>BSBK01009543.1:202500-607071 GCA_027943335.1 Chamaecyparis obtusa
AGGGACATTGCTAAGTATGTGGCAAGGTGAAGAATCTGTCAAGTAGTTAAGGGTCACTCCCGAAACACAGGCTTGTATACACCTCTACCTGTACCGATCGAGCCATGGATAGATGTGAGTATAGATTTTGTATTGGAGCTTCCTCACACCCAACGAGGTACAAATTCTTTTTTTTTTGGTAGTTGTTGATAGATTCTCTAAAATGGCTCATCCAAGCTTCCTTGGCAAATCACAACAGACCCTGCTCGCTCTGCAGCCTTTGCTTCCTTCATCCAAGCTTCCCTGTCACTCACGTCACCTTTCTTTTGCAAATTTTTTATAGCCCTCTCGATAATTTTGCCTACCATGTTAGTATTGCCATGGGCCTCCTCCAGCTTGGCAATTGTTATCCAAATTGAGGGTTCCTTAGAAAGCTTCTCCCTAGCCTTGTTGAGAACCTTCCTTGCCTGATCATATGTCTCAAGCCTTGATAGTGCAAGCCAGAGCTCTACGTGCAATGGGCAGCACTCCACAACCCTGTGTAGCAAAATCCTTACATCTTCCTCGTTGGCTAGCTCCACCACAGCCTTCCAAAGCCTCACAGAATCTGGAATATGTTCTAGCCCCTTCCTCAGGACCTTGATCTTCTTTAAATCATCTTGTTCTAGCCTTGTTGCTTGCATCCACAGCTTCACAGAATTTGGATTTTCTTTCACACCATGTGCAATAACAGCCTTGGCCTCATCTGGGCTGGCCAATCGGTAGGCTTCTACCCAGACATCTTCATTCTTAGTGAAACCCATGGCTCCTCGCCCTAGGTCGGCCATGTAATTCGCAGGGGGCTTCGTATTGAGAAACTCCAACCTAGGCCACGGTTGCATACCTCCACTTAGAGGAACAATCATTCTCACTGTCAAATCGTTCCTTATCCCATGGTCTACAAGATTTGAGCCCGATTCCCACAGATTTTTCATAGAATAGATAAGCCTCTGGGCGCATAAAGGTATTCCTCCTTTTGCTTCGATTGCTTGCTTCAGAGTGGCTACTATTGGCGAATCTCCAAAAATCCTCAGGGTAACAGTTTTATCTGTGGGCATACAGAGAAAAACCCTCATCGTCACGAAACCCCAGGTTTTCAAACCCTCAACCACTCACCTATATCACTAGGTTGGTAATAAGATTTCAAACCAAAATCAAACCTTGCCAACCACAAAATGAAAAGAAAGAGAAAATTTGATGGAAAACATAAAACCCCGTAATATATATGTTTTGATTTCAAGTTGAGAAACCCTGGAAAAAAAATCGGTGTAACATAATAAGGAATTTAAATTTAAAGAGAGAGGAATATATAGTACTAAATGTCAGTCTATTTTCCATGTCTGCGGATTTACCAGCGTGGTCATACTATTTTTTATTAGCTGATAGTTAGCTATAGACTATTTTTTTTTTGCTTCTTTAGATTACTTTTTTCCATTTTTTTCATTGTTTTTTTCCAGTATTCTTGTTTCTCATTTATTTTGTCTTATTTAAAATTTATTTTATTTATAATTTTTGTATTCTATTAATTAATGTAAAAGATGATTTTTAATTTTTATTTTAAAAATTTGAAAGATGATTTTTAATTTTTTATTCTACAAGTTTGAAGATAGATTTGTTAATTTTAATTAAATTAAAATAATTTTTTACAAAATTTATTTTAAATATATTAAATTTTCAGATTTAAATCGAATGAATTTAGTTAAAGATGATTTTTTATTTTTATTTTAAAAATTTGAAAGATTATTTTTTATTTTTTATTCTAGAAGTTTGAAGATAATTTTGTTAATTTTTATTAAATTAAAATAATTTTTTACAAAATTTATTTTAAATATATTAAATTTTCAAATTTAAATCAAATGAAATTAGTTAAAGATGATTTTTAATTTTTATTTCAAAAATTTGAAAGATGATTTTTTATTTTTTATTCAAGACGTTTGAAGATAATTTTGTTAATTTTTATTAAATTAAAATAATTTTTTACAATATTTATTTTAAATATATTAAATATTCATATTTAAATAGAATGAAATTAGTTAATGATGGTTTTTAATTTTTATTTTAAAAATTCTAAAGATGATTTTTAATTTTTTATTCTAGAAGTTTGAAGATAATTTTGTTAATTTTTATTAAATTAAAATAATTTTTTACAAAATATATTTTAAATATATTAAATTTTAGATTTAAATCAAATGAAATTAGTTAAAGATGATTTTTTATTTATTATTTTAAATATTTGAAAATATTATCATTATAAAAAATATATATATATTTCTTTAAATAATATAAAAGATGATTATTTATTTATTATTTTATAAATTTGAAGATATTATCTTTGTTAATTTTTGTTTAAATTAAAAGATTTTTTTTACAATATTTTATTTGAAATATATAGTTAAAAGATGGATGTGAATGTGCGAGTCTGGCTAAGATGTGGCTTCTTCTGCAATGATGTGGAGGAGTTAATCTCCTCCATGCGGTTTTTTTTCCCTTCTTTTTTGCATTCAATTTCCTACTTTTTCTCTAGCTTTCTAGCGGTTGAGTATTTTTCTCTGCCCTTTGAGCCTTTATTGTTTCCTCCTGGTCACTCATGCGGCCCATCCTTAGCTCCCAATGGAGCCAAAATCGGATGGCCCTGGCTTTATTACCCCAAACCCTGTCGTAATGGCTCAATCAAACCTTAAAAAATTATTTGTTGAAATGGTTGCTCTAATCACTAATGGTGTGCCCTCTTCTGTGAGATTTCTTTTGGTTCCTAGAGGAGATCGACCCAGTGAAGAAGGTAAGAGCCCTACCATTACCTCGAATGATTTCGTCATTTCACCAAACGATGAAATGTTGAATGAAATTGCCTTGGAAAAATCTAGGCTAAGGGATACTACTATTTTATTTGCTTGTGTTGATGTTGAGAGATGCCCACCTAGGAAATTCCTAGATGGTTGGTTTCATAATCTCTAGAATTTGAAGTTAGGGCTTAAGATTTCATTATGTAGGCAAATCTAGAGGGGTCTTTATATTATATTCTTTAATAACCATGAATCTTAGTTCAAGGCACTTAAACCATAGTACTGGACAGTTGGAAAAACCTCCTTCCATGCTTTAGCCTGGTCTCAGGAGGTGGTTAATTAGGAAGTTCTTGCACTATCTTGTCCTAGATGGGTCATTCTCAAGGATGTCCCTCCCTTCCTCTGGCGCTTTCTACCTCAGTTATTGGACCCATTTGGGAAAATAGTCCGGATAGATGAAATCACCAGATTAGTTCCCAACCTTGATGCTAGGGTGCTCATGTCTATTAAATCAAGAGTCGATATTCCTGCATGTCTAAATCTTAACATCAATGGGGACATCTTCTCTTTCCCTGTGGAAATATGTGGTGGGTTAAATGCATGTATTCTCTGCAAAAAAGGACATTTGCAAAAGAATTTCCCAATTATTAATCGAAGGAAATAAAAAGTTAACTCTACATAAACCTCTGAAAACCCTAACACCAGTAAGATTTTGATAGCTAACCCACATAACCCTAATTCAGTTGAGAAAGATGCTAACCCTAAAAAAACTCTCACCTCAACCTCTACTCCTAGGTCTAAATCTGACAAAATGATTGAAATGACTGATGACAACACACTTGGGGTCTCTAAACCTTGTAATTTTATTTTTGCTTCCACCAAAAACCCTATAGAACCAAGCTCTGATGGCTTCCAAACGGTCACAACCAGGAAACATAAATGCAAAAATGCTCAACAACTTGCCTTAGAGAAAATTCATCTTGTTAATCAAAACACTAACCAATTTGCGGCTCTTGAGAATCACTCCACCCTCATGATTGAAGACGTGCCAACTGAATTCCAAAATCCAAGAAAATCTGTGGGTAAAAATCCAGATGGAAATGGTGATAGCGGTGTTAGTGATATTACCATGAGTGATGACCCTACTAGAAAGGTTTGCAAATCGGAGACCCCCAAAAGCCTTGATCCTAATCTTTCTGCAGGGTCTACTCTTGATGATATCATCACCAACCCCTTGGCCTCTATGCTTAATGAGATAGAGGACAATCTTGTTATTGAAGTTATATATGCCAACAAGGGTTTGGAAAACATGAAGTCTGGCTCTATGCTCCATGGCTTTCCAGGATCCCAAGTGTCTGGATTTAACATCAGAGATAACCCTGAATTTAAAACTGACCAAACTGAGAGAAGTGAGGACAATGATGACCTCATGAAAGGTTGCTCCATAACCAAGAAGAAAGGTAGGCCTGTCAGCTCCAAGAATAAAAAGAAGTCTAGAGATCATAATGGTCTCCCTAGCAGCCCTCTTAACCCTCTTTCCCCATGAAGTACATCTCTTGGAATATTAGAGGCCTTGAGTCTCCTGATAGGAAGTTTATTATTAAAAGATTTTTGAATTGTCATAGTAATATTAATTTTTTGATGCTTAAAGAACTCAAAGCTGTGGATTTTTCTCTGAACACTTCTCTTGATTGTATATGGAGAGATGCAATGAAAATCTGCACTAATCATCCTAAAGGAAAGGGTGGAGTTTCTTTGCTCATCAACCCTAAATGGGCGAGATATGTTAATTATAGAGGCATCTCTCCTTGTAATAGAGTGGCTTGGGCTACCTTAGAGATTAGAGGCTCTTCCTTTGGTGTGTGCTCCCTATATGCTCCCAATGATTATAAGGAAAGGATCTCCCTATGGGATTGGTTGACTACCCTCCCTAATGTCCCTTAGGTTGTTGCTAGAGATTTTAACATGATTGAAAATCAAGATGATAAGACCAGGGGTATCCCTTTCGAGTGGAGAATCCCTGAGAAATCTCATTGGGATAGTTTTAAATAGCAATTACAGCTATTCGACCCCCTCAATGGCCTCAAATCTGAAAAGTTTTCCCTCTGGTATACTTGGTGCAACTTTCATCAAGGACCTAGCAGGATCTATTCTAGGTTAGATAGGTTCTATGTCAATAAAAACTTTTTTTCCTTTTCTCCTAACCATCTAGGGAATTCGATGGTTGTCCTTCTTGTTACTCTATTTGACCCTTATCCTATCATAGCTAACATTAATACCATTGACTCCATCTCCAACAATATTTCTTGCAATAAGAAATTTATCCTCAACTTCTCCCTTTTAAAAGATCAGGATGTCCTAATTGCCATAAAAATGGTTAGACTTTTTAATATGTAGAATCTACTTCATTCTCACACTTTAAGGTGGAATATGAATATTTCCTCATGGCAGAAGATTCTCCAAACCTTTGGCCAAAAGAAGGCCAAGGATTAAAAGTATGCGGAAAACATTCTCACTAAACGTCTTCACTCATTAGAATAGGAAATTCAATCTCAACCTTCCTCCTCTACTCTGGCTGAGCAAGTTTCTCAGGGTAGAGACACCCTTAGGAAACATCAATAGGTTAAAATTAGGGGTGCCTTCATCAGAGCCTAAAATCATTGGCTCCAGTATGGAGACAAAGGCTCTAAACTTTTCTTCAACCTTCTCAAGCATAAACAAAATAGAGAAAGAATTGACAAAATCATAGTGGAGGATAAGGAGCTTTTGAATATCAATGATATCATAGATGCTTTTGAAATATTTTATAGGACTCTTTTTACCTCAGAAGATAATGAGGCTTCGAAAGATATTAGAAATAAATGCAAAGACATCATCCCTAATAGGATCTATGAGAGTGATTTTCTCCTTCTCAAAACTAGAGTCTCCCTTCAATAAATCACTGATGCCATTAACACTCTCAAGGAAAATAAAGCCCCAGGCCCGGATGGGCTCCCTGTTGAATTCTATAAAGCTAATATTGACTGGGTCACTAAAGATCTTTATGAGCTATACTCGGAAGCTTCTTAAAATGGCACCCTAGGGGAGTCCATTAATATGGGCATTGTGAAACTTATCCCAAAAGATGGAGATAAAGCCCTTATTAAAAATTGGTAGCCAATTACTCTCCTCAACTTCTCCTATAAAATCCTACCCAAAGTCCTTGCCTCTCACCTTGAAAAAATCCTTCCCAAGTCCATTTGTTCTACCCAAACTGGGTTCATTAAGGGCAGATATATCTTGGAAAACCTTGTTACTAGCTGGGAATCTATGGAACGGGCCAAGTCCTCTAATCAAGATGCTACCATGTTCCTTGTTGATTTTGAGAAAGCCTATGACATTGGAGTGGGACTTCATCCTCATGATGCTTAAAGCCTTTGGTTTCCCTAGCAATTTTTGTTGGCATGTTCAGGTCCTCATTAAAGATGCTTCTACCCTGATTGAGATTAATGGGACCTTCTCTCATCCTATCCCACTCACTATATCCATCAGACAAGGTTTCCCTCTCACCCCTACTCTATTCTTTATTGCCTCAGATGCCTTATTCTACCCCCTTAGAGATGATACCCTATCTCCTAGAGTTCACGGTATTGAGCTACCAAATGATTCTGAATTACTAAACATTCAGTTTGCTGATGATACTTCACTTTTCCTAGATCTCTCTAGACACAACATTGAGTGCCTCACTCAAAAGATTGACATCTTTGGAAGAGCCTCGAGTGCCCGTATATCCAGCTCCAAATCTACCTTGCTTGGGTGGAAGGAAGAACCCTCGAACTAGCTTCAACAATTTGGCTACTCATGGGGAGGACCTAACAAAATTGTTAGATATCTCAGTATCCATTTCTTTGTCTCTCTCTCACTTAAGGATATGTGGCTTTGGGTCATAGAGAAGATTGATAAGAAGCTCAATAAGTGGAACAATAGGATTCTCTCCCTTGTTGGTAGAGTCCAAGTCTGCCAGAAAATCCTCTCCTCCTACAGTATATATTACTCCTCTGTCTGGATGTTTAGTAATTATCAAATTTTTTAAATCCAAAAGTCCATTAGACGCTTCTTGTGGTTTGATGGCAAGGGTAAAAGGAAGGCTCACGTGCTCAAATGGAGTTGGTGCCACATTGACAAGAAGCTTGGAGGTCTGGGTCTTAAGGATCTTAGGATGCAATGAATATCCCTTGCTGCCAAGTGGATTTTTCATGCTCTGGAAGGACAAGAACCCTAGAAAATTCTTGTCAAGAACAACATCCAAAATGGTGTCCCTATGTTTTCCAAATCTTGGAAAGCTCTCCCATTCTGTGATTTGGTTACTGGTTGTTTCTCTATGTCTATCCAAGGTACTTGGGTCTTTAAGTCCATATGGAAATCCTGGGAGCATGTGCATGGATTTATAGACAACTCTAACATTGATTATAGTTACACCCTACATGGGGAAAGACTGATATGGTGGAACCTCTACCATAATAATAAACCCCTTTCCTTAACCCAAGGATGCTCTGCTAGGCACTGGTATAATAAGGGCATTAAGTGTATTATGGACATCTTGAAGCACAATTATGTTATCAGCTGGGAAACTCTTAGCAATGATTATGACAACCTTGATTCTCATAAGAGAACTTACAACATGATTAAGAATGCTTGTGTTCCCCTTAACCTTCCCAGGAACACTGATGTCAACTCTCACATATTCCTTTCATTCCATTGGAAATATGGATCCCTTCTCTATAGAGTCAAAGGTAAGGATATTTATAAGTTTCTCAACTATGACACCTCAGTTACAGATCACATTAATTCATTTTGGTATGTTGACACTAGCTCCTCTGACTAGCAAAAAACCTTTGAAAAGATTTGGAAATCTCCCATCCCCCCTAAGATCAAGTGCTTCAAGTGGCAACTCATGCTTGATAGACTGCATGTTAGGAACCACTTGGTTTCTTATGACCTTTACTCTATCTGTAGGATGCCTGAGACTATGCGACACATTTTTCTTGACTGTATCTTTGCCAAAGAAATCTAGTTGATGTTCGGAATATCTCTTACTAAGCATGGTTGTACTCTTGACATTATTACTAGATTCATTCATGGGCTTAAAAAGGATGCTAGTCTATTCTGGCATATTATTTCCTCTTTCATCCTTTGGTTTATCTAGAAATTTTGAAATGAGGAAAAGTTTCAAGGTAATGGTAGGTCTCTTACTGGTTTTCTTAGAAAACTCATTCATTTTAAAATTGTTGTGTAGGTCTGTTGTGTTATGAATTTAGAAAGAGAAAAGATGTTGTGGCTCCTCAGAGATAGATATGCTACTATGTTCATTTATGAAATGAAAGATGGCTTTGAGTGGGCTAGCATTGCAAAAAATCAGATTGCCTTTGATGATGCACTCAAGAAGTTGATCAAGGACATCAAAGACAATAGAGGTCCCTACTTTGACAAGCTCGAGATGTTTACTCAGATCCTAGATCAGAAGAAGGTGGTTTGGATGGAGGGTCCTCATGGCTAGACCACCTGGGTGGAAAATCTTGATGAGGTTCTTCAATAGGAGAACCATCTTTGGTGATCTCCCTTTTTGTGAATATTATTACAAGAACTATTATATACTCTTTTAGTTTTGTGAATCTTGTTGTTGGATGGTTATTTACCTTCTTTGATGTAGTGGTTTGTTTTGTTGGTTGAGGTGTTTCCTCCCTCTTTCTCTTTATAAACTCTTTTGATCCCTCGATGTTTAATATATATAAAAAATCATTTTAAAGAAAATTGAATTGGTTTCAAAATATGTTGTATCCTAAAAAATTTAAATTTAATATTTTTTATTATATACAATAATTGATATATTAAATTTGATGTCATCCTTGTTCGTAACCTTTTATTTCTTTCACTGCTAATGCTTTCTGATAACCTTTTTCGATAAGCCTTCCTTTATGTCGATAACGCTTTTTGTTTCTGATAATACTTCTTGATAGTGTCTATGTCGATATATCTTTCCTTTTTTATCTCTATTCCTAATGTTATTTTCCAACAATGACAATCTGATCAAAATCATCACTGATTGCATGTTAATTACTTGTAAAGGATTTTGTCAAGTAACAATCTCCCCCTTTGGCATTGATGGAAAAGCATTTCATATCTATGGAAAAACCTTTCTATTCTACTAAACTTATCTCCCCCTTAGATATTTCTCTCATTTTACTATACTTTTCTCTTACATTACTTCTCCCTTACAATATTTCTCCCCCTTTGACAACAATGCCCAAGACAAAAACAAAATTGTGTCATTTGGGTGTCAACCACTTTTTATCGCTGCTTGAATAGTTCTCTTCTTATTTTGAATATCCATCAACATTGTGATCCATTGATTCTTTAGATTATCTAAAGCACTGATATGTCCTTTGACTCTTATTATTTTGTCAATAAAGTCTTCATCATCATCCTTTTATGGTTTCCCCATCAGATCAATTGTTGTGTGTATATACTTTTGCATTAAATCTATGTTTATAGCTATTATGCATGAATCCTCAATTGTGTTATGTCCTTTCTCAAATAGCTTCTTTTAAATTTTTGTTGCTTTTGTCAATAACCCCTTTCAGATTTTCAAGTTTCTCTGATAGTATCCATATTATCTCTGCTATCTTATCTTCTCTTATGTCAATCTGTGAATTATGTTGTATCTTTTCTTTTAGTCCTTCTTTCACTTTTTGATCATTTTCTATTATATCCACATATTCTTTCAATTGTTTCATACTTGATTCTTCTCCATCCACTGTAATCTCCGATAATAAGCTTGAAAATGTTTGAACTGCCTTCATTATCTTTTTCCTTTGTTTTTCCTTAAATTGTCTTTCAATTGTTGCTCTCTCTTTGAGTTTTTCTACATATAAAATTTTTTCTTCATAATGCATCTTTTTAGGATCTCTCTTCAAAATATCAAACTTGGGTCTTTCATCAAGGTCTTCTTCTTCTTCAAATTTTGAATTTATTTTCCTCCTCTTGTGTTGTTCTTATCATTGTCATATTTTGTAGTGTTCTTGCAACTTGTTATTCCTCAAATTATGCTATTTTTTCTATGTCCTTTACCAAATGTATTATTTTTTTCTCAATTGTTTCTTCTTATGGTATTTCACTGATAGTAGGTGTTAGATCGGTAGCATGTGTTACATGTTATGTTGTAGTGTCTATAATTACAATTTCTGGTGTGTGTTGTTCCTTAAACTATTTATCTTCCTCATTACTCATGTCATCATCAAATTCATCTTGTATTTCTATATGTTGACTCACTTGTCCTCCACCAAACCTTACCGGGTTGTCTTCACTTGTCAAATCTATATCCTCTTCTTGTTCATACATTTTACCGATTTCTAATTCTTTCTTTTCTTCCATTCCTCATTTTAAGATTATTGTCCACATTTTCAATCCTTCTTCTTTGACTTCTTCCTATAATCCTATCAGTATACTTGTTTTTTAGTTCCTTTTAGAGAGTATTTTCATTTTTCTTCATTAATTGATCAATTTCTTCAACATTTTATTTTGGCTTTGTAAGTATAAAGGTTCATTCTCTGCTTTGTCTCTCCTATTCGGCAGCTTCATCCCATCTTATGTTGATTTTTTCTAGTAGCTCCTTAGGAATAATCTGTCTTAATTTTCTCATAATTCTTATGTACTTATGAAAGTGAAACACTATAGCATCTTCTATAATTTTCTTATCTTCTTCCTACCATTTCTTGTATTTGTTTTCATGTATCTTACCAATAGTTCCAAAATTTCTTATTATGTTTTCTATATCCATAATTATTCTCAGAATTCTCACTCTTGATGATTTTATCTTGGTTTTTGATTCATCATTCTTTCTTCTTGTTCATGATCTTCCTTTTACGATTGACTGACTCCTTGTATTCCTCCTTAGTGTAGTTTATGATGATCTAGATCTTGTTTGCTTTACCAGTGACAGTTCTTCTTCAGCTTCTTTGTTGGTAGCTTGTCTCTGTTTGGCTAAGTTTTTTTTTTATTTTGGCATATGTCTCTAGTACTGTGTTTGGTTTTTGTCTTCTCATTGTACTACTGCTTTCTTCCTTTGATTTCTTCTCATCTCCTTTTTTATACTTCTTCATAGGTTCCAAACCAATTAGCTTCCATATTATATGGTTGACTCAATAGTTTCTCAATACTTGTTATAAGTTCATTCTCTTTTTCTTCATATCCATATGGTTTAAACCAAGATATGCATGGCTCCACTACTTTGATTATACACAAATGTGTACTTACTAGAAAACATATATCTTTCTTGTATTTTTCAACAATATGAGGTGGTATCCCATATATGTCATACATTCTTCATTGAAATTCTTTAAAATAACTCTATATTATTGTGTTGTAATTACTTTCCAATTGTTCAATTTACTTATTAATCTAATGTATAATTGGTTCACTTATTCTCCAATTTACTCTATCAATGCCTAGAAAATAGTTTTGTATATAGAAAAATATACATACTAGTAGTGTTCCAAACTTTAATCCTTGTTTCTTGATCTTTCTTAAATTCATCATTAGTTGATTCTGCATCATTTCTGGTAAGTCATATTCGTTACCTTTAGTAACAATCTCATACCCAACTTGTAGTGCTCTTCTCAATATGTTGTCTAACTGATTTGCCTGATAGATCTTGTAGCCAATAATCATTGATGAAAATCTCATTTCCTTATCCAAAATATTATTCACATCAAATGTTTTATGATCTTTCTTGTACCTCACTTAACCTTCAATTTTTGTTTTGCGATCTAACACTTTACACATTTTCTCTCATTGGTCGATAATCATGTGACTGTACTAATAATTTCCTTCGTGATTTTAATTTTTCTATCTCCTTCCAACCATATGTAGTCTCCATGTATTCGACTCAATACACACTTGATCCACTCATCTTAAAAATTCTTTGGCATGTGCATGATATGTGTTAGTCCTTTTGTTTCTAGATGCCCATACTCTTCATTTAGCATTCCTTCCTTTCTATATAATTCCTAGTAGGTTGTCCTTATATTTCCATCACTGATTTTAGTCTATTTGTACTAAATAAATGATCTTACATCTTCTATCAACATAACTATGAATGGTATTAGGGAAAATGCTCCAGCTCTTCTCGCATCTGTGATTTTCAAAGTACTTAACTAATATTTTGGTTCATCCTCTTATGATATGCTAACTAGTACCATTCTCTCTATCATTGTGATGTTCCTTCGCTTATCCAAGATTTTGAGTGTATAGGGTTTGTAGTTCAATCAATCCGTCTAAATCTATAGAATGAATTAGTGCAATACACAATAATATGTCCTTAAGCTTTAATTTTCACAGTGACTTTTCAAAATGTGATTATTTTATGATAAGTGTCATTATATATGATGACAAGGTGTCCAATGTCTATTGTAGTAAAACATTTATTGTAGGCCGACAATATCTTTTATACTAACAGTGATCTCAGTTCACTGATAATAATCTCATACTTAATACTTTTCATCAACTTTTCTATTCTTCTAATTATCATTGCATCTATTTTATGCTCATGAATATTTTAGCTCAAAATTTCATTTAAGGGACTTCTCAAATATTTCAATAAGATTCTATGTCCCTAAGAATTTACTTAATTGCTTAGTTGGTAGATGAATTCCCTATGTCATCTAATACAGGGTCTTCCATTGATGTTGCATCATCTTCCTCATTTCTCTATATCTTCTTCAGTTCCTCTCTGACTTGCTCTTTACTTATAATCCTCTCTCCTTTGGTGTCATTGGTGGTAGTGTATCAATACCTGCAGTAGTAGGCAACATGACCAAACTTTGATCAAATATAACATGGTAGGTAAAATGGTCTGCATGGTTCAGTTCTTGCTTCATTTCTTTCTTTTTTGCATTCTAATGCTAGGTATCCAGATTTTCCACAATTAAAACATGTAGTAGAATTTTTTTCTTCTCTTCTCTAATAATAGACTGATTTCCTTTTTTTTATTACCTTGGTTTTGCATTCTTTAGCTTTGTATCCATTAAGATTACATTGGTAGCAATATCCATGGAAGTTTTTATCAAATGTTCTATTAATAGTTTTAGATCTACACTCAACAATTTTATGATCAAACTTGTTGTGATTATAGTAGTGGCCATTAAAGAATGTTCTTTTAGGAATGTTCACTTGTTTTCATCTACACATAATTGTTTTATGACCATATTTTCCATAATTGTAGCAGGTAGGCTTCTAGGATTTCTTACCTTCTGTATCATTGGATCTTCTGAGGTTCGTTGTCTAGATTTTGATGAATCTCTTATCTCCATTGTGTTATTACCAATATATCCTAGTCTGGTAGTGTCACCTGGTTTTCTTTGATTTTTAAATTATTCATCATTTTTTAGCATGTTTTGTTCGATCTTAGTGAATCTAGCATTATACTCTTTCTCAACTTTCAAGTTGTTTTTTAGCTCTTCATTTTCTTCCTTTTGCTTCTAATTTTCTACTTGCAGTTATTGAATCATGTCACTGATATCTCTTATCATGTCATTTCTTGCTCGAACTTCTTCTATTTGTTCTTACAGGAGTAAATCTTTGTTTATGGTTATTTCTTCAGCATTTCTCTTCGCATTTTCTAGAATTTCTTTGGCACTTTTTCTAGTCCTCAATCTTTCCAGTACTTCTGTCATTCTCAAGGTTTGACTTTCATGTTCCTTTTTCATTTGACTAATTTTATCAATTAGTTCATTATTATTTTTCAATAGGTCTTCTATAGCTACATCAGCGTCCTCATAATTGATATTGTCTTCTGATAGTCTATCGAGGTCATCAAGGCTCATTTGTAGTCTTTTTGTCAGTTCCTTTCTTTTAGAAAATAATGTTCTTAGCTTATTCTTTAGATCGTGGATCTTTTCATTATCATCCTCTAGGACTTCCTCCAAATCTCTCTGATACCTGTAACTTCCCATCATTCTAGATCTACTCTTAAGTTTGTTAAACTTTCCTCTAGAGAACCAATCCTCTAATACCAATTTTTGGGAAGTTCTTGGTAGGGTACTGAGAGGGGGGATGAATCAATACCACATAAATTTGAAACTTATTTAACTTTCTAAATATAAAATGATAGCCAATAAATTACTTATATCGATAACTTTTATCTTTTACTAATAGTATACTATAATGTTTAACTGGTAACTAATTACATGCAAATTAAACATATAACACATAAATATTCAAACACTTAATACAATATTTTGGTGTCGTAGAAATCCTTAATCAAAGGGAAAAACTGTGGTGGAGATGATACCCACAATTCATCATTGTGCAGTAATAAGGTGTCTGGTTAGGAGCTTACATAAATGTCATCTTCTGAATGACTTCACCCTATTAGGAGTGTCTAATATCCTATTAGGAGTATTGAAAGTCATGTTAAAAACTACTTTGTTAAGATATTGTATCCCACTTACAGTGTTCACCCTATTAAAGGATTTACAATAAGTTCCTAAATAGAACTTCTAAGTCCAGTTAGAGACTACTTGGTTAAGGGATTTCACAATCTTGCTACTAAACTGTTAGGAATAAATCAACAAGAAATTTGACTTGTAGATGATTTCTCCTAAAGCTTGTCAGATCTTGTTTCTCTCTTTGTTTTCTCTTATCTACTTTCTGATCCCTATTGATAACACAGATCTTCACTTCTATTCATGTCCTCTGATCTGTATTTCTGTATAACTATTTGCATCTATATATCTTTCATTTTCCTTAGATCTCCTCTTATAGTTTCTTTCCCTGATTAGGATTTCTCAATCTTCCATAAAACATTTTTCTTATTTGATGTTGTCCTCATTCATAACCTTTTATTTATTTCATTGTTAATGTTTTCCAATAACCTTTTCTTATAAGCCTTCCCTTATGTCAATAACGCTTCATGTTTCTAATAACACTTCCCTATAGTTTCTATGTTGGTATATCTTTCCTTTCTTTATCTCTATTCCTAATATTATTTTCCAGTAACGAAAATTTGATCAAAATCATCATTGATTGCCTATTAATTAATTTTAGAGGATTTTGTCAAGTAACAATATATAATTATTATATTAAATAGTTGTAGGGCTCATGATTTCATTTAACACTTCCTATCATTTGATAAGCAAGAGATATTTTCTATAGAAAGTCAAATTATGGTATTAACATCAAGATTCAACTATGTAATTTTTTTAGTCAAACTCATTTACCCATGTTTCATGAGTAGTCATTCACAAGAACCTAGATGCAAGGAGTTCTAAGTGTTCTATTCATTCTCATGAGAGAAGGGTTCTTATGAACCACTACTCATGAAACATGGTTCAATGAGTTTGAATAAAAAACCACAGTTAAATCCTAATAGCAATACTATTATTCGACTTGTTTTGGAAATGATCTCCTACTTATCAATTGGTGAGATCAAGGGGCTTTATCATGAGACATGGGTTCTTGTGAACCACTACTCATGAAACATGGGTCAACGATTTTGATTCAAAAAACTACACACTTGAATCTTGATAGCAATATCATAATTTCCTATCATTACTAAACAAAATTTTGTGATTGAAGTTGTTTTATGAGGAAAAACATGTGTGCAAGGAAAAAGACTCTTTTCATGCTCTATATATTTTCAATATTTTTTTATGGCAAAATCACATCTCCTATGTTTTTTTAGTCAAACTCATTGACCCTTGTTTTATGAGTAGTGGTTCACAAGAACCTAGGTGCAATGCTTTCTATGTGTTTTATTCATTCTGATGAGAGATGGGTTCTGATGAACTACTACTCATGAAACATGGGTCAATGAGTTTGACTCAATAAACCACATAGTTAAATCCTAATACCAATAACATAATTTGACTTGTTGTGGAAATGATCTACTTATCAATTGGTGAGCTCAAGTAGCTTTCTCATGAGACATGGATTCTTATGAACCACTACTCATGAAACACGGATCAATGAGTTTGACTCAAAAAACTACACACTTGAATCCTAGTAGCAATATCATAATTTTCTATCATTACTGAACAAAATTTTGTGAATGGAGGTGTTTTTTGAGGAAAAACATGTGTGCAAGGAAAACGGCTCTTTTCGCGCTCTAGATATTTTCAATATTTTCTCATAGCAAAATCACATCTCCTATCAACCCACTGTTGCATGCACAAAAGCGTGTGACTGCTAGTAAATAATGGTTATGTAAAATATATTTAAGATGAAAGCTAATTACTATTATTTTTATATTATTCTATTTTTATTTTTTAAATTATAATTATTTTTATATAATAAAATTATTTAAATAAAATATTTTCTTATTAAAAGTCTTATTCATAAGGTTTTTCGAGTTAATTTAAAAGTCAAAGAGAAGGATGATGTTTGTTGGGTTTAGATGGAAATTGAATTAAAGTAAACTTTGAGTGTGGAAAATTGAGTAAATATGAAGATGGGTGTGTACATGGAGATCAAGAAGGAAATATACTTGGCATTGCAGCATCATAGCTCTTAGAGGGGATGAATAATGAGCTGTAATTTCAAATGGTTTAATTAGGATTGTATACATATATATATATAAGGCTAAAGAAATAGATAATTCACTTGAAATATGATTTAATGATCACAATCAATGTTATAAGTAGTGTTGGTCAATAAAGTGGTCTTTCAAAGAAAGTACAAAAGATGACTCAAAATGCCCAAGAAGAAGGAAAAATAAGCACCAACAATTGGAGAGATTATCATGGGATTGATAATATTCCTCTAAATGTTAGAGGTATAGCTCCCTCATATGATAAAATTTAAATTTTTGAGGTATTCTTTCAACCAAAAAGAAAAAAAGGAAAACTGTCACCCGCTCATCACCATGATACAGATGTAGTTATGAGTTTTTAATAAGAGGGGAAGAGAAATAAATGGCATAGAGATCATTTACTTCAAAACCCACGAACAACTACTATCAGAGAAATAATAAGAGATTTATTTCTGATATGTAAATCAAAACTCAAAGATTCAAAGCCACATGTTCATAGCTAGTTGTAAAGAAGTGTGTTGGAATACGAAGAGGGGGGTGAATTAGTAATCCTTGATTCTGTTAGAGTAGTCATATTATAGCTAATAATTAATTTATTTAATTATTAGTCTATTATTCTCTTCACTTAAGTTAGACTTAGGCATCTCATTATTCTTTAGGGTTTTCACCTTTAGGGTTTTGGTATCCTTTTATAAGGATTCCCTCTTTGTAATTCATAAGGAGATTGTATTATTTTCATCATTGTTAATAGAAGATTATTTTCTTGCAACATGTTTTTGCAGTCTCTGGCCTATTGGCCGCCATAGCTTTCTGTCTCTCTTCTGTCTTCATTCTTGTAGCAGTCTTTGCATGCAGGTGTTCTTGGGAAGATTTGATGCTTATCAAATCCAACATGGTATCAGAGCCATTCTGCTGCAGCTTGTTCAAAGTTTTCTGAAGCTGTGGATCAAGCTTTTTTTCTGGCATTTTTTGCTATTTTTTATATTGGATCTGGGGGGTTGCAATTTTTTGGGGCACTTTGGACAAAAACTGACCTCACGGTTGCGTCCAGAAGGCCCGAGATACCCAAAATCCATATAAAATTTGACCTATTTGGCCTCCGGGACATCTGAGAAAAAAATTTGCCCTATTAGGGCCGTACGGCACGATTTTCAAAAAAAAATATTAAAAAATTTTTAAAAATGCCATTTTTTAAAGCGCTCCGGAGCGCGCTGCCAACTCCCCGCCGCCGCGCCACCCAGGCGCCACCGGAGCTCGGCCCCTGCAACACCGCGCCGCCCGCGGACCGCCCCGCCTCCTCCCGGCCCGGCCGCCGCCCCAGCTCCGCCCGGCCGCCGCTGCTCCGCCCGGCCACTACAGCAGGTGACGTCACCTGCTGACGTCACCTTCATTTTTCGGCGCCGTGAAATTTTTCAAACGAACTTCAAAAAATTTTCGACAATGTACGGTTATGACGTCATGCTGACGTCAGCGACGGCCCAGTGACAGTCATACGGCCGTCAAATTTTTTGCCGTCCCTGGTTTTTTCCAGAGAGTTTACATTTGGGGGTACTTGGGCATTTTTGCTCCTACAAGGTTCATACGGACTCGAAAATTGACATATGATATATCGCCGGAAAGGTTTTTCTGAGACGGACGCAATGATGCTAGTTTAGTTTGCTGATTCAACCATTTGACTTCTTTTTTTTTGGTGTCAAAGTAAAAACTTCTATTTTCCTCCTCCTCTGCATTTGGAGTCCAGGTTTTCTCCTCCTTTTTTATGCTTTCAGTTATTTACTGTACGAGGGTTTGATTTATACATTGTGGGGGGGTGTTTTTCCTTTCTGTAATTTACTTCAGAAAAGACCCTTTCTACTTCTGTCTTCTTCTTCTCTCAATGTCGGATCCCTCTGTGGCCTGGCTGACACCGCATAATTATCACACCTGGAAAGCACACATGACCCGACTTCTTATGTCACGTGACTTATGGTCATGTCTGGATGAACACCAACCTGTTCTGCAGTGTCCCTTTGAAGTTCTTAAGCACAGAGGGTTTCAGAAGCTTTTTTGGCTTCTTTTAGTGGTTCTGGGGGGTCTCTATTTTTGGAAGCATTTTTGGCCCAAACGGACACTTCCATTGCGTCTAAAAGGCCCAAAAACTCCAGAATCCATATAAAGCTCGTCCGATTTGGACACCGGAGCCTCTGGGGAATTTTTTCGGCCTCCTACGGGCCGTACAGGCTCGAAAATCGAGAAAACAATCTTGAAAAACATGACAAACACGCCTTTTAGGGCTTCCACGGGCGCTGCCGCCAGCGCGCCACCCACAGCGGCCACAGGGCCGCGCGCCACCTGTGCGCCCCCACCGCGCCACCGGGGCCAGCCACCGCCCGACCGCCGCCCGCGCCCGGCCCGTCTCCTCCTGTGCTCCACCAGCGGCCACCGCGCCGCCTCTCTGCGGCCTCCGCCACCCTCGGCCCCGCCGCCCGCTGCCTCCGCTCCGCCGTGCTGCAGCACCTCCGCGGCCCCAGCCGCCTCCCGGCCCCGCTCCGCTCCAGCGGGTGCTCCGCTCCGCCGGCCGCGCCGCCGCCTGGGCCGCCCGGTGGTTTTTTATGCCCCGCGAGCCTTTGCGGCAGTCACATGAGTGACCAAGGGCTCCGGTTCCAGCCCCCTGCGCGCGCCATGCACCCAGGGGCCTTTTTTTTAGCCCTTGGGGCTTAAAACAAGCCTTTTTTGGCAATTTTAGGGGTACTGGGCTTTTTTCGCTCTACAGGGAGCATACGGGGGTCTTTTTCTGACTTCCATATATCGTCGGAAAGCTCTTTCCGAGAACTTTTCGATGGTGGAGGTTAGAGTTTTTGGTTCCACCGTTTCAACAGTGTTTTTTGCTGTTGAAGTCTGATATCTCTTTTTGCCTTCCGGGAGTCATATCTGGCTCATCCGGACTCCTTTTTCGGCAAACGAGATATCGTCGGAAAGCTGGTTCAGTGTGCTATTCAATGGCAGAGGTTATTTTTCCAGATTCTACTCTAAGTTTTCACTCTTCTGAGTTATACAGTTTATGCCCTCTGGTGGTGTGCTTGGTTCTACAGGTCCGGGGATCTCTTCTTCTGGTTTCTTAGCTCACTCTTCTTTCTGAATTCTGAGCTTGCATGCTCTTTCTGATGTATCTTTGTTCTGTAAACGCACTAAGATAAAGTGCCCTCTTCTGCATTTCTGAGATCTTTTTCACCTGGTTCAGTTTTAGTATTCGCACTCAGTTATAAAGTGCCATGGGGGGATTCTGATGCATTTGCCACTATAGGCGCATCCACTCTTGTCAAGTGAGCGTACCTTCCATGACATTAGCCCATGTAGACTGTGTCTATGACACCGCCCTTTATCCTGTGTGTGTGCTTCTGTTGCACTATTGGTGTTCCTGGTTCTTCTTCTGCAGCTGTTTCTGGCATCGCATTTCAGTGTTCCTGTCACCTCTCCCAGTTCAGCATTATGGGGGGGTTCACCTGTTGGTTCTATTGCTTCCTGGTTCGATTGATCAGCTCTTCAGACACTTGTCTTCTCTACCTGGTCATGCACTTCAGTGGGGGTTCCAGCAGTATCTTCTGACAGAGTTTTCAGACATGCTTCGGAGGAGCTTCTTGCTCTCTTCTTGTTCCTTTCTCTGGGACATCTTTTGCTTTATGTTTTGGGTACCTGATCAGGCCTTGTTGCCGGGACCCATTTCTCTTTCATGCATTTTTGTTTTCATGCATCTTGTAGTCCTTAGTTGTTTAGCTTCTCCCTAAGTTACACTTAAGGGGGGGTGTTAGAGTAGTCATATTATAGCTAATAATTAATTTATTTAATTATTAGTCTATTATTCTCTTCACTTAAGTTAGACTTAGGCATCTCATTATTCTTTAGGGTTTTCACCTTTAGGGTTTTGGTATCCTTTTATAAGGATTCCCTCTTTGTAATTCATAAGGAGATTGTATTATTTTCATCATTGTTAATAGAAGATTATTTTCTTGCAACATGTTTTTGCAGTCTCTGGCCTATTGGCCGCCATAGCTTTCTGTCTCTCTTCTGTCTTCATTCTTGTAGCAGTCTTTGCATGCAGGTGTTCTTGGGAAGATTTGATGCTTATCAAATCCAACAGATTCTTTGTACCTTAAAAAATTTCTCTGATTCAACTCAGTCATACATACTTGAATATTAACCAATAATAGTAAATTAACTTTATCAATTAGCAATAACATTCATAGTAAACATTCAACACATATAACACCAGTATTTAATGTGGAAACATAATTTGGGAAAAAACATTGTGGGAACTATCACCCACTAAAGAAATACTCTTCTAAAGTATGCTTGATTAAAAGCCAATCTAGTTAAAGATTACAATGCACATTTTTAAATGTCACCCTGTTAGGGGATTTGCCTTAGATCTGTTAGGATCTTCACCCTGTTAGGAGTGGCATGGTTAAAGGTCTTCAAACACTCTTCTAGAATGTCACCTCTTGCAAGGATTTACAATAAGACTATTAGGTCCACTTGATTAAGATATTTCTCTATTACAAATGTTAATAAGCAATGGTCTATAAATTGATCTATAAATCTGCAACTACCTCTTGCTTAATTAGATCCCTTATGTGCTCTTTGTCTTCACCTCTTTCCTTCACTTTCCACTGGCTTCAACACTTCATCAATCTCAACTTTTTTACTCGAATTTCAACATTTTCCTTCTTTACAGCATCAGTTGGTGATTCAACAACCCTTCAACTTGCCAACCTTTTCTTCATACAATTTCATACCTTACATAGACTTTGTTTTGCCTCTTAATATCCTTTATTATGTTTTCCTTTGATTAATCTCAACCGTCAGATCATCCTCATAAATTAATTCAGCAAATTTAGAGCTCGGTAAAATGTTTTATCATCACCTTAAAACTTAAACTTTCTTGGAGCTTGTACCTTGACTTTTTGTCGCTTAGATCTATACCATAGATCATCACCTTAAATTTTCCTAATCATAGATCTCTTCAATTAACTCTTCCTCATCATTGTAATCTTCCAGTTCATCATAGATCATCATTAAATGTTGTTCTGGTCCTTGTATTTAATTTATGTTCCTTGCTCGGTGGCTACTTTTCTTCAACCAAAATTTTTCTTACTTCACTCGGTAGCTGAAACATTCTACTCGGTGTCTTGAGTTCCTTTCTCTTTACCGAAACTTACTTTCCTTTTACCAAAATAATTTTTCATGCTCAGTAACCAAACTATTTTGTTTACCGACTTGACCAATCTTCTTTACCGACATGATATAATTGAATGTTTAGTAGAAAATAATTATACCAACATAACCTTATCATATTCAAATATGTATTAGCTACCCAATTAAGTTCTTCAACTTCACAATATTTCACTTCCTCTTCTTCTTAACTCGCTCAACTTATATCATGCTCCGAATGATATGGAAATTTAATATAAATCAAAAATCAATTGCTTGACATCAATGACAAGATAATAAGTAATCTAATCCTTCTACAATCTTTTATACCTCTGATCTTAGTCAGTATTCATCATCATCGCCATTAATTATAGTAATAATCTCCCTCTTTGGCATTGATGGAAACACGCACTGTAAATTGATGATGGCATCACTTTCTGACTTGTCTTTTTCATTTACTCCCTCTAAACTTTATCTTATTCTTTCTTCTTTACTTGGTCTCCTTCTATAATCAATTGCATATTCTCCCTCTGTCTCTGTAATCATCAATAGTAATATTCTCCTTCAATAGCATATTCTCCCTCTTTGAAAGACACATACTCCTAAAAACTTTATTCAGGCAGTGAATCATACCTCATGTGTATTGATTTCTCATTGCATACATAAACATCTTTCACAACTTCAAAAATTACCCAAAGAGTGAACACTAGCATCAACTCACAAAATAGATATTCTAATGGATCATTGACTTGATGCAACTGTTGGGATTATGGAAAGATATGTACTCAAAGGGAAGGGTGAAATAGTACCTTCAAAACTTTTCAAACTGAATCTTTGTAAATATGAATATCATTAACCAACCGAATCCATTGCATGTAACTGTAATATAAGAAAATGGGAAATGTATTTTGTAAGATATAAAATATGTGTATAGGTATGTGGGAAAAGTAAGATCTTCTTCTTAACCCCAAATTCCGAAAGGAAAGATCCAAATTGATTAACCACAAGAAGATGGTCAATACATAAATGAATCAATCGATGGAGTATATAAAGAAAGGAGAAAACCTTATATTCCATTATAGAAAGGAAATACATAAATCTTAATTCAATTGAAGACAAGTATTGACCTAAAAATATGACAGATCTAGGAAATGTTGTTTTCTAATGTCTGTACTCAGTTTCAAGAAATTCTGCAACCGGATCTAGCCTAGAAACATAGAAACAAAGAAAACCTAGAAACCTTATGTCTTTCAGAGAAAGGTCGACCTTGACCCAAAATAGGGGTAAGATCTTACCCCGAGGCACAATTTTACCCCTTTATGTCGACCTTGACCTACATTGTTCTAACAGAAAATTGGTTCATGGATCCAAGAAGTTCACCGAAAAGGGTACTTAGATCTGATCTATGATTCGTTGTCCCACACTTGTACCTGTAAGAAAAAGGGTTTTTTTTGTTGGATGAGGGGTTTTCCTTGGTCAAACCCTAGTTTTGGAATTAACCTTGAAATGTAATTGAAATTGGTGCAACAATAAACAAAGTAAATGGAACAATTCACCTTGCTTATGTTGAAACCCTTGTGGAGGATTGGAATCCTTGAATCCACAAGTATGGATGCTCCAAATGAATGTAGAATTGTATGTAGGATATCTCAAATCAATTGCATTAGATCTTCAACACCAATCTTGAATGGATCTTGGAATAGGAAGAAGCTTGAATGAATGTGGATGGAGAAATCTTCAACAAAGGGGCTCCATAGAGATTGAATCCTTCAATGGCTAAAAAATGGATCTCCTTGATCAATTGGATCTTGAATGCTTGAATGCTTTCCTTATCCTTCTTTCTTACCTAATTTCACTTGAGTGTTTGATCATGTAGTTGCTTGGTGAATAATGGATATGAAAATGAGAGAGGAAGGCTTCCTTTTATACTAGTCTAGGGCATAAACTTCTAGCAAGGCCTACATAGGAGAATTAAATTCTCATTTAAACCTTAACCCTAGAAATAGGCCTAGATTAAATATAATTTAAAATTTTACCATTTGAAATCCGAAACAGCCGACCTAGAAGCGGGAGAATAAACTTTCTGGAGCCGAACATCCGAAAACTTCCAGAACTTGAAATCTAAACCCAGGGTCAGGATCGAGGTTGACTTTGACCTAGGTTAGGGTCAAGATCGACCTTGACCCAGAAGGTTGACCTTGACCCTGAGGTCAAGAATCTCAATTCCTCAGGATCAGGTGCCAAAAATAGACTGGAAATAGGTGGAAAGAGAGGCAGAACAGGGGGGGAAAAGCCAGATCCATGTCAAAGACCCATTCAAGGTGTTTGACATAACCTCAGACCACTTACTCGAATGGCTAAACTTATCCTAAATGGAAGTGCTTCCATTTTATGATGATACATTTAGCCCCCACTTTAGTAGCAGTAGGGACTCAATGCAAACTCTTGGTAAAGTATATCACAATGAAAAATATAATCTTATTGAAATCAAAGGAACAAAGGAATCCTCGAGCCCCCAAGGACTCAAATCTTCATCAACTCCAAGATTACTATAAGAGATACATCTCTAAAAAAGAGAGAGAGAAGAGGGGTGTGATTACCTCACCCAATGAGAGCTTATGTCCCATTGTGAAACACACAAGGAAAGAGCGCAACTAGAAAGACAGAATTGAACTGCCTAGTGAATGTGGCTAATCGCTATTCAACCCATCAAGGATTTTCCCTTAGGAATATTCTATTACATAAGAGAAAAGCCAAAAAAAAAAAGAGATCCATTCCTAAGGACACCTCTGACCTTAAGGGATCAAAGTTTTGAAAATTTGAAACTGGAGGGATCAAGAGATCCTATAAGATAAAAATCCATGTTTTAAGGATTAGTCACTAATCCATAAAAGGAGAAAAGTGCCTTGAAAAGTATATGTATATTGAGAGTGCGTGTGTGCAAAAAGTGAGCAGAGTGTATGCCCCCATGTTAAATTCATTTCTAACACTTTAACAGGAGCAATGGCTTGAATGGAAACATAAACAACTCCACTGATTACATTTCCACTACAAGATGCCCCAAAGTGAAGACAAATCAAGGGAAATACCACATAAACATATAGAGAACACAGAAGGGATCTACCTGCCATGGGGTTAGTATGATCATAAGATAATATATATATGATTTTACTGCAAATGAATTGACATCATTCCCCAAAGAAAATAGAACTACCATCACAATAGAGGAAAGTACACATAAGAGTTACGAAGAAGAGTCTTTTCAAACCATGACATGGAGACCAAAAAGAATCAATTCTACCAAGTTGCAAATCCAAGAGGACTACACAATGAAACATTTACAAACAATAGAATAGGTACAACATAACATGAAAGCAACATATCAAAGAATAGAAATATATATAGAGGAATTGTATAGTAGGTCTGATTCCTTTATCACCTTGCACCAATAAAGTGACAAGGGTCGTATAAAAGAATATAACAAACATTTAGCAAACACATTATAAGAGAAGCATAGTACAATAGAAAAACACACAAAAAACTACCATGAAGGACAAGCCAACCAAGTATGTCGCCTACTCTCCCCATCTCATTCTATATCATTTCAAGAAGGTGGTAAACTCAGGCACTAGCTATGGAGGGGCAAAAATGCACCTGTAACATTGCCTAGATCCGAATGACATATATCTATAGGGTGAAAAAAAAATTATATTTACCATTGGCACATTGTTATGCAACAAAATACTATATATTTGTTAATTTATCTAGATCATAAGCTCTATGGATGCATGTCCATGCTGATTTGGGCCATGGTACGGGTGCATTTTGGCCCCTCCATAGCCAGTGTCGAAAACTCACAAGAGAGACTATATCCAATACAGTAGGAATGATAGCCAGTTCCAAACAAGGATCCTCTTGAGAATCATAATGTTCGATACTAGGTGTAATTATCAATTGTGATGAAAGCATATTAGGTAAATCAATATCAATGTCGATAGTCTCAAATTCATCATTAACATCATTAGTATCATCAAGATTATCTTCTTCATCTAGATTAACCAAAATAGGATCTAAGATATGAATAGAATCATCATAATCATTCATCTTAACATCATTATTAGTATTAACTTCTTCTAACACATCATGCATAGGTTAGTCAAAAGAAGGTAAAGAACTTGGAAGAATAGAGGCACAGGCCTTAGCTTGAGCTCGACACTTCTTATGACATTCATTAGCAGATCTGTTATGTTTTGTCTTGTTCAAAATGTGTTGAGAACTAGGAGGGACAACAATCAGTTCCTTCACAGGTTCTATAGGAGGATCGATAGAGTTCTCAATAGACTGAAAAGAAACCCTAGGAGCTCAATTAACAGAACTAGAAGCCATAGATAGAGGAGGTATGGAAGGCATAGGCAAAAGACCATGGTTAAGATCCATCTAAGGCATGCTTAACTCAAGAATCTTATGATGCTTATAGGCTTGATATGATCAAAAAAGGTTATCAGGTCGAAAAGGACATGAATTAGGTAATGAAGGCCAAAAGAAGTCAAGTGTAGCACAATCCCTAAGCCTAGAAGGTTGATATAAACTATGATTAATCATCTTCACTTCTTCATCATGAATGAATTTAAGACACTTATGGATAGGAGAAGCAATAGCATGCATGGAATTCAACCAAGGCAAACCAAGCTTAACTTGAAACTGATCAGAAGTAGGGACAACAATGAAGGTAGTGTCCACAACTTTACCACAAAGTTCAATAGGTAAGTTTGAATCCACACATCCAATGTATCATAAGAATCACGTAAATTTTTCATAAAAATATTTTCTTCAGTAATAAAATTGACTAAGGATGTAGGATCAACAAGACAACTATGCGTAGGTATCTTAGAAATCCTACCATAAATGTAGAGGGGACCATCAGGAGCTTTAATAGTCTCAGAATCATCAAAGGTAATCAAGAGTTCCTGAGGTCTTTTATTCTTAGGTTTTTTTTAGGTTAAAGTTTTGGCTTAAGTTTAGGTTGAGGTGGAACTTGGAGTTAAGTTTGAGATTGAGGCTAGGATGGAGATACAGATTGAGACAAAATAGCATGCTCCACATGGTTAACAATGTGATTAATATCATCCATCTTTGAATCATAAATAATATCTATAGAAGATGGCTAAACAATGGTATTAGTATCATGTGTAGGCAAAGGATTCGTATAGATTTTGAGGTTTTGATTAGGAGGAGAGATAGACTTGTTCCCACTACCATCAAACTTATCAATAGAAAGAGCATTAGAATCAATTAAGTCTTGAATATTATATTTTAAAGAATAACACTTATTAGTATCATAGCCATTTTGACAATGGTATTGACAAAAGGCTTTTGAATCAAAGGATTTGGATGCCACCGTAGTAGGGAAAAGAGGTTGAATAGGAGGTAAAGTAATCATATTAGCAGTCAATAATTTATTCATAATAGAATGAATATATTCAGAAAGAGGAGTAAATGTACAATTCAAATGAAAAGAAGTGGATGCAAAAGTAGCATTATTGGATGTAATAGCAACTTGATCAGTGACTACATTCGCTTGTTTATTTATCTTGACATAGTTGTTAGGTTTTTGAAGTGTGTTTGGATTAGAAGCAGCGGCACTCTTATCAATTGGGACATGAGCCATTGGAGTGTTTCTCTCAAATCGACTCACTTGTAATTGATAATGATGAAGCACTATACAAAGTTGTTGAAAAGAGGTAAATTTAGTAAGCAAAATCTTATCTCTAATATCCTTTTGTAAATTTGAAATAAACATACATTGAATATCAATATCAGGAACATGATAGGAAATCTGAGCATACAAATGCTTAAATCTACCAATAAATTCAGTCAATTTTTCTTTAGTATTCTGTTTACAATGCATCAAATCAATTAAGGACACTTGAGGACCAATGTTATTTTGAAATTGTTGAATAAAGGCATTGGCAAGTTTTGGAAAAGAATCGATAGAATAAGGAGGCAAGAAACAATACCATTGCAAGGCCTTATCACGAAAAGTTCTATCAAACAACTTGGCTAAAATCCTATGGTCATGAGCATAGTCACTAAAAAGGATTTGGAATGTTTTAACATGAGTAACAGGGTCTCCCTTACCATTGTAATTCTCAAGATGAGGCATATCACCTTGTTGAGGAATAGGAGCATGAATAATGTCTAGGGATAAAGGACTTCCCATGTCATAGGTAGGAATGCTAAACTTGGATTGAGTTAAAGACACAAGTTGTTGTTGTAAAGAGGACATTGTTTGAGCCAAACTGATGATTGTTGAATCATTAGATGAAATAGGAGGCATAGAAACACAAGGTAAAGTGTAAGAAGTGGCAAGAATGGAAGACACAACTGGGGGAACACTTGGAACCACAGTTGGAAGAGTATTGGAATAAGTAAAAGGAAAATTATGATAAGAAGGTTTTGAAGTAGGGAGGGACATAGGAGGAACACTCATAGGAAGAGAGGGAACCAGCGTAGCCACCAAAGGAGGAGTATAAGTAGGAATGCTAGGTAAAGGAATGGAAGAAGGTACCGCACTAGTAATAGGAGGAGTGAATCCTAAATGTTGATCTTCTTGAGCTAACGGTTTAACATTTGAATGCACAATATGAGTAATATCATGCAAGAGATTAACACCTTGATAACTATCATGAAGGACTTTCTTAAGAGCATCTATAGCTTCAATAAAATCTTGATTATGGTTCTCTTGAGTAAGCCAATTACCCATTTTATCAAGTTTAGTTGAAAGTTTTTGGACTTGTTCAGGAGGAACTCTTAAAGCATCATCCTCATCATGAGATGAGTGAGAAGAGTTATGCTCCATAGTAGGATTAGAATCATGAATAATCAAATTGTCATCTGGAATCCTAAGAAAAGGAGAGGAAGATTCAGGATCAAAGGCACCCATAAGTCTACGACTTCATCTAACTGGAATATTATAAGTAGGACTAGAGGTTGTAAAGCTCATATACCAATGCAAATGCAAAATGAACTAAACTAGGAAAACACAAAGCATGAATAAATAAATGTTTTTGTATTTTTACTTTAAATATGAAATGTAAATGCAAGATCTAACACCATAAAAGAAAGAGTTGTCTATCGTGGGTTCACCAAAATGTAATATAAGAAAATGGAAAATGTATTTTGTAATATATAAAATATGTGTATAGGTATGTGGGAAAAGTAAGATCTTCTTCTTAACCCCAAATTCTCAAAGGAAAGATCCAAATTGATTAACTACGAGAAGATGGTCAATACATAAATGAAGCAATCGATGGAGTATATAAATAAATGAGAAAACCTTATATTTCATTATAGAAAGGAAATACAAAAATCTTAATTGAATTGAAGACAAGTACTAACCTCAAAATATGAGAGATCTTGTAAATGTTTTTTTTGGTGTCTGTAATCAGTTTCAAGAAATTTTGTAACCAAATCTGGCCTAGAAACATAGAAATAGAGAAAACCCAGAAACCTTATGTCTTTCGAAGCAACGTCGACCTTGACCCAAAATAGGGGTAAGATCTTACCCTAGGGAACAATCTTACCCATTTATGTTGACCTTGACCTACACTGTTCCAATAGAAAATTTATTCGAGGATCCTGGAAGTTTTCTAAAAAGGGTACTCTGATCTGATCTGTGATTTGTTGTCCTCCACCTATACCTACAAGAAAAAGGGTTTTTGTTATTGGATGAGGGGTTTGCCTTGGTCAAACCCTAGTTTTGGAATTAACTTTGAAATGTAATTGAAATTGTAGCAATAAACAAAGTAAATGGAACAATTCACCTTGCTTATGTTGAAACCCTTATGGAGGATTCAAATCCTTGAATCCACAAGTATGGATGCTCCAAATGAATGTAGAATTGTATGTAGGATGTCTCAAATCAATTGCATTAGATCTTCAACACCAATCTTGAATGGATATTGGAATAGGAAGAAGCTTGAATGAATGCGGATGGAGAAATCTTCAACAAAGGGGCTCCATAGAGATTGAATCCTTCAATGGCTAAAAAATTGATCTCCTTGATGAGTTGGATCTTGAATGCTTGAATGCTTTCCTTATCCTTCTTGCTTACTTGATTTCACTTGAGTGCTTGATCATGTAGTTTCTTGGTGAATAATGGATATGAAAATGAGAGAGGAAGGCTTCCTTTTATACTAGTCTAGGGCACAAACTTCTAGAGAGGCCTACATAGGAGAATTAAATTCCCATTTAAACCTTAACCCCTAGAAATGGACCTAGATTAAATATAATTTAAGAGTTTACCATTCTGAAATTCGAAACAACCAACCCGAAAGTGGGAAAATAAACATTTTGAAGCCCAACATCCGAAAACTTCTAGAACTTAAAATATGGACCCAAGGTCAGGATCAAGTTTGACTCTGACCTAGGTCAGGGTCAAGGTTAACCTTGACCCAAAAGGTCAAACTTGACCCTGAGGTCAAGAATCTCAATTCCTTAGGATCAAGTGCCATAAACAGGCTAGAAATAGGTGGAAAGAGAGGCAGAACAAGGGGAAAAAGCTAAATCCATGTCAAAGACCCATTTAAGGCATTTGACATGACCCCAAACCACTTACTCAGAGGGCTAAACAAATCCTAAATGGAAGTGCTTCCATTTTCTGATGATACAGTAACATACATTCAAAATATTACCGAAAATGTAAATTCATGTAATCTAATCAATAAACCATTCATGAAACTTCATACACATAACTCAAGTATTTTGGTATCGCAAAAACCCTTGTTAGAAGGTAAAAACTATGGTGGGGATGACACCCACAAAGCTTCACTACTACAAGAACAAAGTTGTCAATTAAGAATACAAAGATTGTGATCACTTCTGGTGATCTTACCCTGTTAAGAGTAACAATGAGATCAGCTAGATCTATTTGGTTAAAGGATTTTAGCAACACAATCAAGTGTGCACTCAATTAAGATATTTACAAAAGAACTGTTAAGTTCACTCTGTTACAATTGTTAGAGAGTAACAGTGATATATGACCTAAATTAAATACAACTCAAATTGTTGATATCAGATCATATAAATACAATAAAGCTATCACCTTGTTGTGATGTGTATGTCCTTTTGTAATGCTTAGTAGCCTTATATCTATTCTTATAAATTGAATGCTTCTGTCAAAATCCTCATGTCAAAACCCTGTCTGATCTTCTGATGTCCTAAGTGCGGCTGCTTCTTGATGATACAATTACCAAAATGACATCTTAACAAACTTATATCAAACTGATATTGACCTAATTAGGGTTTGGACACTATCTTAGAAAACCTAAGATCAATGGTGGAAATGAATAACCTAGATCAATAATACATAGGAATCATTAACAATTTAATGATTACATCCATATTAAATTTTGTCTCGATCTTCGTAAACCATTTTCTTAATCGGTGTGAAGCATTTTCCTTGTATTTTGTATCATTCAAAACTGCTATGTCATTTCCTATTTCACTTAGTGTATACTGCATTCATCACTCAATAATTAACTAGTGCTCAGTTCCTATGAATGCTTAGTGACTACTGTGCTTGGTTCTCGGTAATCATCTAGCTCAGTAAGAGTGCTCAGTTAGCTTAGGTATCTGCCTTATGTTCTACTCGGTGGATAGACTCTATGTACTAACCAACTATCATGTCTTGTCTCCTTTATTGACTCTATGATTGAATGATACTAATGACAATCATCAATGCTCTTTAGGAGTAACATTCTCCTCCATTGGCATTAGTATCAAAAACTTTATGTATGTGTACTGACTTCAAAATTTTAAAAAAAATGAATTCTTATGTGAACTCCCCCTTTGTACATGCTCTCGATGTGACGTAAATACAATAATATATATATATATACACACATATATATATATATACACATATATATATATATATATATATATTATTAGGAATAGTCCCAAGAGATAACTGAGAGGGGGGGGTGAATCAGTTATCTACAAGTTTCAATTCTTTATCCAATTAAGTATACTTAAACATAAAGCATAAACACAATCAAAGAACACATGAACACAACACCATTATTTTGGTTACGGGGAAACCAAAATAGGTAAAAACCCCGATGGGACTTGATACCCACTAATATTCTGTACTAGTGTATAATGATCCTTGCTAGAAGATCCTTTACCCTGTTAGGAGTAGCTTTACAATATATGAAGTACAGTAGACCTAGTTAAGGGTCAAACCCCTTTAGGAGTCTTTTACAATTGTCCCTATTAGGGGAGAGGACACATTGTCTAAGAGCTCACTGCTCAAAGGGGCAAAGGCTACAACCTTCTGAATAACAGATACACACTATATTTGGATCTTGGTGAACTACGCTTTGACCTATTATCTAGATTAGTTCCAATGAATAGCACACATATTCTACTTGTTCACATTGACCTTCTTCTGATGGCTCAACACTTCATGCACTCTGCTCTGCTCTACTTAATCAACCATGAACCACACTCCAGCAATCACAAATGACTGCCTATAAATATCTTTCTTCTAAATGATATAATCAATTCAGCATGTTAGAACCACCTTGAAATCATAAAAGAGAAACCATAATAAACTCCAACAAACATTCATTGGCTCTATTATGCACGCAACATAAATTGGGACCTGTCCAAATAAGATAATTGTAGACGCATGCTACACACTGTCGGCTCTATCAAAACAACTGGAACTTTCTCTACAAGCTGAATTAACTCATGCACTCTTAATAAAACATCAACAACTCATATCTAAGCTTAACTACAAGGGTTCATACCATAAAGATAGGTGCAACTCAAGACCCAATAAAATCTATGTCGGCTCTGCTGAACAAACACAAGAAATTGCTACTGGTGAATAGCGACTGTATAACTTCACTTGCGATCATCATCAGACCATGGGTCCATGAACTTAACATCACTAATACATCTACAACATATATACAAGGGCACATGACCATAGGCCAACTATACAGACAACCATACACAGAACACTGCCTATAAATCTGTCAGGAACACTGCTGACACAAGTTGTTGTATAACTGTCTGTACTCACATTCAACCTCTGCGCCCATGATATCATTTTGATGTCATGTCCATCTATCATATATATAAATCTTACTATATAGGACTTCCATGCATGCTACTTTCCATATGTTGTCATCAATGACAAACATACAGTCAGTACCGGCCTACTGGCAAATCTCCAACAATCTCCCCCTTTGGCATTGATGGCAACATGTGGAATGAAAAACCATCATCAACCCAAATGAACAATTCTTTCATAACATTCTCCATTTCCTCTTCAAAACTCCCCCAAATATGAATCCTTCATCTACTGCAACATTATCTAACATTCTCCATTTCCTCAACTAAACTGTTGTCATAACTGAATACTACTCCCCCTAAGTACATTACTCCTATTTTTCATGACTCTATATACTAATCCCCATTTGACATCAATGGAAAATGAAGCCATTCATTTTAAGCATTGGTACTACTCCAAAAGTAGATTAGTCAACCTTCCATCAATCCCAAAGGACTGATGTCATTCCTGCTTCTTTCTAAGCAGAATCAGGGAAGGAAATTACTCCCAACTTCCCCCTGAGATACTCAAAAGTATCCTTAGGCAAGGGCTTTGTGAATATGTCTTCCAACTGATCTTTAGTATTCACATAGTCCAACTTAACTTCTTCCTCTACCACTTTCTCTCTTAGGAAGTGATACTTAATCTCAATGTGCTTTGTCTTTTCATGCATCACAGGGTTCTTCGATATATTGATAGTGCTAGTGTTATTATAGTGAATAACAATAGGATAATCAATCTGAATTCCAAAATATTTTATCATCTACTTGATCCACACAATTGTAGAATAATTCAAGGCTATTACAACATACTCTTCTTATGTTGTTGATTGAGAAATACAATTTTGTTTCTTGCTTGTCCAAGCGACAAGTCTATCACCAAAAAACACCACTCCTAATGTACTCTTTCTGTCATCAACACATCCTGCCCAATTTGTATTAATGTATACATGAAGCTCAACATTTTTTGAATTGGGATACCATAAACCATAGTCTATAATGCCTTGTAAGTATCTAAATATCCTTTTTACTACCATGAGGTGACTTTGTTTAGGCTCTTCTGCAAATCTTCCAGCTATTCCAACTGTGTTTGAAATATCAGGTCTGGTCTGAGTAAGATAAATCAATTTGCCAATCATAGACTTATATAATGTTATATCCACTATTGGTGAGTCATCTTTCTTTTTAAGCTTGCATCCAGTAATCATAGGTGTCCCTACTAGCTTGCAATCATCCATCTTGAATTTCTTTAATATTTCTTTCACATACTTGGACTGATTAATGAATATACCTTTCTCTGTCTACTACACATTCAATCCTAAAAAGTACTTGATAGGACCAATCATACTCATCAAATTCATTTTGCATCTCCTTAGCAAATTCAGCACTAAGTTTTTCATTACCTCCAAAGATAATGTCATCAAAAAATATAGCTACAAGTAACAAACCTTCAGATGTATCTCTAAAGAATAAGTTACAATCTTCTACTCCTTTCTTGAATCCAATCTTTGTTAAGTAATCATCTAGTCTCTCATACCATGCTCTAGGGGCTTGCTTAAGTCCATAGAGGGCCTTCTTTAGTCTGCATACCAAATCAGATCTGTCTGATAAGGTGAATCCTTCTAGCTGCTCAATGTATACTTCTTCTTTTAGATCTCCTTTCAGGAATGCTAACTTGACATCCATCTGATAAACTTTGAAGTTTTTAACTATTGCATAAGCTAGGAACAACTTAATAGCTTCTAGTCTACTCACAAGTGCAAATGTGTCTGAATAATCAATGCTTTCTCTTTGCACATAACCTTTACATACTAACCTTGCTCTGTTCCTTACTATTGTACCATCTTCATTCATCTTATTTTTGAATATCCACTTAGTACCAATCACATTCTTATCACTAGGTCTTGGGACCAATTCCCAAGTGTCATTCTTAATAATATGATCAAGTTCTTCTTTCATAGCATTATGCCAATATGAATCTTTACATGCATCTTCAACACTTAAGGGTTCAATTTGAGATAATAAACATACCGCATCATTTCTAGCTAAGTTCTTTGCTTGTGATCTTGTCAAGACTTTGGCACTTTGATCTCCAATGATGTCCTTCTTGGAATGATTTCTAGATGTAAAGTTTGGAACCTTAGCTATTGTTGACTCATCAGCCTTAGGAGTTTCTTCCTTACTTGTCTCAAGGTCATTGAATAACACATCAATGCTATCAAACATTTCTTCAATAATTATCTCACTAGAAGAGGGTCTAGGTTCTTCTTCAATCATGGGTGAGTAATCATGATATCTTTCTTGAACCATAAACTTTTCATCAATCTTAACATGAGCACTTTCAATTATCTTTTTCAATCTTAAATTGAAACATCTATAAGCTTTAATTTTAGTAGAGTAACCAAGGAAAATACCTTCATCACTTCTTGCATCAAACTTGCCTATTGCTTCATCCCTCTTGATGTAGCACTTGCATCCAAAGATTCTAAAGTATTTTACTATGGGAACATTACCAAACCATAGCTCATAAGGTGTTTTGTCAGTACCTGACCTTAGCTGAATTCTATTGATTGTGTAGACTGTTGTATTGACCGCATCACTCCAATAGGTGTGGGCAACTATTCCTTCTATCATAATGGTGCCCGCTCTATCCAGAATGATCCTATTCCTTCTTTCTGCAATTCCATTCTACCAAGGTGTTATAGGTGCATTTAATTGTCTCTTTATGCCATGTTCTTTGCAGTACTCATAAAATCTATCGGAGGTGAATTCTCCTCCTCTATCCAATCTCAAACATTTTATCTTTAATCCAGATTCATTCTCAACCTTAGCTTTGAATATTTTGAACTTATCAAATGCTTCTGACTTATCTTTCAAGAATGCAACCCACATCATCCTAGTATAATCATCAACAAATAAAATGAAATACCTTTCACCATAGTATGATCTTGTTTGAGTTGGTCCACATAGGTCTGTATGGATCAGATCCAACTTATTTTATGCTGAATTATGCTTGCTCCTAAATGAATTCCTCACATGTTTTCCCATCACACATTCCCTGCATATAGTATCAACTAGCTTTGCTATGCTGGGTAGATCTCTTACTACCTTAACATTGCTTATCTTCACTATGTTATCAAAGTTGATATGACATAGTCTTTTCTGCCACAACCAACTGTCATCAACTTTAGCAACAAAACAACTTGCTTCTAAATTGAGTTGAAAAACATTACCTCTTGTCTTTCAGCCTGATGCAATCATAACACCATCCTTGTTGTTAATGATGCATTTGTCATCTTTGAACTCCAACTGATATCCTTTTCCAAGTAACTGTCCAACACTGAGAAGGTTATGTTTCAAACCATCAACATAGAGAACATCATCAGTACTGTTCTTTCCATCTAGAGTGATGGCTCCTCTACCAACTATTGGTTTAGGAGTTTTATCTCCAAATCTAACCATACCACCATTGTATTTATCCAGATGAACAAATCTGCCTTTGTCACCTGTCATGTGATGTGAACAACCACTATCTATAATCCAGTCTGTCCTTATGTCTGCTTGGGAAATCAATGCTAGCTCTTGATTTACTTTCTCATCTTTAGGAACTGACTTACTATTCATTTTGACTACAATAGCAATGATTCCAATTTCTTCTTCACCTGATTCATCATCTGAAACTCCATCTCTAGCAAAGTAACATTCCTTAGAGTACTTAGGCTTGTAATCCTTTTTGAACTTTCTAACTCTAGTAGGACACTTAGATGCAAAGTGACCTATATTATTACATGAAAAGCACTTGAAAGGCAATTGACCTTCATATTTTCCTTTTACTTTATTTTCTCTTTTAGCAATCATAGCAGTAAAATCATCTAAAGTTCTTTCTTCATCATCATCATCAAAATTACCAGAAGTGTTTGCAGATTTCTTACCATGAACTGTTTCTTTGAAGGTTGTCTCACTTTTAGGTTCTATCTTCAATCTTGAAATCTCAAAAGCTGAGATTTTTCTGATCAAGGTCTCTCTCTTGAAATTAGATGTAAGCTGCATGGTCTCATCAAGGATATTGATCTTGCTTTCATATTCTGGGGTGAGAGTGGTCATCAACTTGTCCATAATATCTTCTTCTGAAATCTCTCCACCATTGTTCCTAATTCCAACAACTACATCATTGATCCTTTGATTATAAGCTCTGATGTTTCCTTCAGGTAGCATCTCTAATGCATTGTATCTTTTCTTCCAAGTTTTTCTGTGTGCATCCTTTGCTTTCTTATCTCCTTCAAACATGTCTTCAAGGTGCTTCCATATCTTGTTGGTGGTGTCTACTTTCTTTAACTCTAAGAACTCACTATCTGATAGTGCGCTAATAAGGGCTTCTTTGGCAATAGCATTTTGATGAAACAATTCCTTTTGTCTTTCAATAGCATCATCCTTTCCAAGATCTTCTAGGGTAGGTATCTTGGCTGCTTTGACAGTTACATTAAAAACTTCAAAAGAAATGCATTGAAATGGGTCGCCATCTTGTTCTTCTAATCAAGATAATTTTCTCCATCAAACTTAGGACTCTCTTTCCTAAAGTATGTCATTTGATCAACCTCAAGCTATTAAACTTTTCTCTGAGGCACTTTGCTCTGATACCAATTGTTAGGAATAGTCCCAAGAGATAACTAAGAGGGGGGGGTGAATTAGTTATCTACAAGTTTCAATTCTTTATCAAATTAAGTATACTTAAACATAAAGTATAAACACAATCAAAGAACACATGAAAACAACACCAATATTTTGGTTACGGGGAAACCCAAATAGGTAAAAACCTTGGTGGGACTTGATACCCACTAATATTTTGTACTGGTGTATAATGATCCTTGTTAGAAGATCATTTACCCTATTAGGAGTAGCTTTACAATATATGAAGTACAGTAGACCTGGTTAAGGGTCAAACCCTATTAGGAGTCTTTTACAATTGTCCCTATTAGGGGAGAGGACGCACTGTCTAAGAGCTCACTACTCAAAGGGGCAAAGGCTACAACCTTCTGAATAACAAATACACACTATATCTAGATCTTGGTGAACTACACTTTGACCTGCTGTCTAGATCAGTTCCAATGAATAGCACACATATTCTACTTGGTCACATTGGTCTTCTTCTGATGGCTCAACACTTTGTGCACTCTGCTCTTCTCTACTTAATCAACCATGAACGACACTCCAGCAATCACAAATGACTGCCTATAAATATCTTTCCTCTAAATGATATAATCAAGTCGGCCTATTAGAACCACCATGAAATCATAAAAGAGAAACCATAATAAACTCCAACAAACATTCATCGGCTCTATTATGCATGCAACATAAACTATGACCTGTCCAAATAAGATAATTGTAGACGCACACTACACACTGTCAGCTCTACCAAAACAACTGGAACTTTCTCTACAAGCTTAATTTGTTAGGAACGAATGTTGGATGTTGGCAGTCATTTTGTAGCAGTTTTTGTTGTATTCATGACTATGATTATCATTGATGTCAACACAGTGATCTTCTGGAGACTAGCAGAGAAGTAGACAGTGTTTTGATTAGCACACGTGGGATATTGCAGATAGAGCTATGCAATGTTGAGGTTATATTCTTTGATATGTTATTTGTCTATGGTTAAGAGCATAGATAGAAATTCATCTATTCATAGAAGTTATGAGCATTTTGGTGGAAGTAGTATTCAGGCAGTGTTCCGGAGTAAGTAGTTTGTGGAAATCGGATGATATCTCCAAATCGGGATGCAATCTGGTTTTGCATAGTTAAAGGGAAGGCTAAGACACATTGATAGTGATGTGGTTCATAGCACAAACTTTGAGGTCACTTGAGTGAAGAGTTATTACATCTGGAAGCTAATAGTTTTGTGTAATTTTGATGTAGCATGTGGAAACTTTTATTTTGTATTTGTGTGCCGACTCATTTGTAATTATTTGAGTGTGGTATAAAAGAAGGAATGTTTTTCTTTATTGGATGTAGTAGAAGTAGTAGCAATGTGAAAGAATTGTGAGCATGGTATGGTTGAATGCGAATGTAATCATGAAGTGAAGAAAAGAGCTAATGAAATTGTGAAAGCGAAATTGTGAAGGAAGACATGCGAAGTATAGAGATCTGGAATTGAGATCTGGTGTAGCAGTGAGTGCGGTTTGGCATAGTAAGGAGGTAACATACTTCATATTATTTTGCTGAATAATATTGAGGTCATTTGGATAGTGTGTTCAGTGATCTTACCCTAAATCTATTTGGGTAGTGGGTCCTTCTGTCTTCCATAACTCCTAATAGGGTTAGAATCTTTTAACAGGGATTCAAAATCTCCTAACAGGGATTCATATGTACTAAATTTATTTCATAAGACTCCTAATAAAGTCCATCCTTTCACAAGGAATATTTATATTAGTGCATCTTTTTTGGGCTTCATTCCCACCAGGGTTTACTCTTTGATCAAGAGGTTCCCTAGTCAACATATCTTGTGTTATTGTGTCATTATGTATGAATATCTTTCTATGGTTGGTAATTACATTGCTTTCATGGTTAAATGTTGTTGAAGTTGATGAAGGTTATAATTATCTAATAACTGATTCACCCCCCCTCTCAGTTATCTTGGTGGAATTTACTTTCTAACAATTGGTATCAGAGCGGCAAGTCCTTGAAAGAAAAGTTTAACAACTTAAGGAGATCTATGGTGAATTTTAGGAAAGAAAGCCCTAAGTTTGATGGAGTAAATTTTGACTGCTGGAAAGAGAAGATGAAGACACATCTACTATGTTTAGGACCAAGTTATTGTTTGATTACAAAGAATGAGAAGACTATCGTTGGAGAAGATAATCTTAAGACAAGATCTAAAGATGAGCTAGATCTATTCATGTGTAACATACTTGCAAGAGAAGCACTTTTGACAGCACTTTTAGAGAATGAATACAGTCAAGTAAAATTTTTAACAAAAGCCCATGAAATTTGGAAAGCTTTACACTCTACTTTTGAAGGTGATGAACATGCAAAGAGAGCTAGATTACATAATTGGATATGTGCATTTGAAGATATAAGAATGATGGAAGATGAATCTGTTAGAAGCTATATTGGTATAATGTCAGAAATTATTGCAGGAATAAAAGCTTGTGGAGGAGCAAAGACAGAGAATGAAGTGATATGGAAAATTCTGAGGACATTGACTCCTATATTTAAGTAGACAATACAGATGATTGAACAAGTTATACCTTGTACTACAAAATTTACAAGAGAGACTCTTCTTGGAAGATTGGAAGCAGCAGAAATGAACCTGAGGGTATCAGGAGACTTACCTAGAATGGAGATAGCATTCAGTGCTCTTAATATTTGTCCTACTTTGTCAAGAAGTACCAGTGTGAGTGGATATTATGCTAGCAGCAGCAGATCTAGAAATGAAGAAGATAAGAAGATTGAAGAAGGTATTGCCTTGCTTGTGAAAAGAGAACCAGACGGTAAGAAAAATTTTAAATGTTGGACTTGTCGAGAATATGGTCATTTTGCATCTAAGTGTCCTAAGAGAGTTAAGAGGTACAGAAATAATTTTAAGCCCAGAAGATCTAAGGAATGTTATTATGCTAATGATGAAGATCTTGAAACTAGTATAGAAAGAACTTTGAGTGAAAGTGATACTGAGATTAATGATGAAATAGGATTTGTAGCAATTAAAGAAGAAAATTTTGAATCTGATGTTCAGGAAGAAAAAGCATTAGTTTCCCAAGTTGAAAAGAAAGCTAATTGGATTATAGATAGTGGTTGTTTGCATCATATGACTGGTGACATGAAGAAGTTCATAAAGTTTAACAACTATGATGGAGGAATTGTTAGAGTTGGTAACAATGCACCTTGTTTGATTAAAGGTATAGGATCTATTACTCTTGATGGAAAGACTAATACTGATGATGTTTACTTTGTTGATGGATTGAAACATAATCTTTTTAGTGTTGGACAGTTAGTGGATAAGGGATATCAAGTTTGGTTTACTAAGAAAACTTGTGTGATAAAGGATAAAGATGGAAATCTGATTGGAACTAGATCTAGAACCAGAGGTAATGTATTTTAATTGAATCCTACTGAGATGACATGTTTGATTACTAAAATTGATGACAGTTGGTTATGGCATAGAAGGTTTTGTCATATAAACTTTGATAATATTGTGAAAGTGAGTACTACACTTGTAGTAAGCGATTTGCCTAAAATTATGAAGCCTACTAACATGATTTGCAAAGAATGTGTGATGGCTAAGCAAAAGAGAAGTTCATTTCCTAGTAAGAAGTTCACATCGGCAAAAAAGTTGGAGATTGTTCATATAGACTTGAGCGGTCCTACCAGGACTAGAGGATTCTATGGAGAAAGGTATTTTATGATTCTTGTTGATGATTTTACAAGAATGATGTGGATTGCATTTCTAATAGAAAAATCTAAAGCATTTGATAAGTTTAAGATCATTAAGAATAAAGTTGAGAATGAATCTGGAATGAAGATTAAATGTTTGAGATCTGATAGAGGTGGAGAATTTACTTCTAGAGAGTTTAACACTTTTTGTGAAGTGAATGGTATTAAGAGACAGTTTTCAGCCCCTAGAACACCTAAACAAAATGGTATTGCAGAAAGAAGAAATAGGTCAGTGACTGAAGCAGCAAGAGCTATGTTATTTGAGAATGATTTGGTGAAGACATTTTGGAGAGAAGCAGTGAATACAGCAATATATACAATGAACAGAGTACAAATCAGAGCAGACACAAACAAGACACCTTATGAATTTTGGTTTGGACATGCACCCTCAGTTAAGTATTTTAGAATTTTTGGAAGAAAATGTTATATAAAGAGAGATGATGATATTGGAAAGTTTGATCCTAGAAGTGATGAAGGTATTTTTCTTGGATATTCCTTGAAGAGAAAAGCATATAGATGTTACAATTTGAGAACTAAAACTATTGTTGAAAGTGCAAATGTTAAAGTTGATGAGAAGTTTAAAATTTAGGAAAGAATGATTGACTATGAAGTCAAGCATTCTTTCCTGAATCTTGCTTGACTATGAATTTTTATCAGAGTAGCTGTATTGGATTTTTGGAACATTGGATTTTTTTCATCTATGTTGCCATCAATGCCAATGGGGGGGATTATTAGGAATGAATGTTGGATGTTGGCAGTCATTCTATAGCAGTTGTAGTTGCATTCATGAGTATGATTGTCATTGATGTCAACACAGTGATCTTCTGGAGACTATCAAAGAAGCAGACAGTGTTTTGATTAGCGCACATGGGATATTGTAGATAGAGCTATGCAATGTTGAGGTTATATTCTTTGATATGTTATTTGTCTATGGTTAAGAGCGCAGATAGAAATTCATTTATTCATAGAATTTGTGATCATTTTGATGAAAGCAGTATTCAGGCAGTGTTCCTAAGTAAGCGGTTTGTGGAAATCGGATGATATCTCCTAATTGGGATGGAATCTGGTTTTGCATAGTTAAAGGGAAGGTTGAGACGCATTGATAGTGATGTGGTTCACAATGCAAAATTTGAGGTCACTCAAGTGAAGAGTTATTACATCTGGAAGCCGACAATTTTGTGTAATTTTGATGTAGCGTGTGGAAACTTTTATTTTGTATTTGTGTGCTGACTCATTTGTAATTATTTGAGTGTGGTATAAAGGAAGGAATGTTTTTCTTTATTGGATGTAGTAGTAGTAGCAATGTGAAAGAATTGTGAGCATGGTATGGTTGAATGTGAATGTAAGCATGAAGTGAAGAAAAGAGCTAATGAAATTGTGAAAGCGAAATTGTGAAGGAAGACATGCGAAGTACAGACATCTAGAATTGAGATCTGGTTAGCAGTGAGTGCATTTTGGCATAGTAAGGAGGTAACATACTTCATATTATTCTGCTGAATAATATTAAGGTCATTTGGATAGTGTGTTCAGTGATCTTACCCTGAAGTTGTTTGGGCAGTGGGTCCTTCTGTCTTCCATAACTCCTAACAGGGTTAGAATCTTTTAATAGGGATTCATATGTACTAAATGTATTTCATAAGACTCCTAACATAGTCCATCCTTTCACAAGGAATATTTATATTAGTGCATCTTTTGTGGGCATCATTCCCACTAGGGTTTAGTCTTTGATCAAGAGGTTCCCTTGTCAACATATCTTGTGTTATTGTGTCATTATGTATGAATATCTTTCTATGGTTGGTAATTAAATTGCTTACATGGTTAAATGTTGTTGAAGTTGATAAAGGTTATAATTATCTGATAACTAATTCACCCCCCCTCTCAATTATATTGGTGGACTTTACTTTCTAACAAAATTAACTCATGCGCTATTAACTGAACATCAAAAACTCATCTCTAAGCTTAACTACAAGGGCACATACCATAAAGATAGGTGCAACTCAAGAACCAATAAAATCTTTGTCAGCTCTACTGAACAAACACAAGAAACTGCTACTAGTGAATAGCGACTGTATAACTTCACTTACATTCATCATCAGACCATGCGTCCATGAACTTAACATCACTAATATGTCTGGAACATATATCCAAGGGCGCATGCCCATAGGACAACTGTACTGACAACCATACACAAAACACTGCCTATAACTCTATTAGGAACACTACTGACACAAGCTGTTGTATAACTATCTATACTCACATTCAACCTCTGCACCCATGATATCATGTTGATATCATGTCCATCTATCATATATAGAAAGCTTACTATATAGAAATTTCATGCATGCTACTTTCCATATGTTGTCATCAATGACAAACATACAGTCAGTACTGGCCTGCTGGCAAATCTCCAACATATATATATATATATGTGTGTGTGTGTGTGTGTGTGTGTGTGTGTGTATGTATATATGTATATATATATATATATATATATATATATATATATATATATATATATATATATATATATATATATATATATATATATATATATATGTATATATATATATATATGTATACATACATATATATATATATATATACATATATATGTATATACATATATATATATATACATATATATATATATATATACATATACATATATACATATATACATATATATATGTATACATATATATATATACATATATATACATATATATATATGTATATATATATATATATATATTCCCCCTTTTTGAAATTAATGCCAAAAAAAATAATGTACTCACAGCTTGTCAAAAATATTCTAATGGGTTTTCTTCAATGCAAAGGGTTTTCCATTCCTCCTTAAGATTCTCAAGAGAAATGAGCTCTAATCCGACTTGTGCATGCATATCAAAAATATTCTCTAACACTAATATCTTCGGGGTGGCAACTAAGTCCTTCGTCTTATTCACATGTTGTTGCATTACCTTGAGATATGGAAGCAATTCAGCCTAAAGCTCAGTTACTTACTCTCTTATTGTATCTTCTTGCTTCCTCAAGTCAATCCTTAACCGCTGGAGTTCTTAAACTTTTGATAATGCTTATGAAATGCATTGGGCTAGGTTAAAGAATTATTTGCACTAACCTTTATTTCTTCATCTAGCTTATTTATATTTTCACTAAGCTCGGTAGTGAAGTGATCTATAGTGCATAACTTATACAAAATTGTAATTATTTGTTGAATAATGGTGTCAAGCTCGGTGATTACCTCTGATAGCATAACTTTATTTATTGTCACTTCTTGGCTTATTTTATCTACTAGCTTCAATTGAACTTTGGCCTCTTCCATTTCCTCAATTAGTTTCTCTGCATCAATATTAGGGGCATTGATGTTGCCGATTAGAGTGGCAAGTTGATCAATGATGGGAATTGCCTCAACAACATTGATATATGGAATTACTTGGATAAAAATGTCTCTAACATCCTCTAAGACCTATTTTTTTACTTTCTTATCTTAGTTTCTCCTGTGTAGCCTTTCTTGTGCACAATTCACCATACCTTCTTAAGGCTTCGGAGTCTAGAGTCCTAGGGTCACATGCAAGAATTATGATAATTTCATCTAATGTGACTGGACCCTTACCATATTTCTTCTTTTTTCTTTTTCTCAAGTGTGGTAGATTTCCCATATGGTTCTAGGGATTTGGTCTCTAGATTTGTCCTGTCTTTCTCGGTAGACACACTTTCTTCCTTACCCTACCCTATGACCGGTGTCTCGATACCTTGTCCTTGGGCATCTTGCTTGGTGTTTGTTGTAGACATCTCTACATGTGTATTCTTTTTAGGTTCTTTTCTTTATACCTCTTTATTTTCAAACTCATTTGTATCTTTTTTATCTTCTGTACCCTATCCCTCAATTGTATCCTTTTGTTGCTCAAGTGTAGGATCCTCAGGTTGTCCATGTGTAGCAATCTCAATTGCTGGTACTAGTATTGGTAAATCACTCAGTATATCAACTGTTGTTGCCTCAATAGGTTGATTTTATTTGGTTGTACCTACAACTATAGTGATTTCCTCATCATCTTTTACATCATCAGTAGGATCTCCATGTGTGATGTCTTCAATCAAGACATCATCTATCCCAATTGTTACTAGTTGCTCGGGAGCATCCTATGTATCTTCTTCAGTATATCTTGTCAAGTAGAAATCCATGGCATATGTGTTGTCTGGCTACTTAGTGTCAGATATATGAATTGGTTCATTGGTGGCTATGCCAGCATCATCTAAGTGGACTCCTTTATCTTTTCTTTTATCTTTCTTCTTGGGTATAATAGCCAGTGCAAGTTGATCAGCTTCTTCCCTTGATTCCAAAATTTTAGCCCATAGAAGCTTTTTGTTCTCATCAACCTCCTCAATTTTACCTACCAAAATATTAAGTTGTCTACCTTTCATCAAAAATTTATTGGAATATTACTTCATCAACTCATCAATCTCGGTGACAAATAAGGTAGGCATTGCCAAAAATAATGAGTGTTCCCTCATTTTCTTTCCTGTGTGCAAGGCATATGTCCACCTTGTTGAAATCTTCTCATGTAGTTCTTAGGGATATATTTTACAAACTCTATTGGTAGTCTCTTAAACTTAATCATCATATGAATGATAGCCTCTTCTACCTTCTCTTGACCCTCAGTTGACATGTATGTATACCGATTCATCTTAGGGTGACCTAGTCTACCTATTTCCATTATGTTTTCAACTAATTCATCTACCAACTGACTTTTATTTACAACAACTTTAAACTTACTTTGATCATCTTCATCATCATCTTTGTCTATATCATGTCTTTAGCTCTTATCATCCTTCTCCTCTTCTTAGGATTCCTGGTGGTGACTTGGGCACCTCTTTTCTTTTTCTGATAAGTCTTTGTGGGAGTTGGCCTTGTGATTTTTGCTATTCCTTTCTTCAGGGGTAGAGAAGTAGTCATGAAGAATCTTGTCCTTGCTCTTGTAGGTGTTTCTGCTTGTTTCCTTTTCCATGTGGCCTTTACCGATGCATCTTGAATGTCCTTATCTAACTCTATTTCCTCCTCATGTTCACTATTGTCAATCAAAAGTTGTTCCTTGGTTGCTTCATCAACTAGCTTAGTTGGTGATTCTTCTTCTTCTTCTTCTCCAAATTGTTTCACCAAGGTTTCCATCATCTTTTTGGATTTTCTATTTACCTTTACTCCGACTAGATCCATATTTATCCTTAACTTGTCTTATTCATAGGTTCCAAACCTAGTAGCTTTTGAATCTTTGGGCTTGTCTAGAAGTGCCTTAATTGACCTAGAGGCTCGGTTAATGTCTAGTTCATATCCCATCAAAGGTAACCAAGTAGTCCTTCGCTCAACTGCCTTGATTAGAGTGGTGTCGGTATCCACTAGAAAACATATATCTTCTTTGTGATTTTCAACTAACAGTCTAGGAATCTTGTTTCTTTTATGCATTCTATCCTTAAATTGTCCAAAGTAATCATCCATAGCAGTGACAAAATTTTGACCTAGATTTTGGATAAACTCACTTATTTGAATAATAATTGGTCAGTTGACATCCCAGTCAACATTACCGACAGATGGAAAGAAGTTTTGCAGGTAGAAAAATATATAGACCAGTAATGAACCAAACTTACATGTTTTTATCTTTGCTACCCGAATGGTTCTCATATTCTCCTCTAGTTTTTTCAGTAGTAGCTCGATGAGGTCCAATTGAATCCCTTCTTGACAATCTTATATGCAATATCTACAACTCCACAAGGTACACTGTTGGGCCTGCTAGATTGAAAAATCTTGTAGCCAATGACATGTGATCCAAACCTTGTTTTCAAGTCAATGATAATATTGACTCTCATTCCTTTATCATCGCATTCAACTCCTATGAGCTACTCGGTCTCTGCCCTTAGTGCATTCCTTGTGGCCTTATCTTTGTCAGTAGTGGGGTAACCGGTAACCGCATGAATGATATCATTGGATAGTTTCACCATTTCATCCAGCCACATTTTACCTTCATGCACTCAGCTAAGAACAACCCTAATCCATTCAAATTTGAACTCTCTCAAGAAGTATAGGGCATTCATCAATCCCTTAACTTCTAGGTGTTTGTGCTCATCCTTGAGCTTTCCATTCTCACTCAACTCCTGGTGAGTAGATTGAAGTTCAAAATCTCTAATTTCACTGATTTGACAGTGGATATATACACCTATATCTTGCACCAATAAAACCCTAGGCAATATACTAGAAAACGTGCCCACTTGATCAATTTTTGAAGCAATTTCAGGGTGTAACTTGTATTTGGGTTCCTCATAAGTCGCGAACTTAATCAATGTGACCTTCTTGTCACTCTCAGACTTTGATTTCAAAACATTGGATGAAGATGCCATCATTTTCTCAAATTTTGGGTTTCACAAAATCTCAGTAAAACAACTCAGTAGCTTAGGAACTTACTTGTAATGATGATAAACTATACAAAATTTGCTTAAATATTTGTTGAATGCTCAAGAAACTCTTTGCTCAAATTGCTCGAATCGCTCTAGTTCTTCTTGTGATTATTATGTGATGAAATGACTTGCTTTAGCGCATATTTATACCTAAAATTTATTTTCCCACTCAAACTTTTGTATTAAATGCTTTACCTACCACAACTCGGTAAACAAAGTTATGCTTAGTTAACACTTCAAAGGCTTTAGCTCAGTTAACACTAGATATTACCTGGTTGATACTTCAACTCTATTAACCTTGCCAATATTCACTGACTAACAAACTTTTACTTAGTCATGCTTTTACCGACTATACACATTTTAAGTTCTAAACATATAGTACTATAGTGCATCTTATTTCATGCTGATTTGGTATTCATTCACTAGATATAAGGAACTATTGTAAGTTATAACCAATTGAAATTTAGTTTCATGCATACATTAATTGCTTAGGTGGAGATGGTGAAATCACCTAATCCAAAAGATGAGATGTCACTAACTGTAGTGCTTGATCCAACATTGTCATTTGTTTCTTTTCTCCACATTTGATTTCTTACTCTCATAATTTATTCAATTGTGTTTCCATTTGTATCAGCATTTATCTTTGATTCTTGATCTTTGCAATCTTTTCTTAAGTGACCAACCTTGTGACAATGCAAACATGTCATACTAGTACTTGTCCAATTACGTGTTCTTCCTCTCCAATTATTTCTCATGCAATTTGTTGCAATATTTCCATATCTGCCACATGTTGTGCAATTAGTCCAAGTGTTTTAATCCCAAGTGTATGCATTGCATTCCCTTCTTGGTTGATATGCCCTATTTTTTCCTTTTGGTTTCCAAACTTGCTTCGTCTTTGTCCTGCATTCCTGTGATATGTGTCCATGCATGTTCCAAGTGTGATAATGTTTTTCCATGTAATGTTTATTAGGTGTCCTATTCAACCTTGTTCTACACTCATGTGCTTGATGTCCATACTTATTATAGTAATAATAATAACCATTAAATTTAGGAGTAGATTTAGGAATACCTTTTTCTTTTCTTCTACAAACATTTGATGTGTGGCCTACTTTTCCACAATGATAGCATGAGAGCTTCTTTGGCCTTGGATTAGCATAGGCATTATTCTATTCAACTTATCTTAATGACTCTCCCTGCTTGGTGTAGCCTAAGCCAATAGTGTCATCAGGTTTTCTTTGACTGTTCAGGAATTCATCCATTCTCTTAGTGCTTTCTTTAGCTTTCTTGATCATCTCATTATGTTGTTGAATTTTTACTTCATTCTTCATTCTTTCATTTTCTTCTCTTAATTCACTAATATCTTCCAATTTTCTTGTAAGCTCACTGTTTATTCGGTTGACTTCCTGACTTATGATAACCAGCTTATTAGAGATTTCAAAGTGATGATCAATGAGTCTCAATATCTAAGATTACTTTTCTTGCAAATTATCAGTCATTTTCCTCCTATCTTCAATAGCCAAATTTATTTCTTGTTTAGCTTGCCTTGTATTGTTCATTACATCAATCATTCTAACCATTTGTGACTCTTGACCAATCTGTATTGCTTTCACTTGTTTAGTAAGATGTTGATTCTTTTCAGATAGATAGAAAATGGTTCCTTTAAATGCATCAAATATGCTACCAGATTCAAACCCAAATGCCTCAAACGAATCATCTATCTCTTCTTCATGATAATTAGTTTCATTATACCGAGGTTCCATATCCTTCCTCTTTTTAAGTAATTTTCTTAGTTCTTCTTTGGCTTCCTTGAATTTCTCAATGTAGATCTGCATCTGTATTATTTGATTCTCAATAGTCTTATCAATTTTATACCTTTTCGTCCTTAAGATTTGTTCTCTTTAGTGATTAAACTTGCAAAACAAGAGAACTAGCTCTGATACCAATTGCTGGGATTATGGAAAGATATGTACTGAGAGGGTAGGGGTGAATTAGTACCTTTAAAACTTTTCAAACTGGGTCTTTGTAAATATGAATATCATTAACTGACTGAATCCATTACATGTAACATACATTCAAAATATTACTAAAAATGTAAATGCAAGTAATCTAATCAATAAACCATTCATGAAACTTCATACACATAACTTAAGTATTTTGGTATCGCAAAACCCTTGTTAGAAGGTAAAAACTACGGTGGGGATGACACCCACAAAGCTTCACTACTGCAGTAACAAAGTTGTTGGTTAAGGCTACAAAGATTGTGATCACTTCTAGTGATCTTACCCTATTAGGAGTAACAATGAGATCATCTAGATCTACCTAGATAAATGATTTTACCAACACAATCAAGTGTGCACTCGGTTAAGAGATTTCCAAAAGAATTGTTAAGTTCACTTTGTTAAGAGATTTTGAATCTGCTACAATTGTTAGAGAGTAACAGTGATATATGACCTAAATGAAATACAACTCCAATTGTTGATATCAGATCCTTTAAGTACAATAAAGATATCACCTTGTTGTGATGTGTATTTCCTTTTGTATTTCTCGGTAGCCTTAAATTTGTTCTTATAAATTGAATGCTTCTATCAAAATCCTTATGTCAAAACCTTGTTTGATTTGCTGATGTCCTGAGTGCAGTTGCTTCTTGATGATACAATTATCAAAATGGAATCTTAACAAACTTATATCAAAATGATATGGACCTAATTAGGGTTTGGATACTATCTTAGAAAACCTAAGATCAACAGTGGAAATGAATAACCTAGATCAATAATACATAGGAATCATCAACAATATAATGATTACATCCATATTAAATTCTGTCTCAATCTTGGCAAACAAATTTCTTAATCGGTGTGAATCATTTACCTTGTAGTTTGTGCCATTCAAAACTGCTATGTTGTGTCATGTTTCACTCAGTGTATACTACATTCATCGCTCAGTAATTAATTGGTGCTCGATTGATATGAATGCTCGATGACTATTGTGCTTGGTACTCAATAATCATCTGGCTTGATAAGAGTGCTTGGTTAACTTAGGTATCTACCTTATGTTCTACTCAATGTATAGACTCTATATACTAACTGACTATCTTGTCTCCTTTACTGACTCTATGACTGAATGCTACTAATGACAACCATTAATGCTCTTTAGGAGTAACAGCAACATGCATCTTTTCTTAGTGAATATTGGATAGGCGAAGAACCCCTAATTTACCTCTAAGATACTCAAAAGCATCCTTTGGTAGTGGTTTGGTAAATATATCTTATATCTGCTTCTTTGAATTCGCATACTCCAATATCACATGATTGTCTTGAACTTGTTCTCTCAAGTAATGATACTTGATAGAAATGTGTTTTGTCTATAAATGCATCACCGTATTCTTTGATAAGTTGATAGCACTTGTATTATCATAGTAGATAGTAACTAGATCAATAATATCCTCTTACATACCTTCAAGTAACTATTTGATCCACACAATGTTTAAACAATTCATAGTTGCAGCAACATACTCAGCCTCGGTAGTAGACTGTGAAATACTACTCTATTTCTTGCTTAGCCATGTCACTAATCTTTCTCCTAAAAATAAATCTCTGCCACTTGTAATTTTCCTATCATCAATGTTTCTACCTCAATCAACATCAGTGTACACCTTTAGATCAAAATCTCCTCCTTTCTTGTATAGTAGGGTAAAATCTTCAGTCCCTTTCAAATATCTAAATATTCTTTTGACTGTAGATATGTTTGTTTCCTTTGGATTGGAAGAAAATCTTGCAACAATACCAACACCATGAGCAACATTAGGTATGTTGTGTACAACATACTATATCTTACGAATCATTGATCGATAGAGTGTTTCATTTACTTCTTTTGTCTCATCTTCGTTTGACAATTTGTAACTAGTAGTCATCAGTGTGCCAACCAGTTTTGACTCTTCCATATTAAATGTATTTAGGATCTCCTTGATATACTTTGACTATGTTATGTAGATCCCATCTTTGACTTGTTGAATTTGTAGTCTACTAAAGAATTTTATCTCTCCTATCATGGACATCTCAAATTCCTTCCTCATCTCCTTAGAAAATGATTCACTCATGGACTCATTTCCCCCAAATATAATATCATCAACAAATACTTAAGCAATCAAAATCTTATCTTTACTATCACATTTCAGATACAAATTGTTGTTGTCACTTAGGCTTTGAAATCTAATATTAATCATGTTGGTTCCCCTTCTCTTTCTACTTGCAGGTTTACACTATGATTGACAAACTAATGTCACTGACTCTATCACCACTCCAAAGTCTACAAGGAAAAGGGCTAATTAACAAGGATCAACAAGGATCCTTCTACACTTCAAGCCTAGATACTTAGGCAGGTGTACCCTTGATTCACTTCTTGAAAGGAATCACTAAATATTATGCATTTATACCGTTTACAAATTGATATTAAAGATTTTATCATTTAAATGTGTGATTGATGATGATGAACTGCTTCTAGAGAATGGATCAGTGCCTTAACCTAGGGCATAGAGTCACTCAATAACATATATCAACTGAAAATCCTAACTCAAACACTCTTGAACTCGGAATGAGTGATTTTCCTATTATCCCTCTCACTCCCAAACCTGATCATCAAATTCCTATCCAACCATGAACTCATTGAAACTACCTTAAAGACTTTAATCCTAACTTTGTTAGGAACTCAAAGATAATTCCACAATATTCTTTGTCTACCATATGCTAACTCACTTTGTGGCATTAACATATATGAGCCCAAGATCAAAACAAGAAGACAAACATAAATCTAAGATTGGAATTCAAGTGTATTCTCATTAAAAGCTGCAGAATCTATACATTACCAAAACAACACAATGCTAGGAAACAAACCCAAAATTCAGGCTCTCCTTGTTCAGTCTTTTACATTGACTATCAACATAACATCATCAACAACCTTAAAAATCAAAACTACTACAATATATACCACTAGTCATCTTGGAATCCACAAAATCATGATGCAACAAGCTACGGATGACTAGGGCAAGGGTTTTACCTACCAAGCCAACTAAATTTAATCAAGAATTTATTACATTGGAGGAAAACTAGGCGGTCAGATCCAAGAATGATCTTCATTAATGAGAAATCTCTGAGTAATGTACCAAAGATCATGAATTCACCATGCTAATCAATCTAATCACCTCACCTACAACATGCCTCGAGCAACTCTTACCCATTCCTCCAATGTACAAACCCTCTGTAATCAATCATCAAACTCTCTAGACCATGCTATGACAGTTGACAAAATCATATCTACCAATTCCAGCTGCTTCAGCATTCAATACCAGTCCTATAGTCGCTAAGAAACCCTTAAAATATTCAAATCTAAAAGAAATGGCTACTTTTATGGCACAAGATAGGCGATCAAAGGTCAACATTCAAATCTGGACTCACTTTAAAACATCACCGTTAGATCCTTCCACTTTTCCCGGGTTTCATAGCTTAACCTTAACTACATAGGAATCTTGGTTTACATTTTTTCCTAGTCGCAAGATCGTGCAATCATCTCATTAACCTCAAGTTACCTTAGCGATTATGTGACTAAACAGTCTCATGATCTTGCAGTTATCTCTTTAACTGCTACAATTTTTTGAGATCACGCAACTGAAGAAATTCTAAGTCACGAGACAAAATTACTAACTGCATCATCATCATGAGATTACCCGACTGCAGAGAAACTAACTATCGCAAACCCTTTGACTTTATCTGGAGATTACGTGACTAAGACCATCTTCTTAGTCACTGAATAAACTTTCTTCTTTCCCTGACCTGGTGACCACATAGTTCCTTCAATCTCTCAATCTGGCGATCTAGCGAAAGGCAAGAGACGCTTGTAGTCACGAAAAAATTTTAACTTTTCAACTTTCTTTCTGAGACTTCATGACCACTGTTGATATTCTTTTTTCCTCCATCCTATGCTCCACATCAAGTCGCAAGAACATCCCTAACCTAACCATTTGATCAAGTGACCACGAGACTAACCATGTCATTGAATCACTGGAGGTTAGGCACTTAACCATCAAGAATCGGAGACCATGCGACCACACAGTTGCTAGATCACCGAATACATACTTAACCACTAAATTCAAGAAACTACAAGACAACCCTCAGTCACCAGATCATTGTGTTGCCCCACTTTTCATCCTATAACTATGTTGTCAAGTGGAAAAATTTGGTGTCCCAGTCAGGTATGGTCATGTTTGAGTCTAAGTCTAAGTCTCCCTTAGGATAGGAAATCCTTGCCAAGTTTACCTGCCACTACCTTAACTCTTTGAGCCGGGTGGGTTATTTAAAATCCTCTTTATATTGGGTAGGTTAGAGATCCCAACCCGGTAAGGAAAATGTGCTCCTATTGATGTTCTTTCTCAAGTAGAATGATGATTGAAAGTCATGATCTCCAGACATTTACAAGAAATTAGAGAAAAGATTCCTCATGTGAATGATGTAGTGACAGAGCTAGTACTGGATTATTCAGAGAAGTTCATCTCATATGACAGTGCGCAGAGAATTCATTTCTTTGTATAAGTAGTCATTTCCAATCAATATCCCAAACTGTTATAATGCTCCTAACTTTTCAGTGATTGCAGAGGTGAGGAGTTATTCTTGAAATGTTTCAAGTGACATTGGATCTAAGTATGGTGTTTTCTTTCAGATTTATGAAGAAATGAGAGTGGTATTGTTTTGAGTAGTTTGCTGCCAAAATAGTGTGAGAGTTTCTTCTCTTTTCATTATATTTGAAAAAGCTTCTAAATGAATTACATATTATGTAAAAACACCGAGCTCTAGGCATCAGTTATGCAAAAGATGTGGCATCCTAAAGGCTACAATTTGGTATATATATCACATAATCAGTGTTCATTAAAAAAAGTGGAACTCTCAGCACATGACCATGGTTGAAGATTTTGTTGTACTAATAAGCTCGATGATTGTATTGTATTATGCAAAGCATACAAGGTAGTTTATCATATATATTACAATATCCTACTCTCGAGCACATTTCAAATGTAGTTGGATTTCATAATGCTGATAAGCACATGGAAAATTTTTGTAATCATGATGTGGTATGTTTACATGATAATAGAGAAGATATTGATACAAACCAAAGTGAAGATACAGATATAGAAGCCTGAGAAAAGAAACTACACGATAATAAATCACTAGCTAAAAGTTTGTAAAGTGTGATTCTTCTTGTGAAAGCGACAGGGACAATCTTATAGTATGTGTTGAGCATGATGATCTTTTCAAATATTTTCATTGTGTATAGCCACGGCTTACTGCAATTCCAAAAGATAATCAGCTCTACTCACCTTGTTATAAAGTGAAACCGAATAGCATGTTTCATGCACTCCAGTTTAGCATAAAGAAACAAAGTGTAGAAGGCTTAAAACAAGGATCTAATTTTATAAGGAATTACACATAGTGGCAGGATTCAACCAAAAGATTTCTGCTATGGTCGTGAATAGTTTGGCTTCTCACAAATGATGACAGAGGAGAAATTTCATGCAGTGGGATGGTTGGATATTTCTAAATTGTATGTGTCTAGATTTAATGATCATTGGAAGGATGATATCTCATGACAGCATCAGGCTTTTGCTCAAATATTGCAAGCATCTTGGAACAATTTCTTCATAAGATTATAGACTAAGTTGGAGTTTTCATTAAGGTGAACAGATCAATCTGATAGGAGGTGTCAATTTGCAAGGTTATGTCAAATTTCTTCTCTGTTCATGGATAGAAGCTTGCAAGTGTTTGTTGAACACCTCCAACATTAGGTTGAGCAGTCTTGATATTATAGACTAGATTATATTAATTTGATAAAAGTCTATTCAGTTCATCTTCTCGAGCCAAATTAGATGAAGGGACAGAGTCAAATTGATTCCTCTTCATTGTAATTTTGTAGTTACTTGTCCCCTGTCTCTTTGTATTTAGGAAGTTGAAAGGTCATCAATTCCTACAAGCATTGTACATTGTGAATTCTATATATACTATCGAAGAAGTGAATGAAAAGGTCAAAAAATTTTGGTGTGAAGCTTGTTGCAAAGACAATTTAGTTTTGTGCCATTATTTTACTATCCATTTTCTTCATCTGTATGTGATGTTATTTCATTGGTGTTGAATTGGAAGTAGTGAATGAACAGAGTTTTATTTCATTATTTTCAGTTTGATCAATCAGTAGAACAATCAGAGAGTTATAACTGATTGTGAGATTGCATCACCATACTTCATTTGCATAATCATATTTTCATAAACTGCATTTTCATATTGTTGTGTTGTGGGAATCATAAGATTGTGAAGACCATAAACATAACACCTCTGTATTTTGACCCTTGCCTAAGATTTCACTTGCCTGGGTGAAACTTAGTTTCCTTTGTTGTTCTCTGGTCAAGAACATACCTGCAATAGGAAGTAGGAACCAAACAAAATTCACTGAATATCATTCACATAGAAAGTTGTACCTTAATACAAAGGGAAACTAGCTATTCTCAGAAATAGTTTCCCAACTATTGTGTATGGTTGTTCTTCATCACAAATTGGACAAATTAAAAGGAGAATCAGAAGAAGAACAATTTGTTTACCAATAGATTTTTGGCGACTTCGCTGGGGAGAGAAACAGTCACATGATCAGAAAGCATGTCATGAGGAGATGGTGCTACCTCATGAAAATATAATTCCAGTACTTCAACTAAGCTGAAGTACTTGAGAGAGAATTACGCAGAGCTCAAAGAAGAGCAGAGCGTGAAGCTCAACAACACTAATAACTAGTCACTCTGGAGAAATCAAGATATCTTAGGAGTGATAAGGAACAAGGTGAGAAGGACTCAACTTTCCAAAATTTAGAAGCACTTGGATTTCCTTTGTTAGAAGTACCTCATCAAAAATGTGGACATAAAGCTAGAAGCAGGCCTTCATCACCACCAAAGGTAGTAAGTACATTATCCACAACCTACCAAGTATTAACTTTGCATGGGGTTGTTCCTCCACAAGTTATCAATTTTCCACAGTATCCTCTACAAAATCCTATTCAACCAAATATGGCTGCACCTTGGGCAGCTGCTACTGGGCCACTTAATTTTGTAGTCTATCATCCTCTTCCTTCCGGTTCCTAGAAGAATCTACCTAAGTTCACAGGAGATGGGAAGGTTACTACGGATGAACACATAAAAGCATTTTTCATAGCTGTAAATATTTTAGGGGTTACTCATGAAGATGTTGCAGTCTAATTATTTGTGGAAACTCTCACTGAAGTGGCTGTGGATTGGTTTCATCACTTGACTGATGGAGCTATCACAAGTTGGAATACCATGAGGGTGGCTTTTGAAGACCATTTTAAAACTGCTAAAGATGAGCATGCTCTATTGGCTCAACTGACATCAGTAAAGAAGCTACCTTCTATGAGCATGAGAATTTCATTGCTAGCTTGAATAAGATCACTAATAGAATTTTAGTAGCTGATAGACCTACTGCAGGCAATTTGAAAACATTCTTCATCAATGCTATGCCTCTTGAGATAAATTTTGAATTGAGGAGGTCTCGTCTTGTAGATTTAGAGGTAGCTCAGAGGATTGTTGTAGAATTGGAGGATGATATGATCTCTACAGGAAGGTGGAAACATGAAATTTAGAATAAAGCCAACACCAGTGGGACTGCTTCATCGGAAGAAATGATTCAGAAGTTGTCTAATGAGATTATTGCTTTGAAAAGATAGCTTCCAAAATTCAACAGTCCATATCAAAGGAATTTTTCAGAGTAGGCTGGTGAAAGTAATAATAAACCTTTGCAATTGCCTGGACTACAGCAAAGATTAGCAATCGAAGCCCCACCTAAAAAAGTGAACAGGTGCGTGCTTCACTTGACCACTGATCATGATAGTGAAATTTGTCTAGATGTGATCAGTAGGATGTATTTTTTGACTACCAATGAACCCAATTCTCCCCTATCCAATGGTGAGACTAAGTCATACTCGAATGGTGACTCCAGAAATTTATTTTTAGAGTATGAATCAGACTCAAAGACACAAGGAGAATGTTATGCCACCATTAATATAAATGCATATAACGTGCTTACCAGAGGACAAAAGGTGAAGGTAGCTACTGATTTGAAAGTTCCTCTAGCAAAACAGAGTTAGCCAGCATCCAAAACGCAAGACACTGATCAAGGAATGAAGATTTTGCAATCCGGTAAGGAGTGCAGCCCCTTTGATTTTATTCAGTTCTGTAAAGATTCAAAAATTCAAATTTTCGCCATCGCTTATCTAAAGTCACATCCCAATGAATTAAAAAGATTTATTGAGCATTGTAAGGGTGAAAATGTTGAATTGAATCATGTTACAACCTCTGAATCAGAAGATGAAACATTAACTTCAAATCTTTTCAATGAAGTTGAAAACTCTATTTTAGCCACTTCCCCAGGGCAAAAGCCAGAACCATTCTATGTTTCTTTGTATATCAATGGATGGAAGCTAAGCAATTGTATTATCAATTATGGAGCCTCTGATAATGTTATATCGTATACAGTGGCTAAAGCTCTAGGCTTAACAATTACCAAAGCTAGTGGTAGATGTTACGCTATGGATGCCAAACAGGTGACTCTGGTAGGCCAAATTAAAGATTTACAGGTTGCATTGGCAGCATATCCAGAAAAGAGAATACTTCTGACCATTCTAGTCGCAAACATTCCTGTTAGCTATGGTTTTTTGTTAAGCAAAAGTTTTTGCAGGGATTTAGGTGGAGAGATCAAATTGGATTGGTCCCAAGCAATGATTCCCATTGGTAACAAAAAAGTAAAATTGGAACCTGAGGAGAAAGCTAAATTTACAGTTCAGAAATCAGATGATCCAAAGGCTCAAATTTTATATCAGGAGTTGGAATTCAGAAATTACATGCTATATACAAAAAATGATGTTGTAGAAAATGAATTGGAAAAATTGGAATCTGAAAGCTCTGAGAAAGGGACACAGATTTGGACATTAGAATTTGATGGTAGTTGTTCATCATCTGGTTCTGATGCTAGTATTGTTCTAATTTCTCCAAATGGTGAATCAGAGCCCCTAGCATTCAAATTGGAATTTAATAACACTAATAACAATGCTGAGTATGAGGCGCTACTTCTTGGTATCATTACGGCAAAGTAAAGAGGCATAAAGATTCTAAAAGTTCAAGGCGATGCAGAGCTGGTTGTAAAACAAGTGAAAGGCCAGTATTCGATAAAGAATCATAAATTGAAAAATTATCGAAATAGAGTCTGGGATGAAATTGAGGGACTAGACGCTTTCTCTATAAAATCTGTCCCTAGATAAATGAATATGAAAGCGGACTCATTGGTGGTATCAGCATCCTTGTTACTTCCACATCTAGATTTTAAAGATAAAAAATATCAGATTGAAGTAATTTACAGACCATCAATACCAGATAATATAGAAGACTGGCAAGTTTTTACTAATGATAAAAGTTTGCAAATGCTTTTAGAAAATGCTAAAGGTCTCAATGAAGAGGATGGAAGTGACTATCAGAATAATTCTATGGAAAAAGAGAAACAGGAAGATTCAGAAGTAATACAATTAAAAAGCAATATTATTCCACCTTATTTTGTGTCTCTGGAAAAGCTCTTTAATCGACATGATACATATGTAAAGAAGAAAAGAGCAGAAAAAGGGCCAACTACAGGAGAATTCAAAGGTGTAAATATTGGTACTAAAACCAATCCCAAAATCATTAATCTTGGCAAATGTTGTACACTGGAAGAAAAAGAAGCAAAGAAATTGTTTCAGGAATACCAAGACGTCTTTGCCTAGAGTTACAAAGATTTGAAGAGTTTTATGAGTGAAAACTTCAAACACATGATTCCTCTAAAGTCTGATGCTATGCCTTTCCAGCAAAAATAGAGAAGTTACAATCCAAAGGTAGCAGACGCTATTTACAGAGAGATAGACAAGATGCTGAAAGCCAGAATTATCTATCCAATACATCATTCCACGTGGATTGCAAACATCGTACCTGTAAGAAAGAAAAATAGTGAGATAAGAATATGTGTTGATTTCCAGAATTTAAATCAAGCTTCTTTAAAAGATAATTACGCATTGCCAAACATGGATCACCTATTACAGATAGTGGCTAGAGCTGAGATGATGTCTATGTTAGATGATTTTTCTGGATATAATTAGATTGAAGTAGAAAAGAGAGATCAACATAAAACAGCCTTCACAACTCCTTGGGGTACCTTCGCGTATCACAAAATGCCATTCGGTTTGATTAACGCTAGTGCTACTTTTCAGAGAGGTATGGATACTTCATTTTCTAACATGAAGAATAAGATAATTGTGATTTACCTCGATGATCTAACAGTGTTCTCCAAAAGAAGGAAAGATCACATAGATGATTTGAAGAGAGTATTACAACGATGCAGGGAACACGGTATATCTCTAAACCCAAAGAAATCAATTTTCTATGTGACGGAAGGAAAATTGTTGGGCCATATTGTGTCATAGGAAGGAATTAGGATTGATCCAGAATGTGTGAAAGCTATTCAAAGATTGAGTTTGCCTTCAAATAAGACAATTGTTAAGTCTTTCTTTGGTCAAGTTAACTTTCTTAGAAGATTTTTTCCTAATTTCTTAGAGATTACCAAATGTATTGTAGATATGATGAAAGGTAGTGTTGTGTTTAAATGGAATGAGCAGGGAAAACAAGCCTTCAATGAGATTAAAGAAGAAATCACTAGTGTGCCAGTCTTAAGCCATCTGGATTACAAAAAAGATTTTATTATATACTGCTACGCCTCAGAGCATACTCTGTCCGCAATTTTGATGCAGGAGAACAAAGAAGAAATTCAGGCGCCAATAGCATTTATGAGTATGCCTTTGAAAGAACATGAATTAAGATATTCTCAAACAAAGAAACATGTGTATGTTGTGGTTAAAGCTCTGAAAAAATTTTGTTTTTATATATTGCATTCTCATTCTCTGATTTTTGTGCCCAATAGTGCTCTAAAGAGTATTTTAACACAGCAAGATGTTGGCTGCAACAATAGAGGTACTTGGATTGCCAAAACTCAAGAGTATGATATTGAAATTAAGCCTACTAAACTAGTTAGAGGAAATGTGTTATGCAAAGCTATAGCGAAGAATTCAAAAGAAGAAGAACCAGCAGCTAATCAACTGGTTTTAACTATAAGTCTCCATGTAACGCCCCGCCAGGGGACCCAAGAGATAAACACCAAAAGCTATGCTAAGTTATGCAACAAATTTTTTTTTGTTTACTAAGGTTATCAAGCACATTGAACAAAGCATCACATAATGTTTTTGGTTCAAATCTAAACATGATAATTAACCTCCAAAGCATAATCGTCAAATAACACACCACAATATAAATATAACATATGTCTAGTCTAATCAACTAAAGTAAAATAGTATCAACTAAATCATAGTCTCAGCAATAGTAGCAACTACGGGAGGTATTACATCCTCCCCCCCTAGAACTAGGCTTACTCCTAGAAGCCTGCAAACAGATAAGGATAGGCATCCCGTAATCGAGATGCATCCTCCCAAGTAGCTGTGGTCTCATCATTTGGGTCCCATTGGACCCTGGCCTGAGGAATTATACGGCCTCTAAGTGTGATATCCCAAAGTTCCAGAATGCGCACGGGCTCCAGAGCTAGCTGCTCGTCCTCGACCTATAATGAATTCCAATCAAGAACATATGTCACATCTAAAATATATTTCCTAAGTACAGAAACATGGAATACATCATGTATACGAGATAGGCTAGGTGGCAATGCAAGACGGTAAGCAACTGGACCTATCCTCTCCAAAATCTCAAACGGTCCAACAAATCGAGGTGCCAATTTAGAACCCTTTCCATAACGGATTGGACTCCTCCTTGGATGCACTCTCAAGAACACCTTATCTCCAACTGAAAAATGAATATCTATTCTATGAGCATTTGCATATTTCTTCTGTCTATCCTGTGTAGTGATCAAATACTCCTAAATGCGCTCTACCTATTGCTCCATATCATGAAGCATCTCTGGTCCCAAAAGAATCCTCTCATCTAGCCTATCCCAACTAAGGGGTGTACGACAAGGACGCCCATACAATGCCTGAAATGGTGACATGCCAATGGAACTGTGGTATCCATTATTATATGCAAACTCCACCAAGTATAGATAATCCTCCCAATGTGTCTGCCTATCCATGACATACATCCTCAACATATCCTCTAGGACCTGATTCACATGCTCTGTCTGCCCATCTGTCTGAGGGTGATAGGCTGTGCTAAAGTTCAAGTGAACACCCAAATCATGCTGCAAAGAAGTCCAAAATGCAGAGGTGAATACTGGATCCCTATCAGAGACAATCTTTCGAGGGATACCATGCAATCTCACTATGTCCTGCATAAAGACTCTAGCTACTGATGAAGTTGTGTAAGAGGATCTCATGGGAGAAAAATGAGCTACCTTAGTCAACCGATCAACAGTGACCATGATAGCATCATGTCTACGGGGTGTCAAAGGCAAACCCATGATAAAATCCATTGATATAACATCCCATTTCCACGAGGGAATATTGTGTGACTGTAAAAGCCCTGCTGGATGCTGATGTTCTGCCTTAACCCTCTGACACTCTAAGTACCTAGCAACAAAACCAGCAATATCCCTCTTCATCCCTGACCAATGATATAGCTGTCGAAGATCTGCGTGCAACTTCTTGACACCAGGATGCTCTAAGTAGAAAGAGGCAAGTTGCAGCTGTGACTACACTTGGTGTAGATTTGAGGAGTAGAATCTTGTAGGCACTTCCTCGAGATACTTTTTATCAAGAGGTGAAGGTAGAGATTGAGTCTGGGAGACCTCTAGTAGGCAGATTTGAAGGGTATGTGTTGGAGTCTGATGGTTTGTTGCGTCATGCGAGCCGGATCTATGTACCACCATTGGATGATCTTCGTTCATTAATCTTATCTGAGGCTCAATAATATAATTCACATGCACGTACAATTTACATAGTAAGAGAACATCGTAACACAGGAAGATAACATTTCGTAAAGAAAACAAAGTTTCAAGGATCAATTAATAAGTAAATTTTGCTCACACTAATTTATCCTATTATCATATTCAGCAAATTTCAATAAAAGAGGTTATGTGATTCAATTTCCACAAATGATCATAGCAACATAATAGCTAAACTAATCTCCTAGGAAATTAGTCTTAATCAATAGATTAACCTTTTACCATTTTTTTTTCTTTTGTTTGCAACTTAACGTCAAGATGTTTAATTGAGATTGACGATGTAATTATCATGATCATGAAACAATTAGATAATCTACATCAACCATTACATGACCATAAACTAATTCATTCAATAATTATTTTATGATAATTAATTATTTAATATATATTTATTAACTTAAACGTAAGATAATGAAATATTAGCTAATATTCATATTCAATGACTAAGATATATATATACATAAAATCTAAATTGTATTAACTATAATAACATCCACTTTTTCAATACTTGAATTTAAAATTAATATAACAATTTAAACAATCATGATATTATCCTAACTCTTATTAATCAAATCCTAATATAATAGTCTACTTGTTAATACCATCCTCTAGGTTCCTAACCTACTATACACCTCATCATCAACCTACTCAACCTATAACCCTCTTAAACATAAATAAAGTAAGACATAGAAAAAAAAACAAATATTAAAAGTTTCCTATATACCATCAAATCACCCTCTCACCATATCCAATGCAAGGACAAGGGAGGTGGTACGCAGGTTGAGGAATGTTGAATGAAAACCAAAAATATTAAAACAAATTTAAATGCCATCCAAAAGCTACGCTCCATCTTGGGCATGGGAAAATGGGTTTGAAAAAGCAAGGTTAAAAATGTGGGTCCCTCCTCACATCTAAGGCAAAACACATAGCTTCTCCTCCCAATGAAAGGACAACCCATTAATGCAAATGCAGGCCCACTAAAAAAAATTTTAAAAGCTAAGTATGGGCTGGCCCAAAGGCATACATGGGTCAAGCAAGAAGGTCAATATTCATTTAATAAAAGAAGAAGATATGGGTGACAATAAACATCACACCTTGACCAAATAAAAAGTTTCATATTAATACAAGACATGACCTCTTCCATACACGCCTAGGCAAGGGATAATAATATTAAATGAATTAAGGGAGAGTTGCTTGGATAAAGTTTATTTTTATAAAAGTTTATATCACAAAAAGTGGCAGGTTTAATATTATTATAATGATTGTGTTTTTTTTTTTGAAAATGTATGGGAATTTTTTTCCCATACATTTTCCAGAGAGCTGGAAATGTCCATATGCTCAAGACTTAGTTTTATTTTTCTATCCCTTACATAATGTTATTTTCTTCCCAATTTGATTGTCAATTGGATTTACTAATTCCCTCAATATGGAATAATTGTAAGATCTAATAAATAAGTATTGTGGCAAACATTGGATCAAAATATAACTAAGATTCATTGTGTTTGAAAATTACAAGTTTTGCCCATTTCAAATTTAGCTTCCACTAATGGCTGAATTGGGAAGTTTGTATGTTGAGGTGTTAAAATTCCACATTGAAAGCTAAAATCTCAATCGTTTATTGCTTCACACTTCATTTGAGAAGATAAGTGTATCCTCTACTTTGCTGGAAAAAAAATTGAAACTAGTTTAGTACATATTAAGGAACCCAAATCCTACCTGGTTCAACAAGCAAGCTGATGAAGTCCAGCTGAGAATACCTCACCAATCCACAAGCTTGAACCCTTAGCTGCTTCCAGATCAACTCCTAACTTGCCTTCAACTCTTCCTCTCTTCTCTTCCTCAAACCTTCACTTCTCTCCCTATTTTCTCCTCTAAATTTTGCATATCCAAAGTAATCACAAGTCTTCCTCTAAAATTGGCTTGAAAAAGTGGGGAAGAAATATTTTATTATTTTCCCCCTACTATTCAAGTCAACCTCCCATTTATGGGAATAAAATATATCAATTTTTAAATTATAAATTTCTTTTCATTTTATTTCCTCTTATGAACTAGGTCATATATATATATACAATTAATAATATTATTATTATAAAAGACTTAGTGAAAACATATATATCTGATTATGCTATACCATACTAATAACATTATATTTACTAATACACCAACATAATATAAATTGCTATCAGAAATTAGACATGAATCCACAAGGTCAAAATACGACACCAACATGGGACAACACCTCATAAGAGGAAATAAAATGAAAAGAAATTTATAATTTAAAAATTGATATATTTTATTCCCATAAATGGGTGGTTGACTTTAATAGTAGGGGGAAAATAATAAAATATTTCTTCCCCACTTTTTCAAGCCAATTTTAGAGGAAGACTTGTGATTACTTTGGATATGCAAAATTTAGAGGAGAAAATAGGGAGAGAAGTGAAGGTTTGAGGAAGAGTTGAAGGCAAGTTAGGAGCTGATCTGGAAGCAGCTGAGGGTTCAAGCTTGTGGATTGGTGAGGTATTCTCGGCTGGACTTCATCAGCCTGCTTGTTGAACCAGGTAGGATTTGGGTTCCCTTAATATGTACTAAACTAGTTTCAATTTTTTTCTAGCAAAGTAGAGGATACACTTATCTTCTCAAATGAAGTGTGAAGCAATAAATGATTGAGATTTTAGCTTTCAATGTGAAATTTTAACACCTCAACATACAAACTTCCCAATTTAGCCATTAGTGGAAGCTAAATTTGAAATGGGCAAAACTTGTTATTTTCAAACACAATGAATCTTAGTTATATTTTGATCCAATGTTTGCCACAATACTTATTTATTAGATCTTACAATTATTCCATATTGAGGGAATTAGTAAATCCAATTGACAATCAAATTGGGAAGCAAATAACATTATGTAAGGGATAGCAAAATAAAACTAAGTCTTGAGCATATGGACATTTCCAGCTCTCTGGAAAATGTATGGGAAAAAAATTCCCATACATTTTCAAAAAAAAACACAGTCATTATAATAATATTAAACCTGCCACTTTTTGTGATATAAACTTTTATAAAAATAAACTTTATCCAAACAACTCTCCCTTACTTCATTTAATATTATTATCCCTTGCCTAGGCGTGTATGGAAGAGGTCATGTCTTGTATTAATATGAAACTTTTTATTTGGTCAAGGTGTGATGTTTATTGTCACCCATATCTTCTTCTTTTATTAAATGAATATTGACCTTCTTGCTTGACCCACGTATGCCTTTGGGCCAGCCCATACTTAGCTTTTAAAAAAAAATTTAGTGGGCTTGCATTTGCATTAATGGGTTGTCCTTTCATTGGGAGGAGAAGCTATGTGTTTTGCCTTAGATGTGAGGAGGGACCCACATTTTTAACCTTGCTTTTTCAAACCCATTTTCCCATGCCCAAGATGGAGCGTAGCTTTTGGATGGCATTTAAATTTGTTTTAATATTTTTGGTTTTCATTCAACATTCCTCAACCTGCGTACCACCTCCCTTGTCCTTGCATTGGATATGGTGAGAGGGTGATTTGATGGTATATAGGAAACTTTTAATATTTGTTTTTTTTTCTATGTCTTACTTTATTTATGTTTAAGAGGGTTATAGGTTGAGTAGGTTGATGATGAGGTGTATAGTAGGTTAGGAACCTAGAGGATGGTATTAACAAGTAGACTATTATATTAGGATTTGATTAATAAGAGTTAGGATAATATCATGATTGTTTAAATTGTTATATTAATTTTAAATTCAAGTATTGAAAAAGTGGATGTTATTATAGTTAATACAATTTAGATTTTATGTATATATATATCTTAGTCATTGAATATGAATATTAGCTAATATTTCATTATCTTACGTTTAAGTTAATAAATATATATTAAATAATTAATTATCATAAAATAATTATTGAATGAATTAGTTTATGGTCATGTAATGGTTGATGTAGATTATCTAATTATTTCATGATCATGATAATTACATCGTCAATCTCAATTAAACATCTTGACGTTAAGTTGCAAACAAAAGAAAAAAAAATGGTAAAAGGTTAATCTATTGATTAAGACTAACTTCCTAGGAGATTAGTTTAGCTATTACGTTGCTATGATCATTTGTGGAAATTGAATCACATAACCTCTTTTATTGAAATTCGCTGAATATGATAATAGGATAAATTAGTGTGAGCAAAATTTACTTATTAATTGATCCTTGAAACTTTGTTTTCTTTACGAAATGTTATCTTCCTGTGTTACGATGTTCTCTTACTGTGTAAATTGTACGTGCATGTGAATTATATTATTGATGCAGTCAATCTGCATATGGGATAGATGACCAATTAGGGGGTGAAATCTAGAGGCCAGGTATATGTTGTGGATATCAGTTATCTATGTTGTTGAATGTTTTATGATGCATTGTGGAATTCTGTTTTCTATTGCTTGATGGAGAAAGTGTAAATGTGAGATCATGGTTGGGATATCTATTTGATCTTTTTTATTATTACCTCCTGGTGGATTAATTTGAGTTAGTGGCCAAGTGAGTAAATGTTTTGATTTGTAAGTATGATTTATTTGGTTATCTGTTTATTGGGGCTTATATTGATCTATGTGGCCACAAACCAGGATGGGTGTTGATTGAAAACTAGGGTAGGTTATCTAGATGTGATGTAGGGGGTGGCTTGCAATGGATCACCGAGGCCCGCAAGTGGCTGACGGATCATCCATTGTCAAGTTTCTTAATTCCAGTGATAACATTATAAAAAAAAATTGATCTAGATAGGAGAACATTAAAAAGATAATTTGAGATACCTCGCCCATGCCTTGAGTGCTAGTATAGACTAAGGATGGATGTGGGAAGATGCTAGATGCATCATCGATATACTTGTCTTCATGAGAGATATCGATGCCACGTATGATCACTTGAGTGCTGTCAATTCAGTGAGGAACCTTCAGGACTAAACTCAAGGGTGGATCTATGTGATGACACCTTCCTACTCACACCGTAGATATCCTACATAGGTTAGTGCCTCTGGTAACCCGTATACCCTCTTTTTCTAGAGATATCTTTCTAGGTGGTGATTGGGATTGGTCCTTAGTATGTGCGTGGGCCTGGTGTTATCTCCCTAGCACAGAGGGGTGGACCTCTAGGTTCCACATGGTCAGGAGGTAGTGTACTTCTCCATTGAGACTTTTGCGGATATCCTTCATCACCTGATTGTTACTTGGATCAGATTACCACCATTGTTGCAGATTCATGTATCAGATGTCAGATGTTATTATCTTGTACCTGTAGGAGATTTATTTGATTATTATTGATCCCTGCGAGGATCCAGGATACATTTGATAAATGTAATTGTATTAAATATCACCACATACCCTATGACATGTGTAGTGGATGTAGGTGATCATATGATGTAATGTACTTTGATTTAGAGAAATGAACTTTCTTTTAGTATGTACTTAACTATTCTTAAGCATCAAATTATGTTAGCGTAGTGTTTGTTAGACAACGTAATTCTACGTCAGGGACCCTTGGGAACGAAAATGAGAAGATGTGTTCATTCAATACTCATGTATGTAGAACAATGTGATGCTTTGTTCAATGTGCTTGATAACCTTAGTAAACAAAAAAAAAAATTGTTGCATAACTTAGCATAGCTTTTGGTGTTTATCTCTTGGGTCCCCTGGCGGGGCGTTACATCTAGTATCAGAGCATCAGCTACCACATTCTCTTTCCCCTGGATATACTTAACCTCAAAATCATACTCACAAAGGAACTCCATCCATCTCCTCTGTCTAGCATTCAGATTAGGCTGAGTGAAAATATACTGTAGACTGCGATGATCAGTATGAAGCTCAAATCGATGTCCCAATAAAAAGTGTCTCCATCAGACCAAAGCATGGACTACCGCTGCTAGCTCAAGATCATGTGTGGGATAGTTCAACTCATGATCCTTGAGTTTGTGATACTCATAAGCAATCACCCGTCCTCCCTGCATGAGGACTGCTCCAATACCCTCCAACGAAGCATCTGTACAAACCACAAAATCACCTGTGGGATCAGGTACTAAAAGAATAGGTGCACTAGTCAACTTATGCTTGAGGGTTCTGAATGCCTCTTCACACTTCTCAGACCAAATGAACTTCTTTCCCTTTCTCTGCAATGAGGTGATGGGATAAGCAACTCTAGAGAAGTTCTCTACGAACTTATGATAATATCCTGCCAAACCCATAAAACTGTGAACCTCTAACACATTTGTAGGTGCCGGCCAATCAACTATAGCCTGACTCTTTGTAGGATCCACTAAAATACCATCACCTGAGATCACGTGGCCCAAGTACTGAATCTCTGACTTGAAGAATTCACACTTGACTGGATTAGCATACAACTGATTCTCTCTAAGGCACTACAATACCAACCGAAGGTGCTCTTTGTGTTCCTCCATGGATTTAGAATAAACCAAAATATCATCCAGGAAGACAACAATGAAGTGATCAAGATACTTATGAAATACTCCATTCATCAAACTCATGAATATAGATGGAGCATTCGTTAAGCCAAATGGTACCACCGTGAACTCATAGTGACCATAGCATGTCCGGAAAGATGTCTTGTGGATGTCCTCCTCTCTAATGTGCAACTGATGATAACCTGACTTGAGATCTATTTTAGAGAACACCCTTGCACCTTTCACCTGATCAAAGAGATCATCAATCTGTGGCAAAGGATACCTATTCTTGACTGTTACTTTGTTCAACTGTCTGTGATCAATGCACAGTCTTAAAGAACCATCCTTCTTTTTGACAAAGAGAACTGGTGCTCCCCAAGGTGAAACACTAGGCCTGATACATCCCTTAGCCAACAATTCTTCCAATTACAGCTTCAACTCACTCAGCTCCTATGTAGTCATCCTATATGGAGCTCTAGATATAAGCTCTGCTCCTGGAATAAGATCAATACGAAAATCGATATCCCGCTTTGGTGGCATACCTGGGATCTCATCTGGAAAGACATCAATGAATTCCTATAGCACAGGGTGATCAAGGGACTTCTTCTCATCATCCTCATCCTCAAACTCCCTCAAAGACACTGCAAACACTTGGCATCCCTTTCTCATGCTTTGCTTCATCTGCATGGTAGAAATCATATGAAGAGAAATAGGATGCTGAATGCCTCTAATCTCAATGTTTTTACCCCGATCATCTCTACATTTAATGATCTTCTATCTACAATCAATAGTAACTCCACGGGATTCCAACCAACCATGCCTAAAACAACATCATATGACCCCAATGGAATTATGTGAAGATCAACTAAAGTGCTAATGCTACCCAAATCTACCCAACAATGGCGGACTAAGGTGTTTGTGTTCACCTTTTCCCCTGAAGCTAGCTCCACCTGCCAACCTATGCCTTGCTTTACTGCCACTAGTCCACATCTCTCTACTACAAATGGAGATATAAAAGAATCCGTAGATCCAGAATCAAATAATATAGAAACATCAATACCTCGGATAGCACCTGATGACTCAATAACTATGCCCTGGTGCTCTGCCTAACGGTGGTCTACTACTGCAAACACTCTAAATTCTACTATGGCTCTGTGCACTATCCTGATCAACTAAGAAAGAGGGTGTGTCCACTCTACCTCTACCTCTACCTCTACCTCTACCTAACCCACGGGCTCTAGTCATAGGAGGCATGTTTCCTGCAACCATAGCGTTAGGACAAAACATTTAAGCATATATATATTAAGTATGTCACATTTGAAACCATAAAGCAACCACATAAGAACATAGTTTAAAGCAAGTTTTGTTTCGGTTTAAGTTTTCGTGAGAGTTAAAGATTTCCACAAACAAGTTGTTTTGATGTCTAAGTTTGGTTTTAACATGTTTACCTAATAAGACCTAATGGGCGCACATATTATTCCCAGAGTTCCCAGTGTAGAACTCACGCTCTGATACCAAATGTAACGCCCCGCCAAGGGACCCAAGAGATAAACACCAAAAGCTATGCTAAGTTATGCAACAATTTTTATTTTTGTTTACTAAGGTTATCAAGCACATTGAACAAAGCATCACATAATGTTTTTGGTTCAGATCTAAACATGATAATTAACCTCCAAAGCATAATCGTCAAATAACACACCACAATATAAATATAACATATGTCTAGTCTAATCAACTAAAGTAAAATAGTATCAACTAAATCATAGTCTCAGCAACAGTAGCAACTACGGGAGGTATTACACTCCAAGATCCTTGGTTTGAAAATATTGCATACTTCTTAACTTATGGAGAATGTCCTGAGGGTCTAACAGCTAAGCAAAGAAGGGATTTAAAATTAAAAGCTGCTAAATATGTGATTTGGGAAGACAGGCTTTACAAGAGATCAATAGATGGTACATTTTTGTGGTGTGTTGACAAACAACAATAGGAGCGGTTGCTAAAAAATTTTCATGATGAAGCTTGTGGAGGGCATTTTTTTCTTCAGTCACAGCTTTTAAAATATTAAGACAATGTTATTATTGGCCTGGCATGTTTATAGATGCATATCATTGGGTAGCTAAATGTGAAAAGTGTAAAATGTTCTTTGGTAAACCACAGCTAGCAGCACTTCCACTGAAACTGGTTATTATAGATGGTCCATTTCAACAATGGGGCCTTGACTTCATAGGTCCAATAAATCCAGCATCTAGCACAGGGCATTCTTACATAATCACGGCCATAGATTACTTCATGAAGTGGGTTGAAGCTAAAGCAACCAAGAAGACCACTTCCGAGGTAGTATGTGAGTTCATAAAGGAGAATATCATGGTAAGGTTCAGAGTTCCTCATAAATTGGTGATGGACAATGCTGCTTATTTTTCATCTATTGAAATTATTGATTTCTATTTTGAGTTTGGTATCTCAATCAATCATTCATCCGACTATTTCCCGCAAGGAAATGGCCAGGCGGAATCAAGTAATAAGAACTTGATTAATATTGTTAAGAAATTGGTGTTAGACAATCATAAAAATTGGCACAAAAAGATACATGAAGCACTCTAGGCTGATAGAGTGACTCCAAAGAGAGCAATTGGAATATCTCCATTTGAGCTAGTGTATGGAGTTGAGGAAAGCCTTCCACTACCACTGGAATTGGCAACATGTAAGTTGAGGACAGTCATTGAAGATGATATTTATAGAGATGGTTTGGAACAAAGAATCATGTATTTGAGTAAACTAGAAGAAGAAAGGGAAAGGATGGTGGACCATATCACTCAACATCAAATGAAGGTGAAGAACTTGTTTGACAAGAAGGCTAGACCCCACAAGTTCATGGTCGAAGATCTTGTGTTACTATGGGACAAGAGGAGAGCTCCCAAGGGAATGCATGAAAAATTTGAAACACAATGGAAAGGTCCCTATACTATTCGCCAAGCGTTTGAGAAGAATTCTTTCAAGCTGGCATATCCAAATGGAGAGATACTTCCCTTGACCTATAATGGTCAAGATCTGAAGCTATATCAAATGGTTAATTGAAAATAGGTAACCCCTGTTCTGTATTATAGTTTTGTTTTGTTCCCATGTCTGTTTCCTAGTTCAGTTTTCCTACCACTTTGCTTTCCTTGTTTAGTTTTTTTGTGTTGCCGCCCTCTTTGTTTACCTTTTTGCAAAACCAGAGATTCAGGATTCATTTCTTAAACATGGGAATATTTAAGTCCCCAATCAGAGCCAGTTGTTGCCCCACTTTTCATCCTATAACTATGTTGTCAAGTGGAAAAATTTGGTGTCCCAGTTAGGTCTGGTCATGTTTGAGTCTAAGTCTAAGTCTCCCTTAGGATAGGAAATCCTTGCTAGGTTTCCCTGCCACTGCCTTATCTCTTTGAGCCAGGTGGGTTATTTAAAATCCTCTTTATATTGGGTAGGATACAGATCCCAACCCAGCAAGGAAAATGTGCTCCTATTGATATTCTTTCTCAAGTAGAATGATGATTGAAAGTCATGATCTCCAGACATTTACAAGAAATTAGAGAAAAGATTCCTCATGTGAATGATGCAGTGACAGAGCCGGTACTGGATTATTCAAAGAAGTTCATCTCATATGACAGTGTGCAGAGAATTCATTTCTTTGTATAAGTAGTCTTTGCCAATCAATATCCCAGACTGTTATAATGCTCCTAACTTTTCAGTGATTGCAGAGGTGAGGAGTTATTCTTGAAATGTTTCAAGTGACATTAGATCTAAGTATGGTGTTTTCTTTCAGATTTATGAAGTCATGAAAGTGGTATTGTTTTGAGTAGTTTGCTGCTAAAATAGTGTGAGTTTCTTCTCTTTTCATTTTATTTGAAAAAGCTTTTAAATGAATTACATATTATGTAAAAACATCGAGCTCTTGGCATCAGTTATGCAAAAGATGTGGCATCCTAAAGGCTACAGTTTGGTATATATATCACATAATCAGTGTTCATTAAAAAAAGTGGAACTCTTAGCACATGACCATGGTTGAAGATTTTGTTGTACTAATAAGCTTGATGATTGTATTGTATTCTACAAAGCATACAAGGCAGTTTATCATATATATTACAATATCCTGCTCTCGAGCACATTTCAAATGTAGTTGGTTTTCATAATGCTGATAAGCACATGGACACTTTTCATACTCATGATGTGGTATGTTTACATGATAATAGAGAAGATATTGATACAAACCAAAGTGAAGATGTAGATATAGAAGTTTGAGAAAAGAAACTACACGATAATAAATCACTAGCTAAAAGTTTGTAAAGTGTGATTCTTCTTGTGAAAGCGATAGGGACAATCTTATAGTATGTGTCGAGCATGATGATCTTTTCAAACATTTTCATTGTGTACAACCATGGCTTACTACAATTCCAAAAGGTAATTGGCTCTACTCACCTTGTTATAAAGTGAAACCAAATAGCATGTTTCGTGCACTCCAGTTTAGCATAAAGAAACAAAGTGCAGAAGGCTTAAAACAAGGATCTGATTTTATAAGGAATTACACATAGTGGCGGGATTCAACCAAAAGATTGCTACTATGGTCGTGAACAGTTTGGCTTCTCACAAATGATGACAAAGGAGAAATTTCATGCAGTGGGATGGCTGGATATTTCTAAATTGTATGTGTCTAGATTTAATGATTATTGGAAGGATGATATCTCATGACAGCATCAAGCTTTTGCTCAAATATTGCAAGCATCTTGGAAAAATTTCTTCATAAGATTATAGACTGAGATGGAGTTTGCATTAAGGTGAACAGATCAATCTGATAGGAGGTGTCAATTGCAAGGTTATGTCAAATTTCTTCTATGTTCATGGATAGAAGCTTGCAAGTGTTTGTCGAACACCTCCAACATTAGGTTGAGCAGTCTTGATATTATAGACTAGACTATATTAATTTGATAAAAGTCTATTCAGTTCATCTTCTTGAGCCAAATTAGATGAAGGGACAGAGTCAAATTGATTCCTCTTCATTGTAATTTTGTAGTTACTTGTCCCCTGTCTATTTGTATTCAGGAAGTTGAAAGGTCATCAATTCTTACAAGCATTGTACATTGTGAATTCTATATATACTGTCAAAGAAGTGAATGAAAAGGTTGGCAAATTTTGGTGTGAAGCTTGTTGCAGAGACAATTTAGTTTTGTGCCATTATTTTACTATCCATTTTCTTCATCTGTATGTGATGTTATTTCATTGGTGTTGAATTGGAAGTAGTGAATGAACAGAGTTTTATTTCATTATTTTCAGTTTGATCAATCAGTAGAACAATTAGAGAGTTATAACTGATTGTGAGATTGCATCACCATACTTCATTTGTATAATCATATTTTCATAAACTGCATTTTCATACTGTTTTGTTGTGGGAATCATAAGATTGTGAAGACCATAAACATAACACCTCTGCATTTTGACCCTTGCCTAAGATTTCACTTGCTTGGGTGAAACTTAGTTTCCTTTGTTGTTCTCTGGTCAAGAACATACCCGCAATAAGAAGTAGGAACCAAACAAAATTCATTGAATATGATTCACATAGGAAGCTATACCTTAATACAGAGGGAAACTAGCTATTCTCAGAAATAGTTTCCCAACTGTTGTGTATGGTTGTTCTTCATCACAAATTGGGCAAATTAAAAGGTGAATTAGAAGAAAAACAATCTATTTACCATCACGCTGAATACCTTTTAAAAAATTTGAGCATACTAAGATCAACGGCTGTCGTTATACGACAAGCTTAAAAATCATGCACTTCATCCTGGCAATATAATGACAACCACAGGATCAAATCGAGCTTTACCCCTTGGAAGATCTGACCCCACTGACAAATTCCATGTCACCAAACCAGTGACGAATCAGGAGTAGGCACATCATAATATCCGGCAATAGGTCCCACCGTTCATTCTGCAACCATCTAGAAGATCGAACGGTCATCGCTATTCCACAAGGTTAAACCTCATGCATCTTATATCAACGGTATAGCGATAACTATGAGATTGAATTGATCTTTAACACCTCTCAGACCAAAGATCTCAGGCCCACTAACAACTACCAACTCACTTCCTGGCAACCAAAAGTCATCAGGCATCTCATCCAATGGGAAACATGCATGTCAGTGCCACCTAGCAAACGAACCCACAATAATCTTTCTTTATTTGACTCTGGCAAGCACTTAACTCCTAGCCATTCAGCAAACATGTGACTAAAGCATTTTCCAAGTCACAAGACAAATTTCTTAACTAGGGTATGGTCTAAAGATCACGCAACTGAGGGCAACTCCAAGTTGCGGCAACATTTCTTTACCTTTAGTTAGATCTGGAGACTCAGCGCCAACCACACGATCAACATCTCATCAACAATCCTTGCTCAATCTCTGAACCCTTCACTTAACTCACCTTTTATCATGTGATCTAGCGACCAAAAGGAAAACCTTACCCACCACTAAACTATGGTCAGACCTGGAGCTGAGTATTCTCACGATCGTTGAATGAAATCTTAACCACGGGTTTCATTATGAGAATACAAGACTATGCAGTCACTTAATCACCAAAAGAACTTAACCTCCCCCAAGACCAAACTGCCAACCATCTGGAGAATGTGCGACTGAGGAGACATGAAACCACCTACTAGGTCACCAGATGCCATTCCTAACTATTGAGATCATGTGACAAACTGCCCACCAGGTCACTAGGTGTTAATGGGGAACTGCCAGGAAACAAGAGACCTTGCGAGAATTGTAAAATTGAAGTCATCGAATAGAATTACTAACTACCTGGAAACTCAGAGAACTGGTGACTAACCAAGAGGGAAAAGTGCACATGCATTATAAATCACTTAAGTGGCCCAAAAAGGTAATGAAGAATTAGAACAGGGCCTAGATAAACTAGGGTTTTTCCTTCCAACAACTAGAAATATGAATATATGAATTAGGGTTTAAAGGCCAGGGACATAAAAAAACACTTGCAGAGACCAGAGAAAACAATATAGCCATGAAAAACTTTTGCAAATGCTAACAGTGGCTCTGTTTGGGGATGATGGGTAACTTGTGCCCATGCAAGAATTCAGAATCTCTGGGTGAAGTAGACCACCTACTAGACAAAACACAAACAATAGAGAGCATAGGAAAAAATCCTACAAACTAAGACAAAAAGAAACAGGGAGCAAGCACACTACTACAAAATGTACAACATGTATAGACATAACTACTATTCATGGAAAGAAAAATACCTTCAATTGAAGTATTTTTTCAAGAACTGTCCATGAACTGGAAATTCTTGAATATCACCATTTAATTCTTTGACAATATAGGAATCTTTTCCCCATCTTCATGAATTTGATATGGTCCTAGCCAGGTTGGATCAAATTTTCCATGTTTGCCTTTATCTTCCAATCTAGCATTCCAGATTAATACCAAGTCATCAGGTTTGAACTTCCTTTCAACAGTCCTTTTGTCATACAGATTATTGACCTGCAATTGCAACTTGGCATTTCTTGAGGCTGATTCTCTTCTAGTTTCATCCAACCTAATGAGATCTTCAATTCTTAATAGCATTTCATCATCTATATCATCATCATACAATTGAACAAACTTATGCATTTCCAATAAGTTGTTCTGAGGCATCCTTGCATGTATCCCATATACTAAGTCAAATGGTGCACAACCAATTGCCTTCTTCACAGTTACCCTGTCAACCCATACAACCAATGGTAACTTTGAATTCCATGCTCTTTTATTCTTATCAAGGATTCTCTTGAGGATTTTCATTAAACTCTTGTTAGACGATTCTTCCTATCCATTTCCTTGTGGATGATAAGGTGAGGAATTTGATATCTAAATTCCTAAAGCCTTGCAGAATTCTTTGTACTCTGCAAACCTAAAGCACATTGCATTATCACTGACTATCCTTTCAGGGTAACCAAACCTTGTAACAATATTATTCAATAAAAAATCAATGACCACCTTACTAGTTGCATTTCTTGTAGGGATAACCTCTACCCACTTAGTGAAATAATTAGTAGCAACTAATATCCAAGAATGTCCTCCACTAGACTTGTTTGGTATTTCCCCTATGAAACTATTCCCCACTATTGGAAAGGAGCCTGCACTTCAACTACCCTCAAGGGCACATTACCTAAAAATTTAAGCTTACCAGAGAATCTTGTATAAGCATCACACCTTCTTACCAGTTGCTCTACATCTTTGAAGATTGTGGGCCACCAGAATTTTGCTCTCAAGATTTTTTGAGCAGTGGTTTTACCCATGTAATGTCCTCCACAAACTCCCTCATGCATTTCTTTTAACAACTTGTCAGCCTGATTTTCATCAACACATTTTAAAAGTATGCAATCTAATTTTTTCCTATATAATTTCCATTTTATAATCACATACTTGATGGCCTATAGCTTCAATGTCCTCTTCTTATTATCATCCATCCCTGTTGGGCACTTCACATTTCTTAGGTAGAAGATAATATCTTGATACCAAATACAATCATCCATATCACAAGTATAATCAATCTCAGTCTGGTTTATCTGGTTTGCATCAAGATTGGATTGAGCCATCAGTTTTGCCAATCCTTGTCCTCTGATCAATTTGGTAATCTAGATATCAATATTGAATTCTTGAATTCTATTTATCCATCTACATCTTCTTCCAGACACCTCTTGTTGTGAAAAAATATCTTTTACTGCAGCATTTGGCACAAAAGAAATCACAATTGCTCCCATCAGATAGCACCTAAAAGCATTTACAACCTTCACGAATGCATATGCTTTTTTTTCATTAATATCATATTTCAGTTCAGCAACCTGCAAAGATTTACTAAAAAATGCAATAGGCTGCTCATAGCCTTCATCATTTTTCTGCAATAAAACTGCAGCAATAGTATGAAAAGATGCAAAGGAGAAGATATGCATTGGGATATTGTAATCAGGTGCTTTAAGCACTGGTGCATCTTTAATAGCCTACTTGATATTTTTGAAAGCTTCATCAGGCTCACCTTCCCACTTGATAATAGATCCTCTCTTCAACATCTTAGATATAGGCCTAGTGACTTCAGCAAAGTTTGTCACAAATCTCCTCAAGAAATTTACCTTACCAAAGAAAGACTAAATTCCTTTAATATTCTTTGGTTTTTGAATCTTATCAATGGTTGCCACCCTCTCAGGATCAATTTTGACTCCCTGCTTTCCAACTAGATGACCAAGCAATTTGCCTTCAGTCACACCAAATGCGCACTTCCTTGGGTTTAATGAAATGCCATATTCCAAAGCTTTCACACATATCTTCTCCAAATGAAAGCAGTGATCCTCTTCTTTCTTGGAATATGCAGTTAAATCATCTTGATAAACAACAAGGAAATCATCTATAAAATCTGCAAAGGCAACATCCATTGCCCTTTGAAAGGTTGCACCAGCATTTGTGAGACCAAAAGGCATTCTCACATAAACATATGTCCCCCAAGGTGTAGTAAAAGATGTCTTAAATTGTTTTGATTCTTTCACAATTACTTGATTATAACCAGAGAAACCATCCATCATAGACATTAATTCAAATCCGGTCACTCTTTGCAGCATAGCCTCCATATTAGGCAAGCAATAGTTATCCTTTAGAGAAGAAACATTTAGATTTCTAAAATCCACACATAGTCTGATGTCTCCATTCCTCTTTCTAATAGGGACCAAATTTGAAACCCAAGAAGAATGCCTAATGGGCTTGATAATTTTAGCATCTCTTAGCTTCATTAATTCTTCTTGCATTTTAGGTGCCAAAGTAGGATTTATAGGCCTTTGTTTTTGCCTAAAGGGTTTGGCATCTTCTTTCAAAGGAATAATATGCTGGAACAAGTCTTCTCTATAAACCTTTAGGTCATCATATGACCATGCAAAAACATGCCTAAATTTTCTTAATAACTCAATCAAGGACTTCCTTACCTTGTGAGACATTTCTCTACCAATGTAGACCTTCTTAGGTGCCTCTTGCGTACCAAGATTTATTTCTTATAAATCCATTTGGTCTTCCCTTTTAGCACCTATCTTAACTCTGTCCTAATTATCAAATACATTTTCTAGAACAAGAAGTCACTTGGGAACCTTGTTAGTTTTAAGTTGCAGGACTTCATTACCAAGGACAACTTCTTTTCCTTTTGCAGTCTCAACCAAGGCTGAACAATCTAACTCTTGACCATGATATTGGTCTTCACAGTTCATAAATCTCAAGATATCCTGGTCATCTTCAAAAACTTTCCAGTTCTCAACATTGTCTAGTATACTAGGCCTAGTCTGAATTTCAACTTTAGAGAGGCCAGCAAAAGTAATATCACCAAGATTGATTTCTATATTGGCTAACAAATCAGCCATCTTGTTATTACTTCTATCCTTCCACACAATATTGAAGGCATCAAAATGCTCAATCATATCCCACACAGCATTCCTATATTGCTTCAACCTTTTGTTCTTTGAAGCATACACTGATCTTACTTGGGACACCACTAACTCAGAATCCCTAATAACTTCTATACATTTAATTCCATGCTTGCGTGCCAAACTCAATCCTAGCAATAATGCTTCATACTCTGCTATATTATTGGTACAAGAGAAATTCAATGTGAAAGAAAACTTGTAAGTGTTCCCATTAGGAGATATGAGTAAAATACCTACTCCCGCTCCATCTTTGCAACTAGCACCATCAAAGTACATCACCCACAAATCACCCTTCACAAATTTAGAACCTATCTCTTTAGCAATACATGGCAATATAGGCTCCTTCTCAAGTAAAGTGACCTCAGCTCTAAAAGCATTGACATCAATATCTACAAAGCAGGTAACCTCATTATCAATATTCTTTTCAATCATATAAGTTACCCTTGGTTCCCTTTCAATCTTAATGGACTAACCATCAAAATTGAATGTTGCAAAAGACAAATCGCACTGCAAACTTCCACCCATGGCAGCACTCCATTTCCTAGATAATAGCATCCCATAATGAGGTGGAATGTCTACTATCAAGACACTCATAGTTAGTTCTTTCTCTAGATAGGCTGCCAATCTGTATGGCATTGCATTTATAGTCCCAATGACTGGTACTTCCCTCTGATCCATTGCACAACATCTACCTTGAGTAGTGTCAACATTGAGGCCTAATTTTTCCATAATCTTAAAAGGCATAACAGTATTGGAGGCACCTAAACCAATCATACAATTTCTTAATTTCATTCCACTCACAAGGATACTCAAGAAGAATGGATCTATATTTTCAAGGCTAGCATTGATAGAATTATCCAAATATATAGGTGGTATGTGAGATACCAATCCTTGGACCTCCACTTCTTTCAAAACTTTATCCTAAGGTTCATTGCATGTAACATCATTATCATGGACATTATCTACCCATGCAAGAGCCATATCCTTATGTTTAGGGATCCTCAATAATTCTGACAACGGGACCTTGACAGTTATCTGAGACAACACAGTCAACATGTCAACAGGGACAGAGGGAGGAAACTCAATCTGTTCTACCTTAGTGTCCTTCTGTTTATCTGATATATTGGTTGTAGATGTGACCTTTACCTTTTCAGCTCTAGCCATTGTGCCAACTGGCTTTTCCACTTCACTCTGCTGATTTTTGTCTCGAACAGTAGAAATCTTTTCAGCTTCAACTCCCTTAGGTTCCAACTTCTTACCTTTCACATTTTTGAACCTCACTAAATGATCATCCTTTGATCTATTTCCACTGGGTTCCCCGGAGTTGGTGTTCTTTATGAACATTCCTGTAGCTTTTCCATTGGTACCATTTGCTATCATGCCTCTATTTTGCACTTGGGCTATCATTTCTGCAATAATTCTATCCATTTCTTCCTTTGAAGGTCTTCTCAAATTTACTATTTTTGAGGAGGAATTCATGTTACATATCTTTTCATCAATGTCATCATTATCAAAAAAAGTCTCCTAATGGAAAAGTGCCCTATTGTGTCTTTTCAAACACACATATGCTTCTTCATCAATATCATAATCATCTTCATATCCTAGATATGAAGTTGCCATGTTGCATCCAATGTCATCATGATTTTCTTCTTGATCTAACTCCTCATTATTATCATCTTGATATGCTGACATGGATTGTGCAACCACACAATGCTCTGCAGAATGAGGGGACTGGCATGCTATGCACCATGGTGCATTCTCTATAACATTTATAGAGGATTTTTGCAAAGGATCAAGGACAAATTTATCATTATTTCCTCTTGCAGTAGGGACAATAGGCTTGCCATCCTTCCATTGGGTGTTATAGGGATAATTCTGCAATCTATTCTACCTACTGAAATGGTTGTTGAATTGAGGCTTTTCATTGGGAGGAGAATTATTAATTCTATTAGTAGGTGCTTTTAAATCCTTCAATGCATTCAGCACCTTATCCAATTTATCTTCCTCTTGTTTCTTGTTTCCAACATTTCTCTCATTATCCCATTTATACTTCTTGTCTCCAAACAGCTTTGGATCATCTCTTTTTCCACCCAATCTTCCTGATATTTTCATATTGTTTTCAATATTGACAGTAATCCTAAAAGCATCTCTAAGAGTTCTTGGTTCCTTTTCCCTCAACAAATATCCCATTTTTCCATCAAAGGCATTGAAGTATGTGGTCAAACAAACATTATCATCTAGCCTCATGACTTGAAATAGCTTATGCATACCCTTATGAAATCTCATATTGAATTCAGCTGCAGATTCATTCTTATTTTCCTTATAGTGTTGAACTCATTCAACATGAAACTAGCATTAGGCCTATCACCATATTGTTCTTTGAAACATTTTTCAAAAGAATCCCAAGTATCAATACATCGGTCAGGGAGTCTCTTAAACCAATCTCTAGCATCCTCCACCAAAGATTGAACAAATAATTTCATGACTACATCCTCATGTTCTATCTCATAATCATTTAGCATATCAACAAATAACCTAAGATGTTCCTCACAACTAATGGCATTGTTACCAGCAAACTTAGGTACCTTATCTCTTATATCAGTTGGAAAGCATTTGGGTAGCCAGGTATTCCATCAAAACTAATTTGCCTATAGCCTTCTAGTTGCATAGGTCTCCTTTGAAAACTTGAACTAGTGTTCACCTTAGGGTCAATGTTTAAATTTACATTCCCATCTATTTGTGCATTTGACTATTGTTTAGGTTCAATATTTATCTTGGTAGATGAAGATGGAATCGAAATACTAGTAGTAACATTACCAAGTGAAAAAACATTAGAAGTTGTTGATGGCATACCTAGTTCATCAGTAGTGGATGCAATAAGAGTACTTGCAGATGAAGCCTTAAAGAACTGGATCTTTCTTCTTTTTTCTACAATGGAGGCTTCAATTTTAGCCTTCTCTAATTCTCTTGCTAGGTCTTCATCTTCCTTTCTTCTTCTTTCCATCTCAGTATCCTTATTTGAAATGGGTGGTGGGACCTTTGGTATTGTCAATGGTTTGCTTGCTTGGTGTCCCACCATCTTTGCTTTCATTTTTCACCAACAGCAACAATAGGCTTAGTGATCTCATGCCCATCTTTATCCTTAGGGAGGGAATCATAACTTTGAACCTGTCTAACCATAGGGCCCTCTTTATCAAACTCATGGTCTTGCAGCAAGCGTTCCTGCTCACTTCTCAAAACATCAAGATCACCAAAGACATCATGCTGCAAAGTCTTAGGAGCAGAGGCAAGCATCTTGTTTCTCTCCTTCAACTCATTAATCTTTCTAAGAAGAGATTCTCTTTCTATCAGAGCATTCACTTTCTTAGCTTCTCTCTCCTTTTGTAACCTCTTGTGTATGGCATCCTGCTCTGCAAATTGTAACCTCAATGCACTCAGGTCATCTGGGTCTATCATAATATCCTCATAACTTGATGAAACATCCATATCAGTAAAGTTTTGATATGGGAAATGGACCTATCTTGGTCTATTGGGTTGCCTTCTGAACATATCCTCATCAAGATCTAAATTTAGTCCAAAACCCCTTTCCCTGGTTTGTACATCATGTCCGGCAGGTAATGAACCTTTATCTTGAAATACTGCCTCTGGGGTATCATAAAATCTACCTTTAGAGCGGCCACTATTTGATTTAGAACTTTTGTATTGTGAATCTTCCTCATTAGAGGATGCATGTGGTGCTCTATTTCTAGTATTTCTTTGTTCTCTCATGGGAGCACTAGTAGACTCTCCATCTCTTCTGATCCAACTCTTCTTTTTATTTCCAGATAACTGTTCCATAGTAACCTCCAGATGCTTCTTGACAAAAGACTTGGTATTCCTTCTTTTTTCCATGAACTGCAGTCTATAACATTGGTTCTAATCCTTTTGAGTCACCACCCACCAAAGTGGGAAATCTCTTAAAATCTTAAAGAAAACAACTAAATACATAGGAGAAACACAAAAGTCCACTAATAATTCCTATCTCTAGACTCTCCCTAGTAGAGTCACCATTTTGTTGGTGACTCAGGTGGGAAAATCAATCTGGATAATATGATATTGAAAGTCTGTAATGTAACTAGAGATTCTAACAGATGTATTTTTGTTATATTCTCCCCAACAGAGTCGCCATTTTGTTGGTTCCCCTTCTCCTTCTACTTGCAGCTTTACACTATGATTGACAAACTAATGTCACTGAATCTATCACCACTCCAAAGTCTGTAAGGAAAAGGGCCAATTAACAAGGATCAACAAGGATCCTTCTACACTTCGAGCCTAGATGCTTAGGTAGGTGTACCCTTGATTCACTTCTTGAAAGGAATCACTAAATATTATGTATTTATACTGTTTACAAACTAATTTTAAAGATTTTATCATTTAAATGTGTGATTGATGATGATGAATTGCTTCTAGAGAATGGATTAGTGCCTTAACCTAGGGCATAGAGTCACTCAATAACATATGGTAACTAAAAATCCTAACTCAAACACTTTTGAACTCAGAATAAGTGTTTTGCCTATTATCCCTCTCACTCCCAAACCTGATCATCAAATTCCTATCCAACCATGAACTCACTGAAACTACCTTAAAGACTTTAATCCTAACTTTGTTAGGAACTCAAAGATAATTCCACAATATTCTTTGTCTACCATATGCTAACTCACTTTGTGACATTAACATATATGAGCCCAAGATCAAAACAAGAAGACAAACATAAATCTGAGATTGGAATTCAAGTGTATTCTCATTAAAATCTGCATAATCTATAAATTACCAAAACAACACAATGCTAGGAAACAAACCCAAAATTCAGGCTCTCCTTGTTCAGTCTTTTACATTGACTATCAACATAACATCATCAACAACCTTAAAAATCAAAACTACTGCAATATATACCACTAGTCATCTTGGAATCCCAAAAATTAGGATGCAACAAGCTATGGATGAGTAGGGCAAGGGTTTTACCTACCAAGCCAACTAAATTTAATCAAGAATTTATTACATTGGAGGAAAACTAGGCAGTCAGATCCAAGAATGATCTTCACTAATGAGAAATCTCTGAGTAATGTACCAAAAATCATGAATTCACCATGCTAATCAATTTGATCGCCTCACCTGCAACATGCCTCGAGCAAATCTTACCCATTCCTCCAATGTACAAACCCTCTGCAATCAATCAACAAACTCTCTGGACCATGTCATGACAGTTGACAAAATCATATCTACCAGATCCAGTCACTTTAGCATTCAATACCAGTCCTATAGTCACTAAGAAACCCTTAAAATATTCAAATTTGAAAGAAATGGCTACTTGCATGGCACGAGATAGGCAATCAACGGTCAGCATTCAAATCTGGACTCACTTTAAAACATCACCATTAGATCCTTCCACTTTTCTCGAGTTTCATAGCTTAACCTTAACTGCATAGGAATCCTAGTTTACATTTTGCCCTAGTCACGAGATCGCACAGTCATCTCATTAACCTCAAGTTACCTTAGCGATTATGTGACTAAACAGTCTCATGATCTCGCAGTTATCTCTTTAACTGCTACATTTCCTAAGATCACGCGACTAAAGAAATTCTAAGTCGCTAGACAAATTACTAATTGCATCATCATCATGAGATTACTTGACTGCAGGGAAACTAACTGTCACAAACCCTTTGACTTTATCTAGAGATTACGCAACTAAGACCATCTTCTCGGTCACCGAATAAACTTTCTTCTTTCCCTAACTTGGTGACCACATAGTTCCTTCAATCTCTCAATCTGGCAATCTAGCGACAAGCAAGAGAGTCTCATAGTCACGACAAATTTTTGACTTTTCAACTTTCATTCTGAGACTTCACGACCACCATTGATCTTCTTTTTTCCTCCATCCTACGGTCCACATCAAGTCGCGAGAACATCCCTGACCTAACTATTTGATCTAGTGACCATGAGACCAACCCTATTGTTGAATCGCTAGAGGTTAGGCACTTAACCGTTAGGAACCAGAGACCACGCGACCACACAGTCACTAGATCACCGAATACATACTTTACCGCTAAATTCAAGAGACTGTGAGACAACCCTCAGTCACTAGATCGTTGAATACCTTTTATAAAATCTGAGCATACTGAGATCAACGGCTGTCCTTATACTGCAAGCTTAAAAATCATGCACTTCATCCCTACGGTATAATGACAACTGTAGGATCAAATTGAGCTTTACCCCTTGGAAGATCTGACCCCACTGACAAATTCCATGTCACCAAACTAGTGATGAATCAGGAGCAAGCACATCATAATATCTGGCAACAGGTCCCACCTTTCATTCTGCAACCATCTAGAAGATCAAACAATCATTGCTATACCGCAAAGTTAAACCTCATGCATCTTATATCAATGGTATAGCGATAACCGTGAGATCCAATCGATCTTTAACACCTCTCAAACTGAAGATCTCGGGCCCACTGACAACTGCCAACTCACTTCCTGGCAACCAAAAGTCATCGGGCATCTCAACCAATGGGAAACATGCATGTTAGCACCACCTAGCAAACGGACCCACAATAATCTTTCTTTATTTCACTCCGGCAAGCACTTAACTCGTAGCCATTCAGCGAACACGCGACTAAAGCATTTTCCAAGTCGCAAGACAAATTTCTTAACCGGGGTATGGTCCAGAGATCACGTGACTAAGGGAAACTCCAAGTCACGGCAACATTTCTTTACCTTGAGTTAGATCTGGAGACTCGGCGCCAACCACATGATCAACATCTCATCAACGGTCCTCGCTCAATCTTTGAACCCTTCACTTAACTCACCTTTTATCATGCGATCTAGCGACCAAAAGGAAAACCTTACATGCCACTAAACTATGGTCAGACCTAGAGAATAAGTGACTGAGTATTCTCACAATCGTTGAATGAAAGCTTAACCACGGGTTCCATTATGAGAATACAAGACTATGCAGTCGCTTAATCGCCAAAAGAACTTAACCTCCCCCAAGACCTAACTACCGACCATCTAGAGAATGCGCGACTGAGGAGACATGAAACCACCCGCTAGGTCACCAAATGCCATTCCTAACTGCTAAGATCATGCGACAAACCACCCGCTAGGTTGCAAGGCGCTAATGGAGAACCGCCAGGAAATAAGAGACATTGCAACAATAGCAAAATTAAAGTCGCCAAATAGAATTACTAATCACCTGGAAACTCAGAGAACTGGCAACTAACCGGGAGGGAAAAGTGCACATGCATTATAAATCACTTAAGTGGCCCAAAAAGGTAATGAAGAATTAGAACAGGGCCTGGATAAACTAGGGTTTTTCCTTCCAACGGCTAGAAATATGAATATATGAATTAGGGTTTAAAGGCCAGGGACATAGAAAAACACTTGTAGAGACCAAAGAAAATAATATAGCCATAAAAAACTTTTGCAGGTGCTAAAAAATCAAATATGAATGTAATCTTTCACGCAATGTTTGGGGTGCTTGCTTCAAACCATATAGTGCCTTGTGCAATTTGCATACCATGTCGTTAACATTCTCGACAAATTCTTCAAGTTGTTCAATGTAAAATTCTTCTTCAAGAATTTCATTCAAAAATGCAGACTTAACATCCATTTGATAAACTTTGAATCCTTTATAAGTAGCATATGCAAGTAAGATTCTCACACCTTCTAGTCTAGCAAAAAGGGAAAATGTTTCATCATGGTCAATACCTTCTTCTTGAGCATATCCTTTGTAGACCATTTTTTCTTTATTCCTTATCACATCTCCATTTTCATTTAGTTTATTCTTGAAAATCCACTCTGTACCAATAACATTCTTGTCCTTAGGTCTCAATACCAATGACCAAGTATTGTTCTTTTCAATCTGATCAATCTCTTCTTTCATTGCATTCACCCAATCTTCATTTTCAAGTGCATCCTTAACTATTCTTGGCTCAAATTCATAAATCGAACATGCATTGTCTCTTAACTTCTTTTCATGACTCCTACATTCTTGTCTCCAATTATTTTTCTCAATAAGTGGTGTCTTCTCACATATTTCACTAAAACAGGCTCAGTAGACTGTTCTTCAACATTTTCTTCTCTCGATGGAGGCTCAACTAACTCCTTGGTTTCTTCTTGCACCTTAGGTAAAGTACCAAAAATTCCTTCCTGTACATATACAAATCTTTGATAACCTTCTAGTTCATTTTTTCTATCTTCTTCATTTCTTTTTGCAAATTCATCAATCCTCACATTTGCACTTTCACAAATTTTTTAGTAGGCCTATTCAGACATTTGTAAGCTTTTCTCTTTGTGGAGTATCCTAGGAATATACCTTTATCTCCTTTAAAATAAAACTTTCCATTTCTAGTATCTTTCAGTATGTAACACCTACTTCCAAAAAAATTAAAGTAGCTAACATTAGGTGTATGCCCATACCAGAGTTCATAAGGAGTTTTATTTGTACATTTCTTCAATTGTACTCGGTTGAGAGTGTAGACAACTGTACCGATGGCTTCTCTCCCGAATGTTTGTGCAACCTCTTTCTCAATCAACAATGTTCTAGCACAATCTACTATTGATATGTTCCTTCTTTCGGCTATGCCATATTGTTGTGAAGTCCTCAATATAGAGACTTGTCTTTTGATTCCATTCTCATTGCAAAAAATAGTAAATTCATCAGAGATAAATTCACCTCCTCTATGTGATCTTAAACATTTCATTTATTTACCTATTTCCTTCTCAACTCTTGCCTTGTACCATTTAAACATTTGGAGTGCATCAAACTTCTCTTTTAGAAACATTACCGACATCATCCTTGAGTATTCATCAACAAACAAAATGAAATATCGATCACCATAATAGCTTTGTATCCTCATAGGACCATAGAGATCAATATGAACTAATTCCAATATACCATTAGATGAGTAAGACTTTCTTGATAAACTTGATTTTGTCATCTTACCGATCTGACATTCCTTACAATAACTTTATCAGGCTTGCTTAATTTTGGTAAACCTATGACTCTATTATTTTTTCTCACCTTAATCATGTTATCAAGATTTACATGGTAGATTCTTTTGTGCCATAACCATACATCCTCAACTTTAACAAACAAGAAAAAATTTATAGCAGTATCAAGGTAGAATAAGTTGCCTTTAGATTGTTCACCGGTTCCAATCAAATCTCTAGCAGTATCATAGATCTTCACTTTTCTGATCTGAAACTCTAGTCGGTGACCAATGTTGTTCAATTGTGCAACACTCAACTACTTGTACTTTAGTCCTTGAATCCAATAAGCATTATCACATTTGATCTTTTCATTCAGCATAATGGATCCTCTTCCTCTTATAGAACATGGAGCATCATTCCCAAATCTAACAAATCCTCCATCATATTCTTCTAAGTTTTCAAACTTATCAATGTCACCAGTCATATGATGTGAATAGCCAAAGTCAATTATCCATGGGTCAACTTTTCTAACATGAGAAATAAGGGCTTTTTCATCTTCATACCTTTCTTCTTCTGAATCATCTTTCATAGAAACATAGACAACTTCCACACTTTCTTCTGTGTCATCTAATTCATCATCAATTATTCCTTCCTTATCTAGGTAGCATGATTTCTTTCATTTATCCTTAAAGTCTCTAGACCTTTGGTATCAATTCTCCTTCTTGTTACTTTTATCATTCCTATCATTATTCGGATACCTAGATGCAATGTGATCTATCTTGTTGTAGTTAAAAAGAGGCATTTTACCTTTATACTTTCCCTTTCCTCATGGTATCCTTTTTGCCAACAGTGCTTCCAATTCTTCTGAATCATCTTTCATAGAAACATAGAAAACTTCCACACTTTCTTATGTGTCATCCGATTCATCATCAGTTATTCCTTCCTTAGCTAGGTAGCATGATTTCTTTCCTTTATCCTTGAAGTCTCTTGACCTTTGGTATCGGTTCTCCTTCTTGTCACTTTTATCATTCCTATAATTATCCGGACACCTAGATGCAATGTGACCTATCTTGTTGTAGTTAAAAAGAGGCATTTTACCTTTATACTTTCCCTTTCCTCGCGGTAGCCTCTTTGTCAGCAATGCTTCCAATTCTTCTTATTCTTTTTCCTCATATAGGATATTGTCATAGTCACTTCCACATAAAATATTGTGATTATCTCTTTCTCTTCTTGAACTACCAATGCTTAAAGATGATTTAAAAGTCATTTCAATCTTCAATAAACTACTATAAAAATTGCCAAGCTCAAATGAAGTCATCTTACCGATCAAAGAATCAAGAGTAACAATATTATTAGGTATGGATCTCAATTCCTAAATAGCAGAGACTTGAATGGCATATTTAGGTGAAAGAGTTGTGAGAATTTTGCTTACCACTTCTTCTCTAGTTAATGTTCCACTAGCACCTTTGATAGCACTTCCCACTTCCTTGATTCTGAAACTATATTGTGTAATGTTTTCTTCTTCTTTCATTTTCATCTCATCAAATTTTCCTCTGCAACTATCAACCTTTTCTTTTTGTACATGTAGATCACCTCCATAAACAAGTGCAAGTGTATCATGTGTCTCTTTTTCAGTAATACAATATTTAATGTCATTGCACTAAACATCGGTTAGAGAAGAGATAATTTCAATTATTACCGAGTTGTGTTCCTTATTTTCTCTCATCTGATCAAGTGTCATAGGTCTAGGAGGTGGTGGAATGTAGTCATTATCCAAATGGTTGAGTGTATATTCTCCAATTCCAGATAGGTATAATCTCATCCTACTTTGGCATGTAGAGAAACTCTCCTTGTTTAACTTAGGTACTTCTCTCCTATACATCTTTCGATCTTTTACTCAAGTCTTTCAAACTTATACTTTTAGAGTACTTACATCTGATACCAATTGTTGGATCACGGAGAATGGGGGTGAGTCAGTAATCCTTGATTCTTTGTACCTTAAACTTTCTCTAACTCAACTCAGTGTCAACTTGACCAGACGCATTTTAATATTAACCAATAATAGTAAATTAACTTTATCAATCAGCAATAACATTCATAGTAAACATTCAACACATATAACACCATTATTTAATGTGGAAACCCAATCTGGGAAAAACCACTATGGGAATTGTCACCCACTAAAGAAATACACTTCTGAAGTATGCTCAATTAAAAGCCAATCTGGTTAAATATTACAATGCACATTGTTAAATGTGACCCTCTTAGGGGATTTTCTTTAGATTTGTTAGGATCTTCACCCTGTTAGGAGTGGCATGGTTAAAGGTCTTCAAATACTCTTCTAGAATGTCACCTCTTGAAAGGATTTACAATAATACTGTTAGGTCCACTCGATTAAGACATTTTTCTATTACAAAGGTTAATAAGAAATAGTATATAAATTGATTTGTAAATATGCAACTATCTCTTGCTTAATCAAATCCCTTATATAGACTGTGTTTTGCCTCTTAATCTCCTTTATTATGTTTTCCTTTGATTAATCTCAGTTGTATGATCATCCTCATAAACTAATTCAACAAAATTAGAGGTCGGTAAAACATTTTATCATCACGTCGGAACTTGAACTTTCTTGGAACTTGTACCTTCACTTTTTTTTTCTTAGATCTATACCATAGATCATCACCTTGAATTTTCCTGATCGTAGATCTCTTCAACTAACTCTTCCTCATCATTATAATCTTCCAACTCATCATAGCTCATCATTAAATGTTGTTTTGATCCTTGTATTTAATTTTTGTTCCTTTCTCGGTGGCTAACTTCTTTTCTTCAACCAAATTCTATTTAGTTCACTCGGTAGCTGAAACCTTCTACTTGGTGCCTTCACTTTCTTTCTCTTTACCAAAACTTACTTTTCTTTTACCGAATGACTTTTTCTTGCTTGGTAACCAAACTAATTTGTTTACTGACTTGACCAATCTTCTTTACTGACTTGATATAATCAAATGGTTAGTAGAAAATAATTAAACAAACATAACCTTATCATAGTTTGATCGGTATTAGCTACCCAATTAAGTTCTTCAACTTCACAACATTTCACTTCCTTTTCTTCTTAACTCACTCAACGTATATCATACTCTATATGATATGGAAACTCATTATAAATTAGAAAACAATTTCTTTACATCAATGACAAGATAATAACTGATTTAATCCTTATACAATCTTGTATACCTTTGATCTAAGTCATTCTTCATCATCATCACCATCAATTATAGTAAAATAAGTGGTCATAGACGACTGGGAATGCTCAAGGGAAAATACAATTGTAAAGGGAAAGAATAAACACAAATATTTATACTCATCTTATTTCATGATCAAATTGAAACTAAAGACCCCATCCCCATAATACAATAGGTTATTCTCAAAAAGAGAAACCCCTGCTTATTTCCCATTTTTAGAGAAATAAAAATTGAATCCTCTCTCCTCCTATCCAAGTCTCACTCTTGCATCAAAGTGCAATGGGGGTTCGAATGGAAAAAAAAAAGTCCATTTCTTAACTAGTCATCAATTTAAGGATTTTCTCCCCAAGTCCTTTCAGGTTTTGTAACTAGTTCTTGGAAATTTGAAAAAGAAAACTTATTTTCTTTCTCTTTTGGCTTATTGTATCTAAATCTAGAAGAAGTACCAACTTCTTTGTTTTCTCCATTCATTCTAAAGTTTATTAAATTTTATTTCATGGTAAGTGACTATTAAGAAATTGAAATATTTTTAAATGCCAATAATGTATTGCCCTTGTTAGATAGTATGGTGTTGAATAGACTTCCCTGTATTGAAATTCTGACGAGAGCTACCAATCGTAAGATGAAGAACACATTTTCTTCCTTAGCTAATTTCATGAGCCCGATCTTCTATCTACCAACACCTATATCTATTGCAATTATATACTCTATAGTTTTAAATATAAGTTCTAGAGCTCTATGATACTGTGAAACATCATTTTGCGCTGCCAAAGTCATACAATTTAAGTTGGTGGCTATGAGAATTGATCCATATTATTATATCTTGATAAATGATAATGCTTTGTCTATGATTTCCTATGATGAGCACTTCAAATCACATTGTATATGCATCCATATTTTATACATATATTTGGTCTATAGCCACTTACGACCCAACTTGGGAGTAAAACATACACCTTGGCATTTCATGAGGCATCTTCTTTTAGAGGGAAATACTCGATCTTCGTGTCTGGCATCTATTGGTTGTCTTTTCTTTCTACTTGCAGGTTTACACTATGATTGACAAATTAATGTCACTGACTCTATCACCACTCCAAAGTCTGTAAGGAAAAGGGCCAATTAACAAGGATCAACAAGGATCCTCCTACACTTTGAGCCTAGATGCTCAGGTGGGTGTACCTTTGACTCACTTCTTCAAAGAAGTCACAAAATGTTATACAACTATACCCTTTACAAACTGATTTTAAAGATTTTATCATTTAAATGTGTGATTGATGATGATGAACTACTTCTAGAGAATGGATCAGTGCCTTAATCTAGGGCATAGAGTCACTCAATAACATATATCAACTAAAAATTTTAACTCAAACACTCTTGAACTCAGAATAAGTGCTTTGCCTATTATCCCTCTCACTCCCAAACCTAATCATCAAATTCCTATCCAACCATGAACTCGCTGAAACTACCTTAAAGACTTTAATCCTAACTTTGTTAGGAACTCAAAGATAATTCCACAATGTTCTTTGTCCACCATTTGCTAACTCACTTTGTGACATTAACATATATGAGCCCAAGATCAAAACAAGAAGAAAAACATAAATCTGAGATTGGAATTCAAGTGTATTCTCATTAAAATTTATAGAATCTATACATTACCAAGACAGCAAAATGCTAGGAAACAGACCCAAAACCCAAGCTCTCCTTGTTCAGTCTTTTACATTGATTTTCAACATAACATCAACAACCACAAAAATAAAACTACTACAATATATACCACTAGTCATCTTGGAATCCCAAAAATCAGGATGCAACAAGCTACGGATGACTAGGGTAAAGGTTTCAACCACCAAACCAATCAGACCAATCAGAATTTAATTCATTGGAGGGAAAACCAAGCAACCTGGAGCAAACAGATCCTAGAATGATCTTCCTTTATGATAATTCTTCTGACTTGTGTACTGAAGATCATAAATTTACCAAGCTTATCAATCTGATCAACCACCTGCAACATGCCTCGAGCAACTCTTTCACGGTACAAACCCTTTGCAATCAATTATCAGACCCTCTAGACCACACCATGACAATTGAAAAAATCAAATCTACCAGATCCAGCTGCCCAAGCATTAAAAATTAGTCCTTAGTCGCTGAGAAACCCTTAAAATATTTGAATATGGGAGAAACGGCTACTTTCATGGCGCCAGATAGCATATCGACTATCAGCATTTAAATCTAGACTAACTTTATATCACGACTGTCATATCCCCTTAATTTTCTTGAGTTCCTCAAGTTTAACCCTATAGGAATCCTGGTTTACATTTTCTCCTTAGTCGCAAGATCGCTAGACATCCCTTCTAACTGCGGTTATACTTATCGATTCAGCGACTATGGTCTCATAATCTCACAGTTATCTCTTTAACTGCCACATTTTCCTGAGATCATGCAACTGAAGAAAGTTTAAGTCATGAGACAAAATCACTAACTACAACATCATCATGAGATTACCCGACTGCTAGGACACTAACTATCACAAACCCTTTGACCTTTTATCTAGAGATTACACGACTGACGAAAATCCTCTTAGTCGCTAAATAGACTTTCTTCATTCCCCGATCTGGCGACAACAGGAGCCTTTCAAATTTTTCCATATAGCGACCCAGCGACTATAGTCTAATCTAGTCGCAAAAGAAAAAATTTTCTTTACGAGATCACGTGACTGAGTAGATACATACTATAATATTTCATCATGAGATCTGGCGACTATAGTCTACTAACTGTCATAAATTTCTTTGACCTTTTATCTGGCAACTTGGCAACAAAGGACCCACCCAGTAAGCATTTAAATCGAACAGTGGTCACATGATCGCATGGCCTAGAAAGATTCCATGTGATCAAGCGACAACCGTAGATCTTCCTTTTCTTCTTGAAAGATTCGAGCCCACTGACACATCCTTGTCACTATCCATGTCGACCAATCAGAACATCACAAATCGGCAACACTTGGAAAATGGTCCCACTGCCTTCCCTTACAGTCTGATACCAAATCAACGGACGTCACATGATCTCATGGAAGAAGAATATTCCATGCACTTTTACGCCAGCTGTTAGATCTTGAATCTATTGAATGCAGGGCCCCATTGACAAAATCCAACTCACCATCTAGCTCGACCAATGAAAAGCCACCATTTGTGCACACCTAGCAGTGGACCCACTAAGAAACATCATATCACCAAGAAAATTGGACGGCCGTCATATAATCGCATAGCTTGGAAAGATTCCATGCGATCATACGCCCACCGTTGATTTTCAATTTGTCACGGATGCCTTTCAAACTTGACCCCACCCTACCTTATCAGCCATTTTGTCGAATCACAAATTGCCACGTTGCACAGAGCAGGCCCATTCTAAATTCTTCCTTAAGAACAAAGTCCTGTCAGCCGCCACGTTGAAACACCTAGAAGATCAGACAATCGGCGCATGATCTGATAGGCCACTAAGATTCCATAAGATGATGTGCCTGCCATAGGATTAAAAAGAGACTGAGATACCGGACCTGTTGTCACGCAATCTAGCAACTGAAGAAAAGATACAAACCGCTCGCGAAGTCGCTGAACCAAAACACTAACCGCCTGTATACTCAAAGACCTAGCGACTAACTGCTAGCGGAGTCGCTAAATGCTTGGGACTTAACTGCTAAAATCAAGAGATCTTGCGACCAAAGCAATCTCCCAATTGCTGAATAAAAATGTTGACCACCGGAGGACTTAGAGATCTAGCGACTAACTGCCAACGGAGTCACTCAATGTCATTCATAATTGTCGAGATCTAGTGACTAACCACCGCATCTAGAGATCTAGTGACGAGAGAGAAAAGTTGACCGCTCGGCAAGTTGATCAAGGATAAAGAATATTCTGAGAACATTGAGAGACCTTGTGACTAAGGCATTTCGGGGAGTCGTCAGATAAAAAGGAATATTCTATGATTATCAAGAGATTAAGTGACTAAAGGGAGAAATAAAAGTGCACGTGCTTATATAAATACTTAAGTGGTCTGAAAAAGGTAACGACGAAATAGAACCAGGCCAAGACAATCTAGGGTTTTTTCCTTCTAACGGCTATAAATATGAATTTTGACCTAGGGTTTCAAGCTAGGAACATGAAAAGAAATGCAGGGGCTAGAGAAGAAATTATATAGCCATGGAAATTTTTGCAGGTGCTAATAGCATCAAAATGTCCAAGATTTTTCATTTGAATTTTTTCTTTCCATTTCATGGTTGTGTACATTTGAACATATATATATATATATATGACCTACGACCAAGAATTTGCCTATGGATGAAAGATATGACCTACTCTGATGCTACATTCATTACTTCAAACCTAAATGGACCCCATTCAAGAATGACTTCAAATAAACAGAAGGATCAATCATGTGTTAGGATTGTTGTCAGCTTATCTTGCATTTTTTTACATAACGGATAACATAGAAACCATTTATGAGTTTATCATCCAAGCTAAAGCCCCGTTGATTTGGTATCTCTTGTACACTCCCATGATCTTAACTATGAATGATCATTTACCATTTTCAAATGTAAACTGTGGTCTTTATTTAAATCAATTTTTACTTTCTTTCATATTGGACTATCAGGTCTAATGGTACATTTTAGAACATACTTTCTTTCCTTTTTTCTCCTTTTTCTATCTATCTACAAATGTTCCCACCATAAATATGCATGTCCTTTCAACTTAGTGCCAGCAATCTTCACCTTCTTGACTTAATTAGTGTTCTCATATTCAAAACACTTTTCCATCTCCATGATCCAATCCAACAATTCATCATTATCAAGTTTACCATCATAGTATGTAGCCTAAGTCTCCTCCGTAGTTTTCTGTGTTTGTCTTTGGTGGTGTTCTTGGTATTTCATTATTATCTAGTAGTTGGTATGTGTTCAGTATTTGGTATTTGGGATCTGGTGGTTGGTTTTGGTATGTGGTGTTGGTATTGGTCCTTGTTGGTATTTTCATATTTACTATCTTTTCTTTATCATTAGTTGGTGCACTAGTAAATTTTACCCTATTTCTCGATGAGGATTAGTCAAATTTTCGATACCCATTGGTCTAACAGACGACCAAAACTGTTGTTGAAGTTTTTTCATCGCTTATTCAACCGGAAAAACCATCGTCAAAATTTTGACCTACTTAGTGGTTGAATTATCAACTGAATCTTCGTCGAAGTAATTGATTGAAGCTAGAAGAATTGCAGATCAACCCTCTTATCTAAGCGACCAACGTTCGTCGAAAGTGCGACCAATGTTAATCAGAATCAACATCGAACACATAGTAGTCTCATCGAAACTACTAATATTAAAAGGTCAAAAAATTGACCAATACTAATTTTTGGTTTTATATATATATATATATATATATATATATATATATATATATATATATATATATATATATATATATATATATATATATATATATATATATTATTGATGGGTTTGTAACCGATTTCTCTATATTACAAAGATTTTTCAGTGGGCTTGCAAGCATGCTATTAGAGAAAATATTGAGAAGGTGAGTTTCAATTGTGGCGGATTTTGCAAACTAGATTTGTGATGCGGGAGCATCCTGGGTGTAAGGGCAATCTTATTTTGAGTCGACTATGATGTAATAAAATGAAAAATAAAATAATTCTAAGTTTGGTCAGCCCTTAGGGCTAAATTTTTGGAACCTTCTCAGGCGGTGGAAATTGCCTATATAAAGAAGACCCGTAGTGTTGTCTTAGGCAGTTCGGGACAGTTCTAGGTAGTAGATCTGGGTATTGATTCGAGGCTTTTTTCTATAGAATATTTTAAGGGAATGCCCATGTGGCTTTGCATATTGTAATTCTAAAAGTTTGTAATTCCACATTTGTGGAGATAATAAGAAGCCAATTTTCTGTTCTTGCATATTGTTGTTGTTGTTTCTCTATTTCTATTATGTGTTTGTGGTATTAAGGGGAGTACCCTTCATCAAGTGGTATCAAAGCAGGAGTTCCTGAGTGTGTAAACCGATTGCCGATTGTGAGGTAGTTTGCACCAGGACCGTGGGTTAGGGTTTCTATGTAAACAGATCACCGACTATGAGGCAGTTTGCACCAAGACCATGGTTAGGGTTTCGTGTAAACAAATTACTGAGTGTGAGGCAGTTTGCACTAGGACCGTGGTTAGGGTTTTAGTGAGAAGTGCAAAAATGCCTCCACAAAGGGAACGTGGCCAAAGAGCTAGTGTTGTAACACCTGAGGTTAGGGAACTGCAGAGACAAGTGTGAGCATTGCAAGAGGAGATTCGTAGAGGAATGAATCTTAATGTCAGAGATGAAAGCAAGGATGAAGCCGAAGAAGAAGACCAAGAAGGAGAAGTTGAAGTTGTGAACCAGGAGGAAGAAACACTTTTCTGAGCTATCTCAAAGATTGGGAAGAGACCTAAGATTGAGGTCCCAACATTTTCTGGAAATCTTAACCCAGAAGAGTTGATCGACTGGATCAATGAATGTGAAGAATATTTTGAGTATGAAGATATCGAGGATCCTGATCGGGTCAAGTTTGTGAAGGCCAGACTGAAGGGTCATGCAAAGATCTAGTGGCAAGAGATTCAATTGGAGCGAAATCAAAGAGGAAAGGATAAAATCACAAGATGGGGGTGGATGGTGGATAAATTGAAGCGACAGTTCATCCCTATTGATTATGAGCTTGACCTACTGAGAAAAATGAAAATTTTGAAGCAAGCAGGAAGATCTATTCAGGAGTATACAAAGGAGTTCTATCGAATCCTCATTAGAGAAAGCCATGCAAAAGCTGATAAGGAGAAAGTTTCCCGTTACCTTAATGGGTTGAGGCCAAGCATTCAGGAGGAGATGAATCTGGTTTGAATGAACAGTATTGAAGAGGCATACCAGTTTTCCCTAAAAGTAGAGGAAAAACTTAACAAGCAGTTTGAGAGCAGACAAAGTGGAAGAGGTCGTGATGAAAGATCTAGTGGACGGTCATATGGAGATTGAAATGAAGATCTGAAAAAGTAGGATGAGGCCAATAACAGTCAAAATCAGAGAGGAGATAATTTCAGTCATTTCCAAGATCAAAACAATAGAGATTAGAGAGGAAGAGGAAGAGGACAAGGTTCAGGAAGAGGAGGCTTTCGCGGAACATGTTTTCACTATGGAGAAGAAGGTCATAGGGCATTTGAATGTCCTCAATGCCAAGGAGGGATAGATAGGAGGAGTGAAGGCCAAGCCAAAGTTGCACATGTAGATGAAGATGCCAGATCATCACATTCTAAAGATGCTGAAAGAGGAGAAACGCTAATTAACAGAAGAGTCTTGTTGAGTGGCGAAAATGAACCTGAGCAAAGGATCCTGTTTCGCACCAGGTGCAAGAGTGAGGGAAGGTGTTGTGATGTGATTATTGATAGTGGCAGTACTGATAATTTTTTGTTAGAAGAGATGGTGACAAAGTTGAAGCTCAAGAGGTAGAAACATCCACATCCATATCGGGTTGCCTGGGTGCAGGATGACCACAAGGTCATGGTTAGTGAATAGTGCCTAGTGAAGTTCAAGATTGGCGGATACCAAGATGAGGTACTGTGTGATATCATATTTATGGATGCATGTCACATGTTGTTGGGTAGGCCATGGTAGTTTGACAGATGTGTTGTACATGATGGTCATGCGAATACCTATTCCCTGACAAAGGATGGAGTGCGACATAAGCTAAAACCATTGAAGGAAATAGAAGAAAAGGTATGTGGTAATGCAAGAATAACTTTTGTTGATAGAGGAAATTTCTTAGATGGTATGAGGCATGAGCATATGTGTTTTACGTTAATTCCAAAGGCTGGGAAAGAGGAAGTAGAGGATGTACCTGTAGAAGTTGTAGAATTATTGAATGAGTTTCAGGATATTGTATCTGATAATGTGCCTAATGGATTACCACCAGTAAGAAAGATCAATCATCAGATGGACTTGATCCCAGGAGCCAATTTGCCAAATAAGGCAGCACATAGAATGACACTAACAGAAAGTGAAGAATTGAACATAGATTTGAAGTTTAGTTCATCACATCATCCACAGATTGTATATGGAAGTAGTCCCAGAAATGCATCTGAGTTGAGAAAGATAGATAAAGGAGAAATAAGTAGTGCTGAAGCTGAGGATTTTGCAGAACACTTGAAGAACGTCCATGAGGAGGTGAGGAAGCATATTACCAAAATGAATGCGCAGTATAAGGCTAAGGCAGATGAGAAAAGGAGGCATAAGGAATTTCAGGTTGGAGATGAAGTCATGGTTCATTTGCGGAAGGAGTGATTTTCGGTTGGTACATATAACAAGTTGAAAATGAAGAAGTTTGGGCCATGTAAGATACTGAAGAAGCATGATTCAGGAAATGCATATGAGGTAGAATTGCCTGCTGAGCTAAATATTTCACCAGTGTTTAACATTTCAGATTTGACAGAGTATCATGAAGGAGGTGTTGAAGATGAGGTTGTAGTAGCGCAGTGGAGTATTCAAGCAACCAATTCAGATATCAAGGAGATTGAAGACATATTGGACAGTCATGTTGGTAGAAGCACAAGGAACAAGACATATGAAGAATATATGGTCAAGTGGAAAGGATGACCTATTGAAGATTCAACATCGCTGAGAAAGGAGGAGGTTAACCATCTTGGTTTTCCTCTTCACACCTGAGTCGTGACAGGGTCACTTCTCAAATTACCCCGGGTGTCTGGTGCAGGAGCATCCTGGGTGTAAGGGCAATCTTGCATCACCCAAAAATATTTTTGTTTTTGTATTCAATAAGGGCTATCTTGTGCAGAGCTGCTATTTATGGAAACTTGCTATTTTTAGTAAGTTGGTCATACGATCTCGGAATGTTCTGATTTTATATGCGGAGGTTCATCTCAGTCATATCAGCCTGCCAGTAAAGTTTCATGGCTAGATAAAGTCTGGTTTTGAAGATATTGAAGATTTTCGGTATTGGCAGCAGGGTACAGAAACTTTGAACTCAGTTTTGAAGGCTTTAGAGGCCTCAGATGAGGTCAAAAATTTGGGTGACAGGCGCTTGCATGAGTCAAGCCTATAGAGTGCTTCGTGGCCTTTCTGAATTGGGGTTATAATAGTCAATCAAAGCAACTAGCGATGACTTATGGTCTCCGGAAGTCGGGCCACCTGAAATGGTGGAAAATAATTTTCCTTCAAAATTTCTATTCGAGTTTCAAAGGTTATTTTGAGCCGGCTATGATGTAATAAAATGAAAAATAAAATAATTCTAAGTTTGGTCGGCCCTTAGGGCTAAATTTCTAGAACCTTCTCGGGCGGTGGAAATTGCCTATATAAAGAAGGCCCGTAGTGTTGTCTTAGGTAGTTCGGGACAGTTTTGGGTAGTAGATCTGGGTATTGATTCGAGGCTTTTTCCTACAAAATATTGTAAGGGAATGCCCATGTGGCTTTGCATATTGTAATCCTAAAAGTTTGTAATTCCACATTTGTGGAGATAATAAGAAGCCAATTTTCTGTTCTTGCATATTGTTGTTGTTTTTTCTCTGTTTCTATTATGTGTTTGTGGTATTAAGAGGAGCACCCTTCATCAATTTGGTTATGAATTTCTTAATGCTTTTATTTGAAATAAAGATGACGATGACTTATATATAGGTTGCACATCCACATCCACATATACAAGTTGAAATAAAAATAGAGTACTCAGCAACTTGGAGATTACTCCCAGAGTTTACAAACTTCAATAGAAACACTATCATGTCACAGAAGGCATGTTAGGTGTGAAAATCCTACCACCGGAGGTATGTGGACTATGAAGATAAATAGGAGGCAGCATGCCTCTAATAACTATTTTTAAAACATTTGTTAGTTGTGCCTTAACTTGAACCAGTTTGTTTCTCCAGCTCTGATGATTGGTATTCATTCAAGAGGACCTTTGTGTCATGGTCAACAACTTATGTAGAGAAGTCATCCATAATCTAGTGTTCAACTAAGATCAAGCATTGCTTTTGTTAAAGGAGAACATATGGAAAAACATCTAACAAATCATCCAAGTTTTTCTTCTTAGCTTTCTATGCTTCACTAAATGGATGAAAGAAATCACCCTTGATGACATAGAAACTAGAAATAGGAATGGGATGGAATCATGATTGACTTGTGGGTAGCTTTCCTAGAATGTAAAAGCAGTACATTTCATGTTGATAGGCTACATAATACATACATTTTGCTTTCCCCAATGAGAATTATTGTCAAAGGGTTATGCCAATTAGATGTTCGCATAAAGTTGTCGACCAAACAACCAAAAATGTTGTCAAACTTTTTCGACCAAATGACCAATAATCATAACTTATGTCGATATTAAGTATCGACCAGATATCTTATTGTTGTATATATTTTTCGTACGTCGATTAAGATCTTAAATTATTGAGCTTCTCTTTGTTTCGATAATAGTTTAACATTCTCTACTTAATAGGGCCAACCGCGTGAAGGTGGAAGCTCATCTGGCCCCTCCTAGGATCCTCTTATGACCCTTTACGACACTTTAAGACCTCTAAGATGTATTCTTAGGGATCGTAATGGGTCATAAAGGGTCATAAGGGGTCCTAGGACACAACAGCTAGGAAACATAAATGTACACATCATGGTCACAATTGTTTGGAGACACACCATAATTGAATTATATACCCAGATGATGCAACACAACCACTACTCTTGCAATTCTAAGTGGACACTGCGGGATCCAAAAACCAAAAATAAATTCCTTATCTTTGGTTTTTGGATCCCGTAGTGTCCACTTCAAAATGCGGGAGTAGTGGTTGTGTTGCATCGTCTGGGTATAGAATTCAATTATGTTGTGTCTCCAAACAATTGGGACCATGATGCCTACATTTATGTTTCTCAGCTATTGTGATACCTACATTTATGTTTTGTATTTGTCATGTTTATTTGCATGTTCTTTGTGTTTGGCTTCTCACCCTCACATCGAAAATAAGATTTTCCCACTTTGAATTGAGAATGCGCGTGCAACACAAGCAGCATATGCATAGATAGAAGGTGGAGCTGAGAAGACCCAACACATTTACAATGTTCGCGATGGTCTATAACTTAAAATACACAATTAAAGACTTCTATAAAAAAATGCAAACATGTTGGGTCTTTCAGCTCCACCTACTATTCGTGCATATGAATTGAGATTGCATATTGAATGTGTGTGCAACACAAGCAGAATATGCATGAATAGCAGGTGGAGCTGAGAAAACCTAGCACATTTACATTTTTTCCTCCTTTGTTTCTTGTACACCATCTCTATCAGAAAATTTCTTCATGGATGGCCTCCACTATCTTCCCCACTACAACTGTAACCACTATTCATTCTCTTGCGGTCATTACTATCTTCTCTATTGATCATACCTCCACTGCAATTTCTCTGATGAAAAATTCCAAATTCAATGTTTGGTATTCCTTCATCTCCCCTCAACTCCATCACTTATGTGTATGGCTTCTCTCCCTCGCATCAAAAATAAGATTTTTCCCACTCTGAATCGAGAATGTGCGTGCAACACAAGCAGAATATGCATGGGTAGCAGGTGGAGTTGAAAAACACAACACGTTTACATTTTTTTAATAGGTCAAAATTACAATGTTCGCGATGGTCTATAACTTAAAATATGCAATTAAAGACCTTTATCAAAAATGCAACGCTATTGTGTTTTTCAACTCCACCTGATATCCTATGTATATGAATTGAGATTGCATATTGAACTAGGCTTCTCCTTCTGCATTGCCTGAAACCAAGAGACTATCACAGTTAACATCTAAATGGCGCGTCTCATCATCACAACTAATCCACCTTAAAAAATTGAATATGTTTTCTTGTATTAAATATTCATTAATCAAAATTTGAATAGAAAATGTATACCTTGAGTACTACAATTCACATTAGAATCGATGCCTCCATCGTGCTCGGCCAGTGCAGTATCAATATCGGCAGGCTGCATTCCAATGTAAATAATTATTGTATTTATCAACAATATATACATATAAAAGCAAGAAAAATATTGAGAAATGTTAATCATTCAGTTTACTATGTATAAATATATTCATAGATAATTACTTAAAACAACGTTCATGGAGTTATTATGATAGTTTTACTAATATTTTTGTCATCATTTGATGTTCAGGATAGGGGGAAAACACCTGCAACAACAAAGGAAATAGCTCTAGATATAGATGACGATATCCCAGAAATCCCTAATATAAGAAATCCCAGAAATCCTCTTCAGCATCTCCTCGGTTGGATTTGCATCTTCCAAAATAGTAATAATTTTTGCATTACTCTTTTTCTTCAACGTATTTATTATATTAGGGATTTGGGATATCCTCATCTGTATCTACAGCTATTGCCTCTGTTGTTGCAGGTGCTTTTCCCCTATTTGATATTTATCTTCAGGTGTCCACACTTGTTCTGTTGGTTGTTGCTAGCGAGTCATAGTCAGTGATTGGGAGAGCCCTGTTTTGGCACCAGTCATGTAGTACAAGCACTAGAATTGAGTTTTTCGGCATGGCCCGTGCCAAAAAACTCAATTCTAGTGCTTGTACTGAGACCTTAAATTATTGAGCTTCTCTTAGTTTCGAGAATAGTTTAACATTCTCTGAGAAACATAATTGTAGGCATCTTGGTCACATTTTTTTGGAGACAATGTAATTGAGTGGTATACCCAGACGATGGAGAGCAACTTCTGCACCTCTGGTTCCAAGTTGTTCTCCATCCCGTAGTGTCAACTTGGAATTGGAGGTGCAGAAGTTGCACTCCATCTGGGTATACAACTCAATTATGTTGTCTCCAAAAAAATGTGACCATGATGCCTATAATTATGTTTTGAGAATAGTTTAATTAACATTCTCTTTGTTTCGAGAATAGTTTAATTAACATTCTCTACTTAACAGGGCCAACCACGTGAAGGTGGAAGCTCATCTAGCCCCTCCTAGGAGCCTCTTATGACCCTTTATGACATTTTAAGACCTCTAAGATGTATTCTTAGAGATCGTAAACGGTTGTAAAGGGTCATAAGGGGTCCTAGGACACAACAGCTGAGTAACATAATTGTAGGCATCATGGTCACATCTTTTTGGAGACAATGTAATTGAGTTGTATACTCAAGTGATGGAGTGCAACTTCTGCACCTCTGATTCCAAATTGACACTGCGGGATTCAAAGACCATAGATAAGGAATAAATTTAGAGAGTAGAGGAGGGCCATAACAACAAAAATAATACAGGACAAACCTCAAGTTAAATGAGGCAACTACAAACATTTTAATAGATTTTTATTATTAAATAATGAAATTTGCATATACTAGTGTTCTAAGCCCCCTCATTACATGATTTATTATTGTAAGCCCCCTCTAACTTACGCATCTAGAAAATGAAACTACAACCTATTGGGATTGAGACAAACCTTATAGAACAACAACAGCTAGGAATGATCGCTTTCCAACATCTATTGAATACATCTATTGGAGGACCTTGTATTCATGAGCTACACCTTGTATTCATGAGCTACAAATGTATTCAAAAGATGTATTCAACAGATGTTGGAAAGCGATCATTCCTAGCTGTTGTTGTTCTATAAGGTTTGTCTCAATCCCAATAGGTTGTAGTTTCATTTTCTAGATGCATAAGTTAGAGGGGGCTTACAATAATAAATCATGTAATGAGGGGGCTTAGAACACTAGTATATGTAAATTTCATTATTTAATAATAAAAATCTATTAAAATGTTTGCAGTAGCGTCATTTAACTTGAGGTTCGTCCTGTATTATTTTGGTCGTTATGGACCTCCTCCGCTCTCTAAATTTATTCCTTATCTATGGTCTTTGTATCCTGTAGTGTCAACTTGGAATCGAAGGTGCAAAAGTTGCACTCCATCGCTTGGGTATACAACTCAATTACATTGTCTCCAAAAAATTGTGACCGTAATGCCTACAATTATGTTTCTCAGCTATTGTGAAATCTGCATTTATGTTTCTCAGCTGTCGTGTTTATACCTTCTCTCATTTGCTGGTGTAATTCCTCTTTGAGTTTCCCCATTCTCCTTTGCATCCAAAATGAACTCATTCCAATCCCTCACTGGAATAAAGGGAGACTTCATACCATGTTGCGCTCAAACTTCAGTGAGACTTCATACCACGCAGCGTCTGTAGATTACGTTCAATGCGTTATTTACACTTGTATTGGTGGGAAAACTCTTGAAAACACGCAAAAGAGATTGCATTCAACCATGTTGTTTACATGACACATATAGTTTACCTCCAACATAAATCAGCATTGTGTACAAATCTGCGGACGCTTCATGGTACGAAGCCTCATTGAAGCTTGAAAATGATAGTCAATCCATAGTCAAGGTCAAGAAACAAATGGAATAACCAAGAAAACACTATACATTAAATTATGTGATTGATAGCAGATTGGGGCTCACCTGAGCCATAAACATGAAGAATTATTCTAAAAAAAGATGTAAACCATATATATGCGCACTTGAGGCAAAGAGAAGTTATGTCATATCAATATTAAAATATTAGTTACAATATGAAAATACTAAACTAACTAATTCCTGAGTTCATCTCTGCATATGGTCACAACAAAGATATGCGATTACAATATAGAGAAGGCATCGTAAAAATATAATTTCAGAATTCACCCTAGCCTGACACGTTTTGCACTCAAATCCTTCATAGCGGATAAGTGGAGATGGGTGGATAGATGCAGATGAGTTGTCATCGACCCAACTAAAGTATCCACAGCCATTATTTCCCTGTGATACCCAGTCTACATTAGTTCTTATATTATAATGAATAGTATTTACATTAGAAACTTTAAATATATACACATTAGCAACCTTTTTTCTATTTGGGCAGCACCAAAATTGTCGTCCAGGGTTGTTCAGTGTTCGTGAAGTCTTCAACACACACTGCCCACCACCACATTGACAATTTGGCACATTGACAAGAGTCGTCGAACCTATATCAGTAATGCACCACACCATCATTACTACATTTATTATTTTTATATGATTATTTTTATATGAAATACACCAAGGAGTACCATTAGAAATATTAACCATTTACAATAATGAAAAGTAAACCTAAATCAAATAGCTCATTTTTTTATCAGCATGTGTAGTCTCTGTGTATACGAAAAATGAAAGAAATATGAAGCTGAAATAAAATAGTGAACAAAATAGTATTCCACATAGAGTGAATGAAATATACCATCAAAAGAAGGTGACAAAATCTTGTCACAAAGCACAGACATAGGAAATCAAAAAGGGACAAAAGACAAGAAATAAGAAAAATCATTACAACTATAGAAAAATCATTTATACTATAATCAAAAAAAGAAACACTCTTTGTCAACAATTTTCAAAATCATTAGGACTATAGAAAAATAATTAAGACTATACAAAATCAAATTTTAGAAATGGACAGTTCTAATGCTTTGCCATTACAACAATTGAGCATTCATCATTTGGTATTGTGTATTCCATTTAAGTATGTCAACAATGTTCAAAATCCTGTCACCAAGCACAGACAAGAAATAAGGAAAATCATTTGGACTATAGAAAAATCAACTTCTAGAAATGGACGGTTCTGATATTGCTTTGCCATTACAACAATTGAGCATTCATCATTTGGTACTTCTTGGTGTATTCCATTTAAGTTTTTCAGTTGCCATGTTTATGTGCATGTTCTTTATGTGTTTGGCTTCTCTCCCTCGCAAGGGATACGTTGATAAGTAATTGATTTGAAAGCATAATGATTTGACAGTCTTTTTTTAGGATAGGCGTAATCATCCCGCCAACCTTAATTAGCAACATTTGTGATATATGTCAAGTACTTATAATCAGTATGCCCAACAAACAGAGACTTAGTAGTAAAAGCATGTCCTTTGGTTTACTATTTTACTTATAATCAGTATGTCCTTTGGTTTACTAGTTTAATTTGGTTTAAGAATGGTTTGTTTCATGTTTGAATGTACCATTGAATGAAGCTTGGCTTGCAATCCTAAGTGATGTTGTTGGTTTTATAGGCTTTACTCAACTTGGATTTAAGGACTTTTAAGGTTCTAGACCAATTCTATCTTCCCATTCTTCAAAATCTTACTAATCTGCCAGAGACCTAATTGTCAATCTAATAGCCCAGCAGCAGACTTAAAACTCTAATAACTTGATTTTTTTCCAAAACACTTGACAAGGTGAAAGCAATTACAGATACCCTTTTCCAAGTACTATAACATACCAAAATCTTTCATATGGTCATTTTGGACCAACATCCCTATTCATGACTAATGCTTTGTTTTAGTGTATAAAAAAGACCAATTTAACAAAGGAAGTATATAACATACTTCTCCAAATAACTCCAACTCCTAGACAGTGTTTCCTTATGCTTTGAAATGGACAATTACAAAAGGAATTAGCCTCAAAGGCTCTGCAACATCAAAACCCCCAAATTTGTGTCTGCAAACCCCCACTTCTAGGGCTTTCTCAATGGCATGCCTCCACACACTTTTACAATAACTTGATGATTGATTCATCATCCAATCAACATGTTAGAACATTTCCAAACATAAAATCTACCCCTTGTTTGGACAGATTGCTCACTGCTATACTTGATCCACCAATTTCAACATACTTTCATTGTTTCCAGACTGTGGTAACCACCTTCAAACAAATCTTTGCAAATGCATGGTTATAGAAAATAATATAAGGTTAGTGAAGAAGCATTCCATGGAGTCTAGGCCTCTGAATCCATGGAATGATCTATGATTATAAAGGAAATTTCAAACTATCACAAGGATAACAGGGACAGTGGACTGTTAGAACCCGATATTGAACAGCTATAATAAATGTCTTTCAAAACATCTGATGTAATTGTTTTCCTCTACCAAGACACCCTGGTTGTGTGGATTTGATTCCAACCTAAGATTACATAAAACCCCTCATAAAATTTCAAAACAATAAGAATACAATCTTCATTCACAGTCACTATCACTGTACCTCAAATCAGTGATTAGAATAGGCAATTAAAATGTCCCTCAAATCATTAATCCGTTGATTATTATATAAGCTCCTCAAGCATGAGTTGGAGAGGACCATTGGTTTTGAGGGAGGAATTGATACGAACTAACTTACTGCATATCGGCAGATATTTGAAGAAAATTAAGTGACAAAATTGGACAAAGAATAGCATTGTTATGCTTGAATTAGGTGTCAATTTTGAGCTAATTGTGAATTCCCTTTTTCTCTGTATCTAGTTTTGTAAACTAAGAAGAGCACAACTTACTAATATTGTTGATGGTATGAAAGAGAAGGTAGATGTTGCAATATTTATGCAGGAAGGGTTGATCGCCAATTTTGCTAAAGATTCTCTCTTTCTTTTTGTATATGTTGAGACACAAGTATATTTAGTATACACAATGGACAGAATGCACCATTGTTGTAATGAAAGGTGAAACCATTTAGAGAATTACAATGAACTTTAGAACTAGAGGAATTGTTAGTAGAAAGGTTTTGAGGGGCTTATACTCTTGAAAGGATGGTGAAATTGACATGAAGCAGATTAAAAGAGACTTAGAGAATTCAGAAAACGTTCTCAATTTTGTGGCTTACACGAATCCTGAATGCATGTATATATGTAACTACTGATTCACCCCATCATTTGCAAACACATTGAAATTCCTCATGATTTTCTTGATTCTTGCTTGCCTATTTGGCAATCTTTATAGAACCCAGTTCCTTGATTCTTGCTTGCCTATTTGTCTTCTTGGACACCTTGGCAAAAAGTATGATATGTAGTCTTCAAAACTTAATTATAAGTAGGGAATTTTTCAAGTAAGTCATTATAAAAAATTGGGAATGATTTGAAATTTTCATATAAGATTTTAAGAAGTGCAAAATTAGAATGCACAATTACTTGATCCTTTCTCCTACAAAACTGTCATCTTAATTTATTTTGAGATTGATGCTAAGATGTTAAGGGTGGAGATTGATGATTACATGATTAAAAAGATATGAACATCTATTACATCTGTTTATTTTGAATCCATATCACATCTTTTGAATGAATTAACAAGGCTTATTGATTATAAAATGTTTGAGAAAACTGGCCACTTCAATAGTTTCGGACATTGCCTAGAAATTAGTGTATATTATATGGTGTACATCTTATAGTTGCAAGCTCCCTGGTAGACATGTATGCAAAATGTGGAAGGATAGACAAGGTACATCAACTGTTTGACAAAATGCCTCAAAAAAATGTGGTCTCATGGACTACAATGATTGCAAGCTATGAACTAAATGGATTTGTGGAAAAGGCTCTGGAAACTTTTAAACAAATGCAACTGGCAGGTGTAAAGCCAAATTCCACAACCTTTGCAAGCATCCTTCCAGCCTATGACAAAATGGGAGCTTTGGAACAAGGCATTGATATCCATCAAAGCATAACCATAAGTAACCATAAGTATAGATAATGAGGGAGGATGAAGGTAGTGTCATTGGTAAGGACAATGGAGACCTGGATCATAACAATGGAAGAAAGAGGTTTTCATAGAAATGGACAAGGAATATATTGGAGAAATGGTAATGTTTCCCATGTATTTGTAATGATTCTCATGTATTTAAGTCTAAATAAATAGTCATCGTAGCAGACAAAGGATAGATCGACTGCTATAAATGACAGTGGAATGTAGACTATCCTAGAAAATAGAGGTATGCCATGAGGTTGTGAAAAATATTGTATAAAGTTACAAGACAACAATGAAATAGTATTCAATTCCCTAAAAAATTATCGTTGAATCATTAGTAGTGATTTGTTCGCTATTAAAAAATGTGAAAAAGTGACAAGTTTACCATTCTTCAAGCAATGATAAATTTATGTGTGAAGATGGAGTCAAAAGAAAAGATAGTTTATACATAAAAATACATTGATGTTTAAAAATCAGAGGTTGTTGATATATAAAACTAAATATTGAATATGGGAAATGGAAACAAGGCAGCAGTAAAGATTATAAAAATAATGATCAATAAATATGCTTACCTAAAGAAAGATTTGGCCTTGTAACATCATAAGGACAAAAGTGGTAAAAGGATGAAAAAGTAGTCACAAGATAAATGATCATACATGGTTGTTATAGTGTAAAAGGAACTCATAGCTACATCATGAAAACACATTAATGTATCAGAAGGAGGAGATTGTAGATGATCATGAAGTTAAAAACATAAGAAAGGTCTGAACAAAAATAATTCTATTACTGAAGACAATAAATAAACCTGATTCATTAGGAGGGGAGTAATGTAAAATACAAGACACGTCACTTAGAATCAATCCAATAATTCAAGACTTTAGTGCTACATCAGTTGGAAGACACAAGGAGAAGTGGTATTTGATATCAAATAGGAGCTAGTAAAGGTCATAACATCATACCATAGACTTACCAAAGAAACATAGGTGCTAAAATATGTGCCAAGATAGTGAAGTGCGGGGTAGTATATAGAGCATTTATTAGAGTAGTTAACTATGCTACTGTCATTAGCAGTCAAGTGCTAAATAATGAACAAATATATTTAATAAATAAGAACAATAAAAGAAGGTAGTGAAGGCATGTTGTCAAGTGTTGTTAAGAATAGATAAAAGAGAACAATAATGATGATATAATGAGATGTAATAAGTATTAGTGGTCTATGATGGCATGGCAATCATAAAAGAATCAAAGTAGATGATCCTTGGGGTGATAAGTAATGCATCAAGACCAATGAAGGGTTGAAAAATTGTGTAGACTAGGATGAACAAAAAAAGGTATGATTCTCATATGCATAGAAATTTAAAATTACATAGGGTCATTAAAATCACCATAACATCATCAAATCACATAGACAACTGGAAAATGGAATTGATTAAAGAGATTCAAACAAATCACAACCAAGATGTATACCCATAGCACTAAGAATATAATAAGTATCAATGTAGAGTGCTTATATAATCCAAGAAATGATAAACTTTGTCATGATATAAAGGAGTAATGATTTCATTAACTGGTAAAAATAGCTCTCTACTAATGTAATAATGATATTCAATCAAGGAGAAATAAGACATAGTAATTCCACATGAATAACATGGGTGCTCATTATTACAAACATCAAATGAAGTGGAAAAGCATTGAAGAATATACAAATATTTCAAAGCCCAAAATTACTAATGGTCTCACAAAGTGAAATCATAACCTATTAGGGTTTTCATTACCCTCCAAAAAACTATAGCATATGTTGGAGGAAAACAAGATATAGAATGCAAAATCCACACTGAATATGAGTACCATTTCATCATTATATCAAATATCGGTAATCTTTAGCAACATTTATACAAACAGAGCCACAAGTATGAGACTATAGGAATACAAAGAAAATAAAACCCTAGAATAGCTAATTTTAGTGCTTTTATAGAAATAAAGATGCAGAGAATCATAAATACTTAGGAATGCTTTTTATCAAATGTTTTAGTTGTCAGTGCCTTAGTAGACATGTATGTTAAATGTGGAAACATAGACAAGGCATGTAAATTGTTTGACAGATTGCCTCAAAGAGATGTCATCTCATGGACTACCATGATTGGGGGATATGTTCAAAATGGGTTTGTTGAAAAGGCATTAGAAACTTTTAAGCAAATGCAACTAGTGGATGTAAAGCCAAACTCCTCAACCTTTTCTAGCATACTCCCTACCTATGGTCAAGTTGGAGCTTTGGAACTGGGCATTTTTAGGTAATTTATACTCCTTGGATAGACCCAACCAACTATCACAACAAAATATCAACAAATAACAATGTTGGTTCAACTATGAATAATGGTTCCAATTAACTTGTCAAACTCTCTAAACTTTGAATACTTTCAGACACAGTGGTGACTCTTCAATCTATCAACTGAAATTTATAATCAGTCCTCCAAATAGCTTTGTTACCTCAATCACTGGTGTCTACGTTTAGCAAGACTACACATTTGTTGATGTTCCTTTGATTATAATCTATCAAACTTGCAATCCTATTCCAACTCCTCACATATGATACTCAAACTTCTACTAATCCTCTGTTGGTTTTCAACAGTACTCTCTTTTGTCGGTCTATGGATCAGTCACAATATTTAACATAGGCCTATCAAGTTCCCTTGCTTTAATTGGAAATTACAAAACAATAACAGTCAATCCTCATCCAGCACCTCCAACTGGTCTTCAAGGACTCTCTAACCTAGTTGATCAGATTAGGTTAGGTTGACTTGGAACAGTTCGAAGATGGGTATTAGGGACTAGTGTTTTGTTTTTTTTTCCAACTATCAACAAAGATCTCAGTCAATTAATCTTTAAACCCAACATACTTTCGAGCTACTGTTGCAACCGTGTCTTTTATTGTTTCTTTGCTCAAATTCAGATCGAGGAATCAGTTTCAAATTCTCGGTTATTACTCTGTCGTAACATTTCTTTACTTTACAAGTTAACATATGGCATGCATCTAACTAGGGCATCGGCCTTGAAGCACTAACACAGTTCCCCGAGTTCTGAGCATTTAGGTTTTTTTGACACATTGCCTTAACTTGCTCTCCATCCAATGGCATGGAATTCCCATGGAGGAGACACAAGTTAACGATCAAACTCCATAACAGAGCCAAACTCCCAACACGGACTGTCAACGAATTGGAATCCTGCGTAGAAGTTGAACAAACACTAAATGCTATAAAACTTTAAAATGTGAATGCATGAACTTGCAGAGAGATGTTAATGCATCTATTTGTATCGAGCAGACTGTGTCTAAGTAATATACTTAACAAATAGAAAAGCCCTGACACAGTAGGTACATATTGAACTAAACCTACAGATGTATAAGATGAGTTTCTACAACAAACAACACTGTAGATTTATTGCCAGTTCGACAATGCAAATTAAACTTGTTCACAGAATTTTAATGTCGTGAATGCATCAAAAATGGGGTTTATAGCAGTATGAATACAAGTTATCTATTTGCCACAGTTAATACATGAAATGATAACCAAAACAAAAAAACATACTCAGAATCTGGTTCCTTGTTAATGAAATTTGCTTCAAAGGTTCTACTTGATCGAATCCTACTACACAGTGCCGATGAGGTTTCATGCGCTGCAACCTTGAAAAAATTCGCCATGATAATAATGAAATGAAATCTTTTTTTTTAACTTATGCCCGTGGTCGTTGAAAGTTTGACCTACATATTATTGGTCGAACTTTCGACGAACACGGGCATAAGTTAAAAAAAAATGAAAGTTTTCCTTCTATAATCTAACCAACCAAAAAAAAATTATTTCATGGTCGAAAATTTTGGTAGAAAAACCAGGTCAAATGTACTAGTGGTGGTACCTTTTGAGATAGAAAGCCTTTAGGATCTATTGCTTAGTCGTTATTTTGTTGTGTTGGGTTTGTTATCTGAGTAGGGTTTGTTGTTATCTCCTCAGCATGGTAGGAGTGGACCTTTGCTTCCATGAGGTCAAGTGGTAGTGATTATTTTACCATTTGAGATTCTGACATTCGTGTACCGGTGTTGGATGATCCTTGTTGTTGTTATCTTCTTATTCTTCATTGGAGACTTGTTCATATCTATCTTATGATGTTTATATTTGTACCTTGTATCAGTTCTTCAAATGTGATTCTTTTGGAGTATTGTACTATATTTTGTACTCAGTTATTGTTACATACCTTGTGACTTGTGCAGTGGATGTTGTTCATTTATGTGATGATGTACTTGTTATACATTTGTATATGAGAGATCTGTAATTATACTTAATCTAAAATAATTAATTAATGTATATGTAATTCTACATCATGAAACCCTTGAGAGCCATTAACTGTAATTAAGTTGTACTTATGTACTTGTTTGTATCTTATGTTGTATTGTTTCTGCATTGTTATCATTATTCTTTAGTGAACTCTGAAGAAAAAAAATATTATGTAAACATAGCAACATGTTTTAGTTAAATTCTCCTAAGTTCCTTGGTGAGGCATTAAAGATCCCTGTAGTAAATGGCAACAAAAAAATAGGCAAAGCAAAGGAAAGGGCATTGTTAGGAACGATCCCGTGAGTAGGGCCACCAAACAAGTAAGGTGAAGGTCCCTGCAGAAACGCAATAGGTTGAGAGTTTCGAGCGGGCCATTGGAGCCATTTCAAAACAAGAAGTTTGACTTTTAACTTGTATAGGAAAATGCATTTGTTTTAACAATTCACCCACCCAATTATATTTCGGCAACATAACACCATAAAACCCTCATTTTCTCATTAACATAAAGGAAATAATCAAAATCCTTCAAATCAATTAGTAATAGAATTAAATTCATCAAACGTGACAATTCCCATCAATGTATAACCATTTAATCAAAGCCCAAAGACAATATTGAAATAAATTCATGAACTTACCTCCAACAAGCAAAAACCAAGAAATTGTGAGAAGAAGAGAAATTCCCCACCAAATGAAATGAGATCTTGAAGGCAAGAAGACTTCCATGTGAAGAATCCAAAAAACAAATACCCACAAAATAATATTCACTCAATTCATATCCCCAAGCCAAATTCGAACTCTCCCAGGAGGGTTTTGAAGCAAACTTGTGAAAAATATTGAAAAACAAAAGACAGGTTAATAATTATGAACTTTTTCCCCAAAAAATATAAAATAGATTTATTCAAAACAATAAAATATAATACCCCTTTTAAGTTGAAATCTCAAAAACAAACTTTCAAAATATAAAAGCCAAGATAAATAATAAAATCCCAATTTAACTAAAAATACACATACAAGACTTGTTGGCAATAGTAACATGTCGACCAGCGACACTAATGATTAAACATATATACATTACTTTACTCATGCACGGACTAGCAACTATTACAAACAACTAAAATGCACAAACATAAAACACTAGTCTCATCACATTATGCAAGGGTAGTCGGACGTTACCTCGTGGTAATCGAATGAGGAGGCATAGGAACAAGGCAATTGTTGCCTAAGAGTATGAATGACAATTAGACTTAAGAACATCATTGGCCATATGATTAACTCCAATTTAATCAATGTTAAGGATATCATAGGCACACTAAGACCTGAGGAGTCAGGAGGAGTCAATGTCTGGTACCTGCCATCACTCAAATGCCATGTGTCAAATGCACCAGTTCATATATACACAAATAGTTGAAGCACATACATCATCAAATAATACTAATCGATGAGAGGGAACTTTAGTGGTGTAATCATTCTATGAATGTTATGACACTGCCCCTTCTCACATAAAGTCATCATCTATCTAATTTATCAAATATCATTAATTCATTAACATTAAATAGAATTAATCTCCATTTAAACATCACAATTATGATTTCATCTAAGTTGTAATATTACAGTTCATCAATCATCATCAAACGATGCAATATATCATTAAAATCTTTAACTAACATTAACGTCATTTAATCAATATTAATGAGCATATGATAAATCCCTAGAATATGTTACTAACAACTCATGATCAACATAGCAATTCACATGAATCGATGACACGACATGACTCTCATCATGGAATCACCAATAATGCCAAAGCCAAAATATCATCTCTGTGTGTGTCTATGTGCACGTATGTGAATACATCTAGGCATCATCATATAACATCACAGCACATTCTCACCCACTATCCACATCAGAGCCAAAATATCATCTCTGTGTGTGTCTATGTGCACGTATGTGAATACATCTAGGCATCATCATATAACATCACAGCACATTCTCACCCACTATCCACATCAGCAATGATACCATATGAACAAAAGAATAAATCAATAATTGAATGCATCATAGAATTCCAACATCAAAAGAACACACACACATGATCAATCACATAATAACCATATATGAGTCTAGCTTGGATCAAAAGAATAAGCATACAACATGATACAAACACAAGAGACACTATAGAGAGACTCTCTCAAATAGCATTGTGTCATCTCTAGATCAGTAGTGGTTGAATTCTTTATCATAATTAAAAATATGGATACTCAAAAGAATCTTTACAATATGTTAGTCTAGTTTCCTACCAAGATCTTTAATAGTTAAAATATATAAGAATGGGAGGTAAAGGACAACATTGGCCTAGACCACAAGAGAGTTTGAAAAAAGGGGTGGGATTGTCATTGATGAGAGGAGCCATACAAGGATTGCTAATGTAGACCTTAATTTGGTCCATTATGCACTCCTTGAATCCTAGTTTATATAGTGTGGTGGTTGATTTTATCAAGCACATTGGTCATGTCAAGCTTGATTATCATGAAATTTTTGTTTCTATTGTTTGCAATAATGGATGGCATGTTATATAAGGATAATTTCTTCCTAAACTTGGTGTTGTGATAAAAAAAAAAGCATTTGTTCTAAGATCCAAAGGGGACAATTTTTTCCTCCCCTAGATATAATACTTAGTAATAATTTTGTACATATTACAAAAAGAGATCAATCTAAACCTCTCCAATCTTTCAACTTAAGCTTCATTGTGATGCAAATCCAAGAAGGAATAATTGATCCCACTATGTACTTTTCACTTCTTTTTGGAGTCCTCAACCATAAGGGAGAGGACCTCTTTTTTCAATTCCCCAAAAAACAATCACGCCAAAATTGTCCAACACAAGTGTTTTTCCTTGCTTTATACTTGATAACCACATTCCAAGTTCATCCACAATTAAAATTGAATGATAACTTTTCATTTTGTTCATAGAATATCATAGAGGAAATATTTGAGATAAGGTTGTTACAATAGGATTATCTTTTTCAAAATTTCTTCCTAAAAAGAAGCTAAAAATTACCAAAAACTCTAGATTTTATTTCATGCACAAATTATAAAACATGTCCCTTTGTAGAAAGGATACTAAGCATATAGTTTTCTTCTCTAAGAATCTTTTTGCAAAAATGTTATCTTATTATGTCCCTTTGAAAACTAATTAATACAAAGGTTTTAACTTCCAAAAAGCTTTAAAGAATTTAATAAAGAAATGGAACAACTATGTATGAGACACTTACTAGCAATCCTTTTCTCAAGGGCAGCTAACTATTTTTAAGTCTGCTAAGTTCTAAATTCTTTTGTGTTTAGGAATCCAATTTATAATGCTAGATTGCACATTCCAAATTTTGTTAATCCATTGCGTACCCAAGAAGGATGAGTAAATGGAGATAATTGAAGCATATTTTACCATTTAGACTTTGACTAAGCCAAAGAAAGAAATATTCGAACAAGAAGAGGTTCCAATTGAATCTCCACTCTAAACAAAGGCTAACTAGCTTAAAATTTGAAATGGGACGGGAGAATTTCCTAATAAACCCCAAAGAAATCCTTCAACTAATCACCAAAAAGAAGGAATCTAACATGCCATGCTTCTATATAATTTGGTCCAACTCGTGTGCTTGACCAACTATAGTTTCCTTAATTGGTTTAAGATCTTAAAGATCAAAGAGATTCAATCTCTCCCATCTCTTATCCTTCTCTATCCCTTACAAGCACCCCACCTCTTTTTCTTGCTTTGATCAAGAACCAAATTATATCCCTCCCACAAGATATAAAGTTTCCATTTTCTTTGATAGCACACCACTAGGTTTTCTTCTCATTAGTGTAATTTAGAGTCTAAACATTAGAGAGCATGGCAACATTAGAGAGTGTGACTAAAAGGTTTGAAGACTTATATTTCAAATAAATACTAATCCAACTATCACATTTAAACACAAGTCAAGTTTCTAATTTTTAAAAAGGTCTTTTAAGCAGATTCCTTTTTTATTTTCTGCTTAGGCCTCTAATAGTCAAGAAAGAAGTTTCATTTCTTACCCTTTTTTTGGTTAGGCTTTGAAGACTAAATCCAAAGTTCCTTGTTTCTCTATTACAAATTTATTCAATCACTTCATTCTAATCTCAATGTTTTCTTCTCGTCTTTGCTTGATTAGACTCTTTGGTTGGCAATTAGGGATAGAAAAAGTTCATTATCCTCTATTTCCTTTTCTTCTACTTAGAGTTGGATGCACATTTCCTCAAATTGAGAGGAGGGGGCAGCACTAACTTAATCTTCTATTATTGTAATGTTTGCTCCTCTAATTCAATATGTTTTATTCACTTATACTATCTTATGTCTTTAGAGCTTTAAAGGGATTTCAAATGAAGGTTCTGTGTTAGAAGGCCTTATTTTTTCCATATATCATCAATTTATGTGCTTCAATTCCTACAATCCTTCATTTTGAGCCTCTAATGTATTTTCCTTCATTGGCAATCTTTGAAAGTGGTCATGATTGTGACTCATACTACATTTAAAAGGAATCTACTCAAAGTCCAAATTTTAAGTGAAGGTCAAAAGACCTGGATAGGAAGAGGTGCAGTGGGGAGGGAATTCAATTACATGGCATTGACGCCCTAGTCCACCCCCCCTGGGCAGCTGGCCGTTTCTTTTTTTTTCTCAGCCAAGGCAATGAAAATCCCCTCTGCAGGTTAACATATGATGCCCCATGCAATTGTAGGGGCCCCTCTTCCAATTATAGCTGCATTAATAAACCTTTCATGGCATAAGTTTTTTAATAACGCCCCATAGAATTGTAGGGGTCGTGAGGGGGAGGCCTCAATCTCAAGTTTATAGTTTAGAAAGTAATTTACATTCACATAATTTCAAGTCATCAAATATCTTCCCTATAAGTTTACCCCAAGTTTTCACAATGGCTTTAAGCATGTCTACATACCATATGTACATAGGAGGAAAGGGTAAACTTACCCGAGCTTAAACTTTGGCAATGTTTCTTTTGAAGGATCGAGATTTGAGTTTCATTGGTCAAGATAGAAAAAACAAATTCCCAAAAACCAAGATGTACTCTTATAATCAAATTTTTGCCCGTTTCTCAAAGTAGGTTTTTTTTAAAAAGACCCTCCCACACATCCACCAATCCATCAATCTTGGGTCACCAATCCTCGTCAATCAATTGCACCATGCACCTATGAACTTTCCAACAAAGCCAACTCTAAAAGTTTGTGCTATAGATCTGTTTGTGTTATGGATAAGGATTTCAACCTTAAGAACCTCCTTTCATCACTTGACAATGTACAAATCAACTCTCTTTAACTAGTTTAATAGAAGCCTCAGACTCCCAGATGATTGATTCCGTTGGGCAAACTTAATACCTTCAATTGGCAAAAGATGACCTCTTTGAAAAAGGAGCCATGAAAGCACCCACCCAAAAAGTAAAGCGGCTGGCGAAGGTAGGATTTAAAGCTTTATAACCATCCACCGGAGTGGAAAAAATCAGGCTTGTCTATTGCCTAAACGTCCTCAAGCCTATCTTCTCACTGTCATACATGGATTTCTTATTTCTATTTAACTTGCCCATGATAAACTATTTTTTTCATATATTTTAATTTTGGAAGAAAATATTCTTTTTTTATATATGTTCTGGTAATGCTTTTCCAAATTTAAGTGAGATGGTATCTTGCATTTTGAAATGGACAGAGAATATAAAAACATAAATCAAAGTTGATAAGGAGCTCAGGAAGTTATAGGTGGTTAGTCTACAGTGGCAAAGGAAGGCGATATAATGAGCTTTTTGATATCAATATAAAGGGAGCTGGCCCATACCAGCTATTAAATTAACTTAGAAAAACATAAATCAAGGCAACTCTGTGGTTTTCAATTAATAAAAATAACCCTCAATGCTAAGCATTAAAAATCAGTTACCATATTTATTTTACTACAATATACTGTACATATTTCACAATAAGCACGCATAACAACTTGAAATACATTTTATAAATATCCTTTTCTAATATCTTTCAAAACAATGAGCACCCTCGCAGAGGCCTTAGACCCTAGAAAGCTAGATTACATACATGTTTTTGGCCAGTCATTTGCAATACAAATAATTTGTACTGTAAATCGTGTTAATCTCTTAGATTCAAGGTTAAGACTTTCTTCAGCACTGCAAAACATTCTGGCATAAATTGCTAGAAAAAGGTGAAACCGGATTTTCATTCAATATATGGCTCAAAATGAAGATGGGCCCTGTCTGTTGTCTTAGATGCTTGTAGATGTCCCTTATCGTATCTTACCGTGGTACCGTGGCATGCATTCAATCCACATGGCTAACCTCGTTGATTATAACATGCAGTAGGTGGATGATGAATTTGTTTGTCCATGTCATTTCTAAAGGCAGAATGAGAATGTTTATCTGTTCCCCTCAAAACGTATCTGCACGGGCAAGTTTAATATCAAAACCACTTGATGAATAATTTAGCTTTCAAAATGTGCTTGGTCGGTTCCAGTCAAGTTGTGATCGTCAACAGGAATATGATTAAATTCATCCATATGATCTATGATGGTATTCCACAGAAAGAATGGAGACTGGTCAATTTCTTTATCTTCTGGGTCATACGCCTTAGGACATACATACTTCAGACTTTGATTACTCATCAACTTGTATTCGCTATCATCTACAAAGAGTGTGTTTTTTGGTCCATATTGTGGATAAGCCTGCCAGACATGTCTCAAATCTTTCACAAAAATTGGCCTAATATTCCCACTTAAAGTGTTTTCATGCCCTTGTAGTGTACACCAGCTCTGATCCCAGATAAAAAGCAATCTATCCATCCTTTTTTCCCCAATTGACTTTTTGAGAATACTAATAATATTGTTCATTTTAAGACATGACCATATCCCAATTTCAAATGATTCAAGACATTTATCAATAAAAAGTGACAATTTAGGCCGAAAGTATATCTGTTTGTACTTCAAAAGCATTGATGGTCCCTCAGGAACATTAATTGTCTGCTGTCGAGGATATGCCCTGACCAGAACTCCATTCAAATCTAGAATTATTAATTGCTTGAAAGCTGGATCCCTTCGAATCACGTTTCCTGTAGCAACAATAGCCCAAGTCAATCCAACTGTAGTCCCACATACATCCCACATTTGTCGGGAAATTCTAAGACACTCAGACATGCAATTCTGTGAAAATTTATCAGGTAATACCCTAATTAGAATCATATTGTCAATAAATTTACAAGATGAAGCACTCATTAGAATCGTACTCTCATTGTGCAAGAGACAGCAAATATAGGTTCCCCAAAGTTTATAAACAATGATGAACATTTACCATAGATATTGCCATTCTGGTATGCAAATAAAATTAAGAAACTGAAGAATAATTTCACATACAATTATGTTATAAAAGAAAGCAGCGCCATCACACACACGTTAAAGGGTTGTTTGCCATTATAATAAGTTCACAAAACTAGGTGTTGTAATTGATGCTACAAAGTATCCGGTTGTTGGAAATAGAACGAAAAGGAGAACAACGGATTCCTTAAAGCTTATAAAATCACATTATAATGGTTTCTTTACTGTCAATCCATGTTTTATTGGAGGTACTGTGATAATATAGAAATTTAACGAAGCAAAAACACACAGGCAGCCTCAATGTCATTGCATCAGCAGAAGAGAGACCAAGTTCTCTCAAACCAAGGTATAGAAATGTTGTGCCCAGTCAACAAAAGAGTAACCAGAATAGAAAACCTGATTTAAATTCATAAATATCTCTCATATAACTGCTATTATTAACTGTCATGCCACCACCAAATAAGGAAATCGAAGCCTTATTTAAGAATCAGATCGCAGCCTTTCCCAGTCAAACTTAGGTTGTTGAGTTAATTAAAGAGCACCAACTAAATATAAAATAAGACAAAGATTCTATATAAAAGAAGCCAACCAACAAATAACAGTTAAATGTTTATTAGTTAACACAGGGATTAGTAAGTATAAAACAGTCATTAATGAAGGATAGCAAATGGCAGCGATCAGGAGACATGATTATTTAAAGGAATACCTCTTTTCAAAAAGACATGTCTCCTCATGCTAGATATGGAGATATAAATGGAATAAGAAATGGGGATCCAACAGGGCATCAAAGTAGAGAAAAAACGCATTCAATCAGATAGGAGATTTACAGTCTCACATTTAACTAAGACAGCAGATTTATGAACTGCTCAAGCATTTGTTATGATGCAAATACATGGAACTCTGATTTTGCAGACTTGTTATCTTGTCTTCTATTTAATAGAAAGTAGCAATGTATGCAGATAATATATTGCTCCTAATATATGTGTGTATAATTAATCAGGATAAATATTCCTTTCATCCAATCTGCAGTCCCATTATGGACGGGAGAATGTTCATATATGAGGGATGCAAGTAGCACAAGGTTCCATTCAAGTAGAGTAACTCCGATTGGGGCTAGGAGGCTGAATAGCAGGTGTCATTTCATGCTCCTGGGCTTGATGGATAGGTTCAAGGCACCTTGTACAATCTCCCATGCTGCTCCATGATGGTGACGGGCTAAGTTACTGATTCGGGTGCGGATACGGATGCAGATGCGGGAATCAGATGCGCGGATGCTACTCTATATGGTATAGCAAGTACTTCCTCGCTATAGTACCTCGGAGATAGAGCATATGCAAGGAGGTACAATGGGGTAGTCATCTTTTCCCAACGATGATGAATGATTGTTTCCAACTTATTGCATAAGGCTTCACATTGTGTGGAGTCATTTTCATGTGTTTGTATGGAAAGTTTTATCTTCTCTACCATTGTGTCCATGCCATCATAGACATCCCCCAAACAAGATTTATCTATATCAGCAAAGCGGAGCATAGTCATTATAGGCTTTGTGAAATCCAATACAAATTACACACAAGCCCACCAACTGTCATCCAAGATCAATGCCTTGACCTTTTGAGCCTTCTCTGAATTCGAAGCCTTCCATACACCCCACTGGCTAGAAATAGCCATTTGGCTTAATGCCCCTTGCACCTTGATAAGTCGTCTCATAACAATAGTATGAGACGCAAATCGGGTCTCAGCAACCTAGGCAAGTTAATAACAATATGTCAATAAATATTAAGCAAAGTTATATACAATTTGATAATTGAACATGACATAAAAATTTATTCAAGTTAAATAAATAAATTAAATTTAGTAATTACAATTTACCTTCAACAACTCCAATTTGGAGAATGATCTGAATATTGATTGTGACATGTGATGGTTTGTCACAAACATCTGTATCTCCTCCCCCTCTTGGTATATTTGCTTCACCCAATCTATGTGAGTGTCAATTTGTTGCATGACCAAAAGTGTATGGTGCATGGTGTCCAAAAAATATGGTCATACCGGCCCTCAACCAAAGCACCTGCACCCCTACAATTTTTGGCATTGTTTGTAATCACCTGTACCACATTCTCACTACCCACCATCTCTATGGCCTCAATGAGAATTCTAGAAAAGAACTGTGAATCTTTCACTTCCCCTTCACAATAAACTGTCTTCAAAAACATTGCCCCTTTGGGGGACACTGCAATCACATTAATCAATGGCCAACTTCGTGTATCTTTCCATCCATCAGACACAATAGAAACACCCAAAGTTTTCCAAGAAGTTCTAATTGGTTGAAGAGCTCTCTCTATAGAAGTCTTCTCTTTTTGCAACTGAGTGGTACGCACCTTTTCATACCCGGGACTTGTGTAATCAGTCGGTGCTTTATTGATGGTTGCCACCATTTCCTTCCAATATGGTGATCTCACCAAGTTGAAAGGAAGACTATTGGCATATAGGCAACATGCAATGGCTTGATCAACAAGCTTTCTTGCCTCCATTTTAAATGCAATGTCCAATGGACCTCTTTTGCAGGTGCTAATTTCTACTTCTTCCTCTTCCTCTCTCGGTACAGGTACTTGCAAGAATGGATGTTTGGAGGATACAATTGATTCAATGGGTAATTGCATTTTGTTCTTTCCGAATGGAGGTCGATAAGAAGTTTGTTTTGATCTTTTAACCAATTTAACAGCAGCTTCTTGTTCTTTTACAAATGAAGCTATTTGTACATTACACAACCCTTTCCCATCATTGCCTTATGCACATTCCCATTCATTTGCCAGAAGAGCCCATAAAATGAAGTTTGACCCGTAAATATGAGCTATTGAATGGATTGTCTTTGTTACTTTGACAATAATTACACTTCCAAATATATGAGCCACCTCCTGAAACTTGTGATATTCTTGTGATATGTCTCCATAAAGGAAATCCCACATCAATTGTGAAATTATCGGCTCCTTGCCCTCCCACTGAACTTTGACTACCAGTCGCAGCCATTCTTGCACAATACAATCTAATTTCTCGCTATAATAAGAAAATAAATAAATTTAAATTAGAAAAAAATTATGAACATCAAGCATACAAGTGCAAAAAAATGATACAAAAATACTAAAATACTTGAAAAAATTCTTCCCAAACTTGAAAAAATTCATCAAAACCTCAAAAAAATTCATTAAAGGACTCAAGAATGGGATCAAATGCTTATCTTAGATGCTTAAAACTCTTATGTGGAAGCTATCTCTCACCCCACGAACAATCCTCTTCAAAAATAATCACCTTGCCTTTGAAATGCCAAAATGGAGACCAAATGAGAAGAGAGTCTAGTTGCAAACAAAATGAGATGCAAAATGATTGAATGGCCTCTTTTAGGGCCGTTTTAGGGTTTAGGAGAAAAAAAAATTTTAAAAATGTAAAAAACACATGTCTAATGTGTTTTCAAGTTGCTTTTTCGCAAAAAGCATCTATTCAAACGATGGGCCCACAGATGCCCAAGGATGCACCCAGGTGCCCTGTGGATGCCCCCTGGAAGCGCATCTGGGGGCCCACGATGCGCTTCCGGGTGGCATCCACAGGGCACCCGGATCAGCTTCCGGCTCAATGCATATCTAGATCCACATCTGGGCCAAAACCCTGCGCATCGGTATCCTAGGTGACAGGTTGTTGGGAAAAGCCTTAAGGGAATCCCATGTGTAGATTATGCAAATTATAATGATGATTAAAATTCTATTTATAACATTGCTGGATTATATGTTTACCCATCTTTCATAATGATAACTAACCAGGTTGTAGGCTCTAAATCAAGGCATAAAGTTGACAATTTACATTCCTAAATATAATTCATACCTTATTTGGGAATTCTAGGGCAAATTAGAGTAAGATCCCAATAGGGGGCATTTTAATTGGTATCAGAGCGATTGGGGAAATAAGAAGCAGCATTTAAATTATATGCAATGAATGGCATATTGAGTGTGCATTGATTGTATTTGGCGAGGACATATCAAAGTGGAGAGAATCCATGATTCAACAGGCACCAATATAATAAGGAGCAGATATGTTATTAAGATCACCCTTCTTTATGCAAAACAATTTTGCCATTATAATGATCGACCTTCATTATTACTTAACAAAACAAACGCACGTATCTATATAATGATACTCGCCTAAGTGAAGGGTAGAGATGCAAGCGACTCAATTAATGTCTGAAAAGGAGCAGCGTTTATATATATCAAAGCATAGCAATTATATATATCAAAGTATAACAATTTTATATTAATCATTGGTAGTAATTAATAAAATATGAAAAGGTGGCGATCTGTTCAAAAGAGAAGTGACTACTAAGACAATGTTTCATTACAAGGAGTTTATATTAGACAGTATTAGAGGGTGCAATTGTATGAGGTGCGACTAAGGATATCGAAAAGTGCGGCTTCATGAATTATTGCTTGGTGATTATTAATGATCTGAAGTAACTCTTGGTAAAAACCGATTCAAAGGAAACTTTCAAGGAACCAATTTGTTTTGTGACAAAGCAAGAAAGGAGGTGTGATTACTAATAAGAAAAAAATTGTTAATTGAAAAGGTGCAACATTAATGTTGTGACTATTAGTTGTGAAAGACAATGAATCTCTCTAGAAGAAAATGTTTCTCTTCGAAAGATATAAGATGTTCATAATAAGAAAGTGAAAGAAGTGTGTTGAACAAAGAATATATCATTAATACACCAGCATTAAAGAAGAAACTATGAAAAATAGAAGTGAGTGAATTTTACATGAAGAATATATATACATTCAAGGAAAAATTTAAATTAAGAAATCAAGAGTAAAAGAAGATCTATGAGCAGAATCAAAGAGAGAAACAAGATCAAGATTCGAGAGGGAGTATGAACAGTCTTGTGAAGGATCCACAAAGCATATATGCTTGTAAGCCAAATGAAAAGTGGTAGTTAAAACCATCTCTAAAACTTTCTAGCAAAGAACATCTAAGAACATAGATGTGTGTCATGCTTCTGATCCTCATCATACTGTGTCAAGATCGCCCTTTCCTTAACACAGATATATCCATGCTTTCAACCAAATTGGTCCTTCGCAAAATCAAGTAACGCCAAAAGAGAAAGTGATTCTTGGATTAATTTTCCTTTGCTTAATGTCTTTTTAAGGATGAGAGAAAACTTGTCTTAGGATTTCAAACTTTGCCAATTTCCAATGCCTTGGTTATGGACAAAAACCTATCCTGGATCAAATTTACAACATGAAATAATATCAAAGTGGCGCAGCAGAAGTAAATTGTTTGATAGACTTGTATAAAATGCAAAGATAGAAGTTGCAAAGACCAAGATATTCTCTTTGAAGATCGTCTTAAACACTCTCCCCATGATCATTGCTTGAGGACAAGCAATCTTGGGAAGGATGGACGATCATGCCCCTGCCAAAGTAGGAGATCAAAGAATTATTTAAGAATCAGGTCGCAGCCTTTTTCCAGTCAAACCTAGGTTATTAAGTTAATAAAATAGCAGTGACTAAATATAAAATAAGACAATGATTCTATATAAAACAAAACCAATAAATAACAGTAAAATGTTTATTAATGAAGGCAGGGATTAGTAAGTATAAAACAGACATTAATAAAGGATAGCAAAGGGTAGTGATCAGAAAACGTGATCATTTAAAGGAATGCCTCTTTTCAAAGAGACGTGTCTCCTCGAATTAGATATGGAGGTATAAATCGAATAAGAAATGGCAATCCAAGAGGGCATCAAAGTTGAGGACGAAAGCATTTGATCAGATAGGAGATCTACAGTCTCACATTTAACTAAGACAACAGATTTAAATACTGCTCAAGCATTTGTTCTGATGCAAATACATGGAACGTTGATTTTGCGGACTTGTTATCTTGTCTTTCATTTGATAGGTAGATAACATATTGCTTCTAATATTTATATATATATATATATATATATATATAAAGATTTCTTTAAAGCTTTCATCCAATCAGTCCCATCATGGAAGGGAGAATGTTCTTATGAGGGATACAAGTAGCACAAGGTTCCACTTAATAATTTGTCTATTTATTTGATTAATATTGCTGGCAAGTAGGCAGGCCGGCCCAGTCTTAATTGGGGACATCACATTATCTCCTATTCATTTAAATCTATGCACTAAACACATCTAAGTATGCACACATTCCCATACATGTGCTTCCCACATTAATTAAGAATTTAAGAGCCTTTCAGGTTACATGATATATTGAGGAGTTCACTTCTTGGCATGAGCTTCATGGCCAACTTCCACAACTACCCTAAATAATAGGATTTGAGGACTGTATATGGAAGTATTGCTCAATGGAAGCAGAACATCATTCCTTGGGACCTTTGCTTGCACATTCAACCTCATTGACTCAGAAAGTTTACTAAGTTTAATTACTTGTCAAGGGAATGAGCAAACTTGATTTTGTCTTGTTGTGGAAACATGAAGTCAACTCAGCTCAATTTGATAAAAAAACCAAAACTTTCACTAGACTGAACCCTTTTAAGTGCTGTTAAATATGCTGATATTTTAGCTACGGCTTTGCTGATTGAAAGCTGAATTGATTTGCTAAATTGTCATAGAGTCTCTTGCTTCAGATAATTAGCTGAAGCCTATTAAATATGACTTTGACCCATTGTGTAAGGAAAAAATACTAAGTTACCGATGCACTCCTGGCAGGCCTGCATGCAGAGGCAGATGCGCTGGGAGCCAGATGCAAAACGCATATATATATATGTGTCCAAAAACCAAAAAAAAAATTCACACATCCACGCATCCAATTCTTGTACCCACATCCTCATCCGCACCCAAATCAGTAACTTAGAAAAAATACATTACATGGGAAAATACTCTGGTCAGACACTTCTCAAATTCGAGTCAAATGATGACAACTAATAAGTAATGTCAACACAAGCTGTCAAAAATTTATAATCATGAAACATTTCTGTGAACTATGAGCAGTCAAGTAACATATTAGAAAACCCACTATAGCAGAGACTAAGTAGCACAAACAAGCAGGCACAGCCACCAGGCAAGCCTATGTAATGTACCTTTCTACAGAGTAGTCCAGAACAACTAATTAGCCTATTTAATTCCCACAAGCTAAGTCAAATAAGGAGAAATTATTTGAAATTATAATTTAATATTATCCAACAAAGTATATTTTATGGATAATATTATTTAATAAATTAATAAGCTTTATGAAGTGACTTAAGTTGTGATGTCTCCATTCTGAAATATGATTTTATAAAAAAATTTAAAAAAATAATAAGAATTTATCAAATAAATAATAATAATGAAAGCAAATTTAATAAATAAATAATAATATTAAAATATAAAAAATAGATAAATAAATAAATAATCTAATATAATTATAATATAAATAAATAAGTAGTATAATTGCAATATAAAAAATAATAATATTAAAATAAATAAACAAATTAAAATAAATCATAATAAAAGTAGAGAGACAATTTACATTAATAACCAAATGGTATGAAGAGGTGTGACTCTTCCTTTGTAAAGAGAAATGTCCCATTATTGGGAAGTTATACATAGAGGATTGATGAGAGAAAGAGGAGGCATTGAAGACCTTTATTTCTACATTATACGACTTGTATGGATTCATTTAGATCAAACAGTAGCCTCTTGGCTTTTGGGACACATATTTACATATATCATAAATACCTCACAAGATAGATAAACCCTGCAGTGGAATGGGCATTAGCTACTGTAGTATGTTAAAAAAGCAATAAAGAAACAAGTTTAAACAACTAAACGTATTCCTACATTATCACATACACCTCAAAAGGATATGGAAGTAAGCATGTAAATATGAAGAATAAAACCAAGAAACAAGCTTAATCTAGATAGACAATTTACATTAATAACCAAATGGTATGAAGAGGTGTGACTCTTCCTTTGTAAAGAGAAATGTCCCATTATTGGGAAGTTATACATAGAGGATTGATGAGAGAAAGAGGAGGCATTGAAGACCTTTATTTCTACATTATACATCTTGTATGGATTCATTTAGATCAAACAGTAGCCTCTTGGCTTTTGGGACACATATTTACATATATCATAAATACCTCACAAGATAGATAAACCCTGTGGTGGAATGGGCATTAGCTACTGTAGTATGTAAAAAATGGTATAAAGAAACAAGTTTAAACAACTAAACGTATTCCTGCATTATCACATACACCTCAAAAGGATATGGAAGTAAGCATGTAAATATGAAGAATAAAACCAAGAAACAAGCTTAATCTACTCAACATAAAAGCTAAGTTACCACATTCGCTCCTTGAAGGCTAAAGTCTGAAGAGCACACGATTATACTGAGAGGGGGGGGTGAATCAGTATAATAACTATTTTTAAAATTTAAATGCTTTTATTCAAAGATAACTTCAAATACTCAAATAAACAATTATGCACATGAACACTATATTTACGTGGAAACCCAATATGGGAGAAAACCACAAAATAATTTGCTTTATATAATATTGTTCTTTTACAATGTTTTGTAGGCACCAACCTACTAGAGGCTCCAACCTCTAAATTTATGAGCACCGACTCACTGGAAGCTCCAACTCCCACACTTCACAAGCACCAACTCCCCCTGACTGAATTCTGAGCACCAACTCACTGTTTTCAAAACTTTCTTCCACCTTGATACTGTTGCTTTCTTCAACTGATGATGGATGCAATTTAATCTCCTTAGTCAGCCAATAGCTTTCCTCTTATCTTCAAAAAAAATGTCTTTATGACTGTATATTCAAAATATATATATCAGATAAAAAAAATCTGAATATATAAACATTTAATTTTTCTATCTCTTTATTCTCTCACTGCTCTTCTTTTTCTTCTTTCACATGCTAACTTGTTTCTATTCTCAAAAATAAGACTGAATATATATATATTCATAATATAGAATGAAACATTATGTCATTTCTTAAAAGTTATGATTTTTCAAATTGAAAAGGTGTCTCCTTTTATTAAAAAATAATATTAATTAATTAATCTCCTTTTTTTTTAAATAAAACTTTATTGCCGACTATGCAAAGCTTTTAATTTTTAATCTTTGATAGAACCGTCGATTAATATATTCAATTCTTTGATATATCTTTACTGCCTTCGATAATATCGTTGATATGTCTTGACCACTGCATATGATGAAAATCTTTGATAATAATATACGTTGTATAATAACCTTTGATTATGACTTTTAATCATTATATTATCTTCTATCGAATGAAACTTAAACTTCAAACTTTTATAACATATATTTGAATGCCTTCGATTAATCAATCTTTGAAATATTAAATCGCTGCATATAACATATCCTTCGATATTGTAATGTTTGATCGCTGCTTATTATATATCTTTCGATATTATAATGTTTACCTTCCCATCCTTCAATAAATATGTATCATTCTTCGTAAGTAGCATGCTGTGCATATTAACCTCCGTGTTCTCAATATCTGCACCAATCTGAACCTTCGAAACATATTATCTGCTGTATTCGTAGATATGATATACGTATTTGCTTTTGTTAGATCAAAGGCTTTGTTCTGCTTCAATCTTTTGCCTTCGATATCTGTATGCTGTTCATAAGTATAACTGCTGTTGACTATATATTGATATATATACATCAACCTTCGTATATGCCGTAGTATATCTGTATATCTGTATATATCGTATATGCTGTTCATAAGATGAATACGCTGGAGTATATGCTGTATATGGATATGAATACGCTGGATATCTGTATGCTAGAGTATATATCGTATATGCTGTTCATAAGATGAATACGCTGTATTAAAGCTCTGTATATAAAATTCTGTATACTGTATTAAAACTCTGTTTATCTAATATTGTTATTGCTGTATGTATAACAATATACGTATGTTATAATATATGACAATTTTCCATCAATCACATAGGCTATATTATATAGTATTCTTTTGACATCAATGACAATTTCCATCAATCTCCCCCTTTGTCATTGATGGCAACTTCTCAAATATATGGTCTTGTTTGTGCAAGGCTCCCCCTTAGTTCGTTGTTCCCTTCATCTTCAATCTCTCCCTCTTTGACATCAATGGCAAAGGGTCTCCAGAGCTAGAGACTACCTCCCCCTGAACACATGCTTCTAATGAAACTTTTAATGAATGGATGAGAGTGATACTACTCCCAATTTCTCCCTTAGGTACTCAAAAGTTTCCTTTGGAAGTGGTTTTGTAAAGATATCCGCTAATTGTTCCTTCGTATTGATGTATTCCAACTTGACTTACTTCTCAAGTACTTGTTCTCTCAAGAAGTGGTATTTGATTGAAATATGCTTTGTTTTGGAATGCATGACTGGATTCTTTGAAATGTTGATTACACTAGTGTTATCACAAAAAATGGGGATAGGATTCTCATAATCAATTTTGATATCTCCTAAAGTTTGCTTCATCCAAAGCACTTGTGTACAACTTGCAACTGCTGCAACATACTCCGCTTCTGCGGTAGACAAAGTTACCGATCCTTGTTTCTTGCTTAACCATGAAACTAGACTATTACCAAGGAAGAATGCTCCTCCACTCGTACTTCTTCTATCATCAATATTGCCTCCTAAATCAGCATCTGTATAGGCTGTGAGTGAAAAGTCCTTTCCTCTTGGATACCATAAACCAAGATCCATAGTGCCTTTTAGATACTTCAATATTCTTTTAACTGCTAGAACATGAGTTTTTTTTGGCATTGCTTGAAACCGAGCTACAACAACAACTGCTTGCAGAATATCAAGTCTTGTGGCGGTTAGGTACAACAACCTTCCAATCATAGATCTATATTGAGTTTGATTTACATCGGAGAATTCATCCTTTTTGCTAAGCTTGCATCCTGTAATCATAGGAGTGCTGACTGGATTACAATCTTCCATCCCAAACTCTTTTAATATTTCTTTGATATACTTGCTTTGAGAAATGAATATTCCTTTACTTGTTTTCTCAATTTGCAATCCAAAAAAGAAGGATAATTCACCAAGCATGGACATCTCAAATTCTTGTTGCATATTCATGGAAAATTCTTTACACATTTTGTCACTTGCTCCTCCAAATATTATGTCATCCACATATACTACTACCACCAAAAGTTTGTTATTTTCAGATTTGATGTATAGATTATTATCTGCCATACCTCTTTTGAAACCTTGATCTAGAAGATTCCTGTCCAACCTTGAGTACCAAGCTCTTGGAGCTTGTTTTAGCCCATAAAGTGTTTTTCTAAGTCTACATACATGATCTTCCTTTTCTGAATATGTAAATCCTTCAGGTAATTCAACATACACTTCCTCTTCTAAGTCTCCATTTAGGAAAGCTGATTTTACGTCCATTTGGTAGACCTTGAATGCTTTATGACTTGCAAATGCTAAGAACATCCGGATTGCTTCTAGTCTTGCAACTGGAGCAAATGTCTCTTCAAAATCTACTCCTTCTACTTGAGCATAGCCTTTACAAACTAGTCTAGCTTTGTTCCTTGTGACTTCTCCATTTTCATTCATTTTATTCCGGAACACCCATTTAGTTCCTATGACATTTTTGTCTTTTGGTCTTGGAACAATTTCCCAAGTATTATTCTTTTCAATTTGGTTTAACTCTTCCTCCATAGCTTCCACCCAAAACTTGTCTTCACTTGCTTCTTTGAAATCTTTTGGTTCTATTTTGGATAAAAGACAAACATGTGCATTCTCAGTAGTATTGACAAATTTCCTTCTTGTTTGGACTTCTTTATCTGGGTCTCCAAGAATCAAGTCTTCAAGATGGTTTCTTTGAACAAATTTTGATGGAGTCTTTGCTGGTGTCTTTGCTTTTAAGGGAGTTTTGGAACCTTCTTGCTCTAGTTCATTTTCTTCTTCATCTTTTGGATCTTCTGCTTCTTCACATATGCTTGGAATTTCAGCATTTATCTTTTCAAATGGCTTTCCTTCATCGATCTTTACATTTGCGCTTTCTACAATCTTGTGGAGTCTTTTGTTGTAACATCTATATGCTTCACTCTTAGAGGAATATCCAAGAAAGATCCCTTCATCTGCTCTAGCTTCAAATTTACCCAAGTCATCTTCATCCCTTCTTATATAGCATGTGCTTCCAAAGACTCTGAAATACTTGACTGTTGCTGGTCTTCTTTTCCATAGCTCGTAAGGTGTCTTATCATGATTTACTCTTATTTGTGCACGGTTCAAAATGTAGACTGTTGTATGTACTGCCTCCTTCCAAAAGGAATCAGCTATCTTTGATTCATTTAGCATTGCCCTTGCCATTTCTTGAACAATTCTATTCTTTCGTTCTACAACTCCATTTTGTTGGGGAGTTCTAGGTGCTGAAAGTTGTCTTTTTATACCATTCTTTTCACAATATTCATCAAATTCATGTGAAGTAAACTCTCCACCTCTATCCGTTCTAAGACATTTTATTTTTGTATCCATTTCATTTTCAACTAGTTCCTTGAAAGCTTTAAATTTGTCAAGAGCTTCTGATTTCTCTTTTAGGAAAGCTACCCAAGTCATCCTAGAGTAGTCATCAATAAATAGTATGAAGTATTTTTCTCCTTGTAATCTTTTTGTTCTGGTTGGTCCACAAAGGTCTGAATGAATAAGTTCGAGTGGTTTTGATGTAGAATATTCCTTGGTTTTGAATGTACTTCTTGTTTGCTTCCCTAGTTGGCATTGTTTGCAAATGATATTTGTAGGTTTTGATAACTTTGGTATATCTCTTACAGCTCCTTTATGACTGATTTTGACAATGTTATCAAAGTTTAAGTGCCCCAATCTTTTGTGCCATAGCCATTTTTCATCATTCATTTCTTGTAAAACATACAAATTGTTTGCAGTCCTACAAGCATTAGCTATTAATTTTCCATCCTTTTTAATTTCACAACCTTTAGGATAAAATGTTACATTATGTCCTTGATCACAAAGCTGACTTACACTTAGTAAGTTTTCTTTTAGCCCTTTTACATACCACACATCTTCTGTTTTTGTTTTTCCATGATCTAGACTAAGAATTCCTTTTCCCTTTATATATCGTTTTGAGTTGTCACCAAATCTTACTAATCCTCCATTTGCTGGTTCAAAAAAGATGAATTTGCTTTTGTCTCCTGTCATATGTCTAGAACATCCACTATCAACATACCACCAATCTTTCTTATTTTGAGCATGTAAAGCTATTTGAACAAATAGCGATTTTTCTTTCTTTTTCCAAACCTTCTTTTTTGGAAGATCTTCTTTCTTTGCTTGATTTGTAGGAAAGATTGTTCTACATTTGTGGGCAGCATGTCCAAAATTATTACACTTTGAACATAAAATATCAAAATTAACCAATGGAGCAAAAGGATTTTGAGTTCTGAAATTTTAAGTGTTCTTCTCTTTGCTTCTGCAGTTTAAAGCTTTATGACCAAATTTGTTACAAGAGTAGCAATATCCATTGAATAGGTAAGAAAAATGCTGTCTATAATATGGCCTTTTCCATTCATTCATATTTTGTTTTGGTATTCTACATTCTAGTGCTTTGTGACCAAAACAATTGCAAGAGTAGCAATATCCATGAAAGTTATAACGAGGTTTATGAACATCATTCTCTTCTTTCTTCTTGTCGTTCCTTTCTTTAAGCTTGTCTTCTTTTGATGGTTCATTTATGACTGTGTTGCTTCCTTCTTTTATGAAGCCTTTGAATGTATTGTTACTATTTGAGTTTCTTTCAAAACCAACCCCTGTTTTGCTGGAAGAAGGCTTTTGACTATCAATAATATCATTTAGGATTTCCGAACTCTTATTGATGGTGCATTCCTTCAACTCCCTTTTTAATTTTTCAATTTCTAGTTTTAAATCAGTTTCAGCTTGTTTAGTTTCTTCTAATTGGATCTTTAGATCTTCAATTGTTTATTCTGATTTCTTTGCTGCTTCTAAATTCTCCATAGCTTCTTCTTTGAGTTTCACTAATTTTCTTTTCAGTTTTTCATTTTGTTTGTATGCATAATGAAGTTCTTTAAAATCAACATCCTCTTCCTCATTGCATGATTCGTCTTCTTCTTCCTCGTAACTATCACTTGTGTCTGCTTCAGCCATAAATAGAATTTCATCCTCCTCATCACTTGGGCATTCTTCGCTGCTTTCATCTGAAGAGATGTCCTTTTTGGAATAAAAACTCTTTTTGTTTTTGTTTTGATATTTTTTTCTTTTTATTAAACTTATTGTTATTTTTCCATTTTTTCTTTGTGTGTGCTTGTTTTTCATCTTCACTAGAGTCATCATCATTTAAGGACATTTTGAGGCATAGTGTCCTATCTTTCCACAATTAAAGCATTTGAAAGAGAATTTCCCCTTATATTTTCCACTTCCTTTTTTTAATTTCCTCAAGAAATGAGCTTCAACTTTATCAGTTTCACTGCTTGAACTATCACTTGAGATTTTTTTTTTGCTCTTACTCTTTTTAGAACAGTTTCATTGCTTGAACTATCACTTGAGATTTATTTTTTGCTCTTACTCTTTTTAGAAACTTTAAAAGATATTTCTTTCTTAGGTTCCTTGCCTCCAATCCTCATTTCATAGGCGGTAAGAATTCCATGTAACTCATCTTTAGTAAGACTATCCAAATCTTTTCTCTCTTCGATTGCTGACACTTTAGAATCGAATCTAATGGGTAGGGATCTCAAGATTTTTTCAACCACAAGCTGTTCTTCTACTTCTTCACCAAGGGCTTTTATTGCATTGACTACTTCATCAACACGAGAGAGAAATGAGGCTATGTCTTCATCTTCTTTCATTTTCAAACTTTCGAATGTGCTTCGGTGAGTTTGAAGTTTGGCCTTCTTTACATTGTCGATCCCTTCATATATATTTTTCAACTTGTCCCATATCTCTTTTGCAGATTTACAATGCATAACTTTTGTGAATTTCGAGTCGGCTAGATTACATAGAATAGCATGTTTTGCTTTAGCATTATTTTCACTTCTCCTCTTTCCGGCTGTATCTGTTGGTGGGGTCGCTGGTGGTGTATAACCATCTAGTACTGATTGCCAAACATTGAATCCAATCGCATTTAAATATGCTTCCATCTTTATACTCCAAAATGCATGGTTTGTCCCATCAAAAATTGGTGTCTTGTTTTGAAAACTTTCAGCCATTTGTGCTCTTTAGATCTACCTTCAAGCGGTTAGGCTATATAGAAGGAACCCGCTCTGATACCAATTGAAGAGCACACGATTATACTGAGAGGGGGGGGTGAATCAGTATAATAACTATTTTTAAAATTTAAATGTTTTTATTCAAAGATAACTTCAAATACTCAAATAAACAATTATGCATATGAACACTATATTTACGTAGAAACCCAATATGGGAGAAAACCACAAAATAATTTGCTTTATATAATATTGTTCTTTTACAATGTTTTGTAGACACCAACCTACTAGAGGCTCCAACCTCTAAATTTATGAGCACCGACTCACTGGAAGCTCCAACTCCCACACTTCACAGGCACCAACTACCCCTGACTGAATTCTGAGCACCAACTCACGGTTTTCAAAACTTTCTTCCACCTTGATACTGTTGCTTTCTTCAACTGATGATGGATGCAATTTAATCTCCTTAGTCAGCCAATAGCTTTCCTCTTATCTTCAAAAAATATGTCTTTATGACCGTATATTCAAAATATATATATCAGATAAAAAAAATCTGAATATATAAACATTTAACTTTTCTATCTCTTTATTCTCTCACTGCTCTTCTTTTTCTTCTTTCACATGCTGACTTGTTTCTATTCTCAAAAATAAGACTGAATATATATATATTCATTATATAGAATGAAACATTATGTCCTTTCTTAAAAGTTATGATTTTTCAAATTGAAAAGGTGTCTCCTTTTATTAAAAAATAATATTAATTAATTAATCTCCTTTTTTTTAAAATAAAACTTTATTGCCGACTATGCAAAGCTTTTAACTTTTAATCTTTGATAGAACCGTCGATTAATATATTCAATTCTTTGATATATCTTTACTGCCTTCGATAATATCGTTGATATGTCTTGACCACTGCATATGATGAAAATCTTTGATAATAATATACGCTGTATAATAACCTTTGATTATGACTTTTAATCATTATATTATCTTCTATTGAATGAAACTTAAACTTCAAACTTTTATAACATATATTTGAATGCCTTCAATTAATCAATCTTCGAAATATTAAATCGCTGCATATAACATATCCTTCAATATTGTAATGTTCGATCGCTGCATATTATATATCTTTCGATATTATAATGTTTACCTTCCCATCCTTCGATAAATATGTATCATTCTTCGTAAGTAGCATGCTGTGCATATTAACCTCCGTGTTCTCAATATCTGCACCAATCTGAACCTTCGAAACATATTATCTGCTGTATACGTAGATATGATATACGTATCTGCTTTTGTTAGATCAAAGGCTTTGTTTTGCTTCAATCTTTTGCCTTCGATATCTATATGTTGTTCATAAGTATAACTGCTGTTGACTATATATTGATATATATATACATCAACCTTCGTATATGCCGTAGTATATCTGTATATCTGTATATATCGTATATGCTGTTCATAAGATGAATACGCTGGAGTATATGCTATATATGGATATGAATACGCTGGATATCTGTATGCTGGAGTATATATCGTATATGCTGTTCATAAGATGAATACGCTGTATTAAAGCTCTGTATATAAAATTTTGTATACTGTATTAAAACTCTGTTTGTATAATATTGTTATTGCTGTATGTATAACAATATACGTATGCTATAATATATGACAATTTTCCATCAATCACATAGGCTATATTATATAGTATTCTTTTGACATCAATGACAATTTCCATCAAAGTCGAGATTCGATTCGCTGCAAATTCGAATTCCGCTCGAATTCGATTCAAATTTTGCCACAGACACTCAAATTCACAGTAAAGTTTGTCAGAACGACCTTGTCAAACTTTCAGACGAGTTTGGCAAAATTTTGAAATGCACAAAAGGACCCAAAACAAATTTGGAGAGAATTTGAGGCGAATTTGACTGAAAACATCACTTTCCTTGACTTTTCCATAAAGTTTTTTTGCCATTTTATGTCATTTGTGCATTTGTGAATGAAAAGAAAAACTTATTTTTTGTTGTTGCATATATATATATATATATATATATATATATATATATATATATACACTTGTATGGACGAACCCAAAACAAATCCAAATCCAACCCAAAAAAAAATTTGGACGAATTTCGAACCCGAATCTCGAACCCGCATTTGTACCAGAATCCGAACCGGCAACTTAGCATAAAAGTAATGCAAACCTCCCAAAATGAATAAGTGTTTGATGTTGTTGTTGATAGAATCTGGTTGCTCACATTCCTCCAACATAACAATGTAGTAAAGATGGTTTTTGGAATGAGGAGAAGGGCACTCAATTTATAGGATTTTGAGAGAAATGGACGAGTGAGATTCAAAGTTTGATGAAGGGCTAGGATTTCACAGGATCAATGATGTGGATGTCATGTAGAGGCCAAGAGGATTAGGGTTTGACCATTAAAAATAGATGAGTTGCTCATACATGTGTGAGCAACCTTGAGAAGTGGGACAATAAATGCAAAGTGGGGGACAAGTATAAGAGTTGAAAGGCTCAAGAAATCTCACACGTGTGAGCAAGTCTCAAGAAGAAAGTGAGACAAATGTGTAAGTCTTGAGTGGCTCAAGACAAGTACACATGTGGAGAGTGGAATGTGATGGGACAAGAGTTGACTTGGGTTTGCTAATCTATTTGATTAGGATTGTGCAAATGATTAGGGAGTAATTAGGTGGGAGCTTAAGATTAATTAGTTGGCAAGTGGATTGGTTTAGGTTAGAAGGATGGGTTAGGTTAGGGTTGAGAGGTTAGGTGAGGGTTAAAGTTAGGAGTCATGTGCTCAAATAGAATTGAATATATTATTTAACTCCAAGTGGGAGGAAAGAGATTAATTAAGTAAATAAAGTTATTTACTTAATTAAACGAAGGATTCAGATGCAAGTGGGATGAGAGAAAATAGGCTAAGTTAATTTAATTAATTTAAGAATTAATTAAAAACTTGGGAAAAGGGGTAGGATAAAATTAAATAAATGTAAATTTATTTAATCAAGGATACGGGATAACGAGGATTCTAATTAAATAAATGTGAATTTATTTAATTAAAGGTAGGATAAGGCTAATTTAATTAAATAAATGTAAATTTATTTAATTAGGGATAAAGAATTAAATAAATAACGAATATTCATTTAATTGGCTAGGATAAGGATGATTGTGTTCATGGTTAGGACAGATTTTGGTGTCTACATTTTGCCCCTCCCTATCCCACATCCACCCATCGTCCTAGCTTCCATCTACCTCCCTCATTCTCTTGTTGTCCTATCTTCCATCCTATCGTACCCCTCCAAATGCTTCCTCACACATGAGCTATCCTAAGTGAGGGCATCGTATTCCTTTGTGACATATTCCTTGGAGATCTTATCACATCCATCTATCCATCTCCCTATCCTTGTTTCATTTCCACCTTTTCATCCCCCATCCTTTCATCTCCCAAATCTTCCTCCATTCCTTTACCAAAATCTTTCCATACATCAATCCTTGTCTATTAATGCTTCCATCTCCATATCCCCCATCATCTCTCTTATCTCTCCATCCCCCCTTCCTTTACCATACCTTGGTTCTCCCTTGTCATTGGTCCCAATCTATTCTATCTACTATCCATCTTTCAATTTAGTCCCATCCAATCCATTTACCCCCCATCCATCCTTTTCAATCCATTTTATCCTTCAATCTTATCATGTCCATCCAATTATCTTTCTTCCATTTTATCCAATCCATCTTATCCTATATCTCATCTTATCCAACCATTTATCTTCCAATCCCCTTCTATCCCATTCATTCATCCAAAAAACCTATAATCCAAAAAAAATAAAAAATAAAAAATCCCCAAAACATTTCATTCATTTGCAATGAATACTAACCCATGCAATCTAGCACATCATCCTTAATCAGTCTATCATCTTGTTCTAAATCAGCTGACAATCCATTGACCAGTTTTCCAAATCACCATCATTGGATGTATCCTTCCCAATCCTTTGGATGTGCATTGTTCTTATCGTTAACTTTGTCATCCTCAATCAATCCTCAATTCTCAATCAATCCATCAATTGGTTTTCAAGTTGACTAAAGGCAAAATTTTGGTTTGTTTTGCATGCTTGTTTGTTGCTAGTATTGTTAAGATTGAGTAATACTGAAAGAGGGGGTGAATCAGTATTACAGCACTTTATAATAAACTTAAACCAATTCTTAATAAACCATATGATTGCTGAAATGAAAAGAACATAAACAAATAACACATAACTCATAACACCATTATTTGTTTTCAAAGAAACCCTAGCCAAGGGAAAACCCCGGTGGGGATGGTACCCACAACTATGCACTAAAGTAAAATGTCCCTGTTAGGAGACCTAGCCCTGTTAGGAGCTGAGTATTACATAGCACATTTCCTTGTTAAAGTTATGCAAAACCCTATTAAAAGTATAGTGAGCTTACAGCTCTTACAATCAATACTTCGGTTACAAAGTGTACTTCAAGAATGAACAATACAAGTATCTGTTATGCTTTGGTAGTTCTAGTTATAGCTCTCAATATCCTCTGCCAATCTTTGATCTCGCATCTGCCATCAACTATTACTGATATACCAAACTCACATCCATTTCTCACATATTTCATATATCGCTTTCACAAAACATTCTTCATTTATATGTATTCTGTCATTTAATCGGCTCTCAAATACAATGCAAAACACAATAATTAATAATGCAAACAATAAATACTAAGTCGGCGATCTTGTATTACCGAAGTGTCGGCAATATACAATCCTTATCTAACTTAGCACGTTACCATTCCATTTTACATTCCCTTAATCATCGCAACTGTTCATATGCCCTGTTTCACTATTCCTTTGTCTTTGCATATCTTCATATCAGTGTAACTTACTGATATCAATACCAAATCACAAGCGATCTTAATTGAAGGTCATATACATCCCAAAATGTCTTCCTCTAAGCTTGCAAGCTATCATCTATCATATACTGTCTTCGTTGTCCAAAACAATTCTGCAATACTCTGTAAATCTGATTTCATACTTAGTCATTTTCATGACTGATACTTAGTCATTTTCATGACTGTGTCTTCAACACTCATACTTACTTCATGCAATCACTATAACATATGTGTTGCCATAAATGACAACCCTTAAGTGATTCATAGTGCTCTCAAACACCACTTGCCAATAGGTATGTGTTAGCATTTTTTTGCATTTATCATGGTCTTTGCATCCTATTGTCACAAGGCATCATGGTCTTCTATATCATGGTGTCATAAGGCATATGATTGTATTTGACCTTTTTAATCACATACTTGACACATTGTCATCTTCGTTCCTCATACCTTGATGCATAGCATTAAGTATAATATCAAATTGTTAGCCCACTCATAGGCCCTGAATTTAAAAAATTTCAAATCAAGTCCATGTCTCATCAATGGTGGTCAGAAGTCAAACTTGCACTTTCCCTTAACAATCCCTTGCCTATGGTTTATAAAAGATAGCATTTCAAGAATTGTTGGACTCGGGTTTATACAGGTTCAACAGGGTACAATGAGGTTCAACACAGTTCATTAGGTACAGTGGGTTCAATTAGTTCAAGTTAGTTTCACTGAGTTCATCAAGTTTAATGGTTATGGTTCAAGGGTCCAATTTAACAGTTCGAGGGTACAAGTTCTAAAATTAAAGTTCAAGAGCCCACAGCATGTTCTATGCTGATTACAGATCCACCACTAGACGTCACAGTGTCACTTTTCAGAATGATTTGAAGAGGAATTTGTGAAACTAGTGCATTGGTATTTGTTGAAAGGTTCATCCTACAGTGTTCAATGTAAATGGAAAAGCTTGGAGCAATTTTGAAAGCATATTTTTGCAGCAGTTACAAGAAAGATGTTGGGTGTCCCGATCTTTGGAAAGCACTTACAAATATTCCATCAACATCAGCTAATAATGGTGGTGATAGTAAGAGCAGCAAATACTAATGCCAATATTGTTGGCAGCAGCTATACCATGCACAATCGGGCCAATGATTAACCAGATTCTATATGGGAAGTATTACAAATTTCTACATTCTTAGAAGATTATCAAATATGGATGAAATTAAATCAAATTTGTGCTCAAGAGCAAATCAAAGTGGTGATCCATGTATAAGTATAGGCATGAATAATGTTTATAGTTTTGAATGCAACCTATAACCACGAATTTTCTGAAGACAGAAAAATCAGTCTTTCTGTAGGGGGCATAACTCTCAATTCAACTGTTGGATTTTGCTAAATTTCAAATATGTTTTAAGAAACCTAATTTTCTAAATCCTCGCCGAAGCAATTTTCAAAATTATGTCGGGTTTGTAAGATATGGATAACAGAGTACAGCACTGTCAAAACTATCAACAACAGTCACACTGATTGGGAGATACTTGAGCTGGTTGATCAAAACCAAAGGGCATGAAGGATGAACACAGAAGTATGATGAAAAAGATTGCATGTTGTACATCCCCTATAATTCTATTCGATCCATGGAAGATAAAATGCTCTCGAGAATGAAGGTAAAACATTTTTATGTGACAAAGATATTGGTCAGGAAGAAATGCCAGGAAAGGAACGGAATTGAGCAGATCAAAAAGAAGGGAAAAATGATTTAATTTTCACGAAGGAAGTTGAGTGTAAGGTAAAAGTGAAATAGGTCAAATGTTTTCATTTCTAAGAACAAATGGTTATTTCTGGATTTGTGAAGAACCCTGGCTGGCTCTTATTAACAAACTAGCTCTTTTCTCAAATTTGATTGCAATAATTTTGAATTTTAAAACAAATAAATTTTAAAATAATTTTCCCATTACAAATAGCACTAATTGCAATTTCCAATGTGCTCTGCATGCTTTCTAAACAATCAATGATAATTACCAATTTAAAATAGATAAACAAGATGTAATCCATTCAGATTTGCACCTTTCACAAACTACAGCATGCCTGAAAATGGAATCGCAGCCACTTAGGATAATTTAATGAATGCTGAAGGTTAACGTCAGCAGCAAGGTTAGCATCCAGCCCTTAATGTCACCTGTAGCTGATTATAAAAAAAAATGATAGCTCTCCTTATCAATGCAGTTGTTTATACAGGAACGCAGCCCCACCAACAATGTCTGCAAAGCCTTCAATCCATAACGCAGCACCAGCAGATTGAAGGAATACTCATGCAAAAGTATTTGGAACAGAATTAAGACCCTGCCTGTAAATTAAAACCATGTCGTAACTCATCCAGCACAGTACAACATTTCTTGAATGTAGAATACCTTGTTAACACTTAACGAATCACTGGCACAGTCACATCCAATCCTCAGCAAGAAGACAAATCGAACCCCAAGAGAATAAATTGATTTGCCTGTAGAATTACTTCTCATTAATTCAGTATACCTCAGCACTGAATTATGATCTCAGATACAGTTGCAAAATTCACCATCAATCTGTAATGACTCAAATTGCCAAAAGAGGAATCAGTCCTCAAAACCCTAGTCAGGTAGTCTCTCTCACAACTTCAATAAAATCATAATTCAACAACGAATGATTTGCCTTTCACAAAGCATTGCTTTTATAATTAAAAAGTGTCTTCTCTCACACACTTTTCACTTAAAACACTTTTTATACTTAGGCACATATTGAATAATATAATTTATTAATTCATTTGGCTCCAAAAACGACCTTTTTACCAATATCATGAAATTATGACACGCAAAGTCCCTATTTCTTGTGCCCAAGATTTAAAACTTTTCATCCCGGTTCCAACGAGCTATAACACTAAGGTATCCAGCATATAATACCAACAAAAATGGCAACCTTAGCAAATTTAATTAAATAATAATAATAAACCACCCGTCTTGCAAAAACAACTAAAGAAGCGTTCGAATCGAAATCTGTCGACACAGGATTGATCCTAATGATGAAAGATGATGAATGAACCTGACGGGGTGACTTACTAAAAATAGACGCTCTCTCCAAGATTCTTGGAGCCCAAACTGAAAGCTAGAAATGAAAACCGAGAGCATCATTCAACTCCTCTAACTCATCTGAGCTCATCGGAACTATCTATTGACTTACTATAAATAGTAAGTTCACACCAAAGACCCTCTAAACACCTCGCCAGACCACGAGGATCACAATAATGACCTGGCACCATCAGATCAATGACCTGCAAAAAAAATGGGGACATTACAGTGCTCCCTCCCCAAGATTGCTTGTCCCCAAGCAATCACCGAAACAAGAAACATCATAATCCACCTGGATCCCACAGAAAAAAGTATACCATGCCACTGACATAAACTGTAGGCTCCTGTAGCATCAGCCAAAATGCAAATCGGATAACTCTGTAAAGAGACCCAAAACAACTACCCACCCAAACTCCTGTACTGAATCTCTCTGCCTAGATCCCGAAAGAAGTGAACTTCAGGACCATCAAAAACCAAGATGTATGGGAGACTCAGATCCCATACACACTGAACTCCTCTTGTGCTCCTAACTGACCTGTACTGAGTGTGTAGACCATTTGCACAATAGTGATGAATACCCCTGAACAAAGCTGTACCAAGACCCGGATATCCACACAATGCATAATCTCTGCAGTCACCATAATTCTGCAAGTCACCTGCTACTGACTTGCAGCCAAAACTCCCATCAACTACTGATGGCGAGAACCCATCCCATAATGGATGATAAGGACTAGGAGCCAAACTACCCTTGCGAGAGATGAAATCTTCTACCTGTGGGTCAAAAAACAAATGATGAACATGTCCCACCGTATACCGCCAGTCGGAAACCCCAATCTCTGTCAATAGCTCATCATTACCAAACTGGGGGTCATGAGATGGCTCCAATCTCTAACTCCGCATAACTGTAGGCTGGGTAGGCCCCTGAGCAACTCTCTCAACAAACCCAACCTCGAAATCCATGTGGAGAAGCATTGTAGATAGAGTCTCCACAATCTTCCCTACCAACCTCCGGATAGCACAAGAGCCTCGGATGAGAGTACCCTCAAACACTATAAGAATCCTGTCGCACATCTGCACTCTCAAGTAAATACTCCATAAATGACTCAATGCAGTAGAAATTATACATGGAAGCGTCAACTTGCTCCCCCGCAGTCCACAGCTGATCCCTTTGAAAATGTGGCACAGCCAACTGTCCCATGCTATCAGCTATGTGAGATGATGAAATAGATGCACTCCCAGCTAAGGGAAGCAAATCAACCTGAGAGCTCGACTCCACTGGTACTCCTACCTCATCTGAACCAAGAGCTCCCATATCCTGAACATGTGTGTCTACCACATCATCATATTCCTCATCACCACCCATAAGAGCAAAGTCACCACCAACCACCTCAATGTGCAATCAAACTGGCTCTGGGGTAGTGTGGACCGCAAATGCTCCAACTCCACGGTCACCTCCTCTAACTAGATCTGCGACTCCTGAAGTGCCCATTGAGTGTCCTCTAAAACCTCAGTAGTCGTTGTGAGCTCCTGGGTAAGCTCACTCACCTCCTCCTCTCTGCCCATCAGTGCCTCATAAGCTGTACTCCCCCACCCCATCAGGTGATCTCGGTCGGCTACCATCTGTAAGTAGTTGTCTCAAAATCTTAACAACCTCACACAAAGTATAAATCTCTATCAATGAGAGGTAACCACCACTGGCCTCATCTGTCATAGGAGCACCCCAACCATAAACAGCCAACACCTGACAAGCGGCATCAAAATGCTCGAGAGTAGAAGTAATATCTCTCTCATCAACTCGCAACTGGCTAGTCACATGATGACTCTGCACAACAGGCCTCCTACGAACAACCTCAAACGCATTGTCTACACTATGAGAGGAAGCTATATCCAACAAACTCCCCTCAAGATCACTGTTTCTCTATGTACTTTCATCTGAGTACACATCAACAAACTGAGTACAGGCATCGGACACGTCCTCATCTAAATCTAGGGAAGCTGCCGTTGAATCTGACTCAACACAATCTCCAGCTCCCATGTCCTCTGCAACTATTTGATAGTCCAAATCCTGAGATACATCCACATGAATCACTGACGAAGTAACCCCCTCTCCAGAAGTGGAAGCCCTAGCTGAAACAAACTCCTGCCACTCATAAGCTTCCCTGTCCTCATCTGTGGATCCCTGTAACACAGAATCCTGGAACCCACCTCCACCAAATGACAACGTTGAATCTACACCCAAAGTCAAATATAGAAAGCCAAAAACACTACAGCACTCATCATCCTCGCTCTCAGCATCAGAGATATCTGCAATGCTAGTGCCCTCGTCATCTATCCGCATCTCCTCTACTAACTCTGGCTGCAAACACAACTCAATGTCGTCATGTAAATCAACTATACTATGGCATGAAACTACGTCGCCCAAATCAACTGCAACACTCCCATCCTGAGTGTCATTACCAGAAAGCTCCATGCACACATCTTCAACACAGGAAGAAACCACTGTCTCCTATACTGATCCCACACTGCGACTGCTATCATAAATCTCTGAGCTGTCAAAGCTCATACACTCTTTGCAGTCATCACCCAACATCTCATAAGGGGTGTCATCTCCAATGCAACTCACAGCATCCTCAAAAGTGTCATCAGATGTGTCTATACTATCAACTCTCACATTCCCTCCTGAAATCTCATATGCGGACATGTGTCTCTGCACACATGACTCGACGTCAAGTTGTGCACCAATAATGCTATAGCACGAACTGTCATCAACTGACCCCGTTGTAATGCCCAGATCACCAACCTCACCACTGGGAGACTTCGTACATGCCTCAGTCCTATCTGAGGAAGCAACTGCCTCCTGAACTGGAGCAACACTACTACAGCTGACATAAACATCTCCAATAATAACTCCCTCCATGAAAGAGTCTGAACACTCAATGATAACTGCAACATCAGCTGCCTCTGTACAATCCGTAATGACTGCTCTAGGAGCCTCAACCCGGTGATGCTCAGCACTGCTGTCATCCAATGGCATTGAAACATCCATTGGTTCCAGTGCAATAAATCCATCATCAGCATTGCGTATGGGAATCACAAGTGCTGAACTAGATGTAGGAACATCAGCATCACGGACAACTGTTGGAGAAAACTCTAGCCTTCTCTGCTGCAAACTCGATGTCGGCCTTCTAAAGGCAGAGACCATATATCTCGCTGCCCTATCTATTGTAACTGGATCCGACAAACTCTCTGTCAATCTCTACTAATGCAATCTAAGTCTCTCCATGCTTTCTACTAAAGCATTTAATTCCGCTCTATTTCCCTTACTGTTATGATGACTTCCAGAACTGGATCTCCTGTATTAATCCATAGCTAGGAAAAAATCGAAGTGTTGGTCACTTTTAAAATACTTCAGAAAATAAATGAATCCAAACCCCACCGGATGGCAGGAAAAATGCTCTAATACCACTGTGAAAAACCCTGGCTGGCTCTTATTAACAAAATAGCTCTTTTCTCAAATTTGATTGCAATAATTTTGAATTTTAAAACAAATAAATTTTAAAATAATTTTCCCATTACAAATAGCACTAATTGCAATTTCCAATGTGCTCTGCATGCTTTCTAAACAATCAATGATAATTACCAATTTAAAATAGATAAACAAGATGTAATCCATTCAGATTTGCACCTTTCACAAACTACAGCATGCCTGAAAATGGAATCGCAGCCACTTAAAATAATTTAATGAATGTTGAAGGTTAACGTCAGCAGCAAGGTCAGCATCCAGCCCTTAATGTCACCTGTAGCTGATTATAAAAAAAAATGATAGCTCTCCTTATCAATGCGGTTGTTTATACAGGAACGCAGCCCCACCAACAATGTCTGCAAAGCCTTCAATCCATAACGCAGCACCAGCAGATTGAAGGAATAATCATGCAAGAGTATTTGGAACAGAATTAAGACCCTGCCTGTAAATTAAAACCCTGCCATAACTCATCCAGCACAGTACAACATTTCTTGAATGTAGAATACCTTGTTAACACTTAATGAATCACTAGCACAGTCACATCCAATCCTCAACAAGAAGACAAATCGAACCCCAAGAGAATAAATTGATTTGCCTGTAGAATTACTTCTCATTAATTCAGTATACCTCAGCACTGAATTATGATCTCAGATACAGCTGCAAAATTCACCATCAATCTGTAATGACTCAAATTGCCAAAAGAGGAATCAGTCCTCAAAACCCTAGCCAGGTAGTCTCTCTCACAACTTCAATAAAATCATAATTCAACAACGAATGATTTGCCTTTCACAAAGCATTGCTTTTATAATTAAAAAGTGTCTTCTCTCACACACTTTTCTTCACTTAAAACACTTTTTATACTTAGGCACATATTGAATAATATAATTTATTAATTCATTTGGCTCCAAAAAAGACCTTTTTACCAATATCATGAAATTATGACACGCAAAGTCCATGTTTCTTGTGCCCAAGATTTAAAACTTTTCATCCCGGTTCCAACGAGCTATAACACTAAGGTATCCAGCATATAATACCAACAAAAATGGCAACCTTAGCAAATTTAATTAAATAATAATAATAAACCACCCGTCTTGCAAAAACAACTGAAAAAGCGTCCAAATCAAAATCTGTCGACACAGGATTGATCCTGATGATGAAAGATGATGAATGAACCTGACGGGGTGACTTATTAAAAATAGACGCTCTCTCCAAGATTCTTGGAGCCCAAACTAAAAGCTAGAAATGAAAACCGAGAGCATCATTCAACTCCTCTAACTCATCTGAGCTCATCGGAACTATCTATTGACTTACTATAAATAGTAAGTTCACACCAAAGACCCTCTAAACACCTCGCCAGACCACGAGGATCACAATAACGACCTGGCACCATTAGATCAATGACCTGCAAAAAAAATGGGGACATTACAAGATTAGTACATATGAACAGCCATCTCCTAAAATTCAGTTGCTAAGGAAGAAGTGGAAAAGTGAAGACAAGAAAATAAACATTATAATCCATAAATGTTTATTTCGTTGTTAATGTTTTAATTCATTAAAGGTGAAATAAATATTATATTCACAGGAATGTAAAATTGAATATATTAAGGAAAGAGATTTTCTTTTCAAGAAACAGTTATAAAAAGAAACTAAAAAAATGACAGGGGGTTCTTCTTCCAGTAACCGGTGCTATAAAAAAGGAGAGAGATATATTTTATGGTTCTCATGGTAACAGGGGAGAGGGGGAGATGTAAATGTAATGTTTCCAATTTTTATTTTGGGGCGTACAGGGGCAACATGGCCTATGAATCATTTGCCATGTATTTAAATGAAGAAAGAACATATATTAATCGGTGAATTCAAATATTTTCTTTTTGATTGGGTCTAGTTTGTGAGCTATTCCAATCATCTTTGATGTTGTTCTGTCTACTTTAATTTTTGCATATGATTGTTATAAAGTGTGTGAATTTTATTCATTCATTTATTTGGAAATGAGGTGTTTTGATCTTCCTCTCGTCCCTCTGCGGTAGAAAGATTATAAATGAACTGTGTGTCACTTTTTTCTTTCTTTCATTTAATTACTTTATCTAAAACCGCATTCACACCATGTTGATGAGTGGATGTTAGTATGCCTTTGTGTCTTCTAGTTAAAGACATAGCCAGTATTTTATTCATTGCAAATTAAACGAAGGGAGCTGTACCTTCAAATTAAAATTCAAAGAGCACTTGACATAATTATTGCAAGTGACTCAACTATTAGTTGCAAATTGTGTCTTCTAGTTTGGGCATTCATGAGTCATTTTGAAAGTGTTATGTGAAAAGACAAATATGTTCACTAACACAAACCTAGGTTGCTCATATCATTGCAGCATGGCTTTCTCCTATTCTTCCTTCATCATCCCTATCCTTTTCCCTTTCCTTCCACATTCCTATCCATTTCCAGAGCACACTCGTGCTCTCTAAACCCGCCTATCCTCTCGAGAGGGCATATCAACTCCTTCCTCGTCATCCTTCCTCATCCCTCCATGACTAGGGCATCATGCTACTAGTCTTATCCCTTTTATCTGCTATGTTTTAATCTTCTTTGATCTAATATCACTTCATATTCTTCTAGTAACCAGTGCTATAAAAAAGGAGAGAGATATATTTTATGGTTCTCATGGTAACAGGGGAGAGGGGGAGAGGTAAATGTAATGTTTCCAATTTTTATTTTGGGGTGTGCAGGGGCAACATGGTCTGTGAATCATGTGCCATGTATTTGAATGAAGAAAGAAAATATATTAATCGGTGAATTCAAATATTTTCTTTTTGATTGGGTCTAGTATGTGAGCTATTCCAATCATCTTTGATGTTGTTCTGTCTACTTTAATTTTTGCATATGATTGTTATAAAGTGTGTGAATTTTATTCATTCATTTATTTGGAAATGAGGTGTTTTGATCTTCCTCTCATCCCTCTGCGGTAGAAAGATTATAGATGGATTGTGTGTCACTTCTTTCTTTCTTTCTTTTAATTACTTTATCTAAAACCACATTCACGCCATGTTGATGGGTGGATGTTAGTATGCCTTTGTGTCTTCTGGTTAAGGACATAGCCAGTATTTTATTCATTGCAAATTAAACGAAGGGAGCTGTACCTTCAAACTAAAATTCAAAGAGCACTTGACATAATAATTGCAGGTGACTCGCCGACCAAAAAAAAAAATTGTAGGTAACTCAACTGTTAGTTGCAAATTGTGTCTTCTAGTTTGGGCATTCATGAGTCATTTTGAAAGTGTTATATGAAAAGACAAATATGTTCACTAACACAAACCTAGGTTGCTCATATCATTGCAGCATGACTTTCTCCTATTCTTCCTTCATCATCCCTATCCTTTTCCCTTTCCTTCCACATTCCTATCCATTTCCAGAGCACACTCATGTTCTCTAAACCCGCCTATCCTCTCGAGAGGGCATATCAACTCCTTCCTCGTCATCCTTCCTCATCCCTCCATGACTGGGGCATCATGCTACTAGTTTTATCCCTTTTATCTGCTATGTTTTAATCTTCTTTGATCTAACATCACTTCATAATGCTACATCAAAGAAGGGCAAAATGTAGACACCAAAATCTGTCCTAACCATTAACACAATTGCCCTTATCCTAGCCAATTAAATGAATATTCGTTATTTATTTAATCCTTTATCCCTAATTAAATAAATTTACATTTATTTAATTAAATTAACCTTATCCTACCTTTAATTAAATAAATTCATATTTATTTAATTAGAATCCTCGTTATCCCCTATCCTTGATTAAATAAATTTACATTTATTTAATTTTATCATATCCCTTTTCCCAAGTGTTTATTTAATTATTAAATTAATTAAACTAACCTAGCCTATTTCCCCTCATCCCACTTGCATCTTAATCCTTCATTTAATTAAGTAAATAGCTTTATTTACCTAATTAATCTCTTTCCTCCCACTTGGTATTAAATAATATATTTAATTCTATTTGAGCATAAGGCTCCTAAATTTAACCCTCATCTAACCTCTCAACCCTAACCTAACCCATCCTTCTAACCCAAACCAACTCACTTGCCAACTAATTAATCTTAAGCTCCCACCTAATCACTCCCCAATCATTTGCACAATCCTAATCAAATAGATTAGCAAACCCAAGTCAACTCTTGTCCCATCACATTCTACTCCCCACATGTGTACTTAGCTTGAGCCACTCAAGACTTACACATTTGTTTCCCACTTTCTCCTTGAGACTTGCTCACACGTGTGAGATTTCTTGAGCCTCTCAACTCTTACACTTGTCCCCCACTTGGCATTTATTGTCCCACTCCTCAATGTTGCTAACACATGTGTGAGCAATTCATCCATTTTGAATGGTCAAACCCTAATCCACTTGGTCTCCACTTGGCCTCCACATGGCATCCACATCATTGATCCCGTGAAATCGTAGCCCTTCATCCAACTTTGAATCTCAACCGTCTATTTCTCTCAAAATCTTATAAATTGAAAGCCCTTCCAAGAACCTGTTAGAAAGTAAAGTCCATCAAGATAACTGAGAGGGGGGGGTGAATCAATTATCAGATAAAAACAACTTTTATTAACCTTATTAAATCTGAAACATGTAATCAACATAAATAGTAACCACAAAAAGATAATCATACACAATGACACCGAATTTGTTAACTAGGGAACCTCTTGATCAGAGAGTAAACCCCAGTGGGGATGGTACCCACAAAAGATGTACTAATATGAAAATTCCTTGTGAAAGGATGGACTCTGTAAGGAGTCTTATGAATTACAATCAGTACATATCAGTCCCTGTTAGGAGACTTTGAATCCCTGTGAGAAGATTCTAACCCTATTAGGAGTTAAGGAAGGCAGAAGGACCCACTGTCCAAATAGCTTCAAGGGCAAGATCACTTAACACACTGTCCAACTGATCTTTGTATTATTCGAATAGAATAATACCAATAATTACTGATCTCAGCAACTTCTCCTCTCCTCTGTCTATGCCAAAACCACACCAAATGTTTCACCAGATCTCACTACCATATGTGCTCACTTTGCATTATATACTTCTCATATCACACATACTGTACTCCCAATTAAGGAAAACAATCCTTCCTTTATACCGTGCACAATGTTTCATAATTGAGTCAGCCAATTAGGCTTAACCAATCACAAAATATAAAACAATATATGTTACATAATATTTCATAACCACATAAAATTGTCGGTTCAAAAACTTAATAAATCTTTACACGTGCGACCTCTGACTATGTTGACTCATCCAGGTCACCTCCACAATGTCTTCAACCTTTGTATAACTTCGCAAGTCTAGATTCTATCCCTGTTAGGAGATATAATCCGATTATTACAAACCGCCTCTCAGGAACACTAACAAAATACAATTTCCACTAGATTACTCATAACTGACATAAATAATTGAATTTCCGTATGCGCTCTTAACCATGATATCAAAACACCATAGGGAACATGTCCTCAACTCCGCATAACCTTATCTAAAGTTCTCCATGTGCACTAATTCAAACACTGTCTACCTCTCTGTTAATCTCCAGTATAATCAGTATGTTGACATCAATGACAAACACAATCATGAATGCAACATGCAACTGCTACAGAACTACTAGAATACTCTGCCATAGGACATATTTAGCATTCATGCTTAATAGAACCGTCTTTCATATATTGTTATGTTGTAGGAATGTGAGCAACCACATTCTATCAACAACAACATCAAACACTTCTTCATTTTGGGAGGTTTGCATTGCTTTTATGTTGAGTAGATTAAGCTAGTTTCTTTGTTTTATTCTTCATATTTACATGCTTACTTCCATATCCTTTTGAGGTGTATGCGATAATGTAGGAATAAGTTTAGTTGTTTAAGCTTGTTTCTTTATAACATTTTTTACATGCTACAGCAACATGACACAAAGGTAATGGAATAAGGCCTGCAATGGAATGGGCATGGGCTACATCATACAAAGGCACTATTTGTGAAGGATAGCTCATATGGAAGTTAAATGCTATAAATGAGTTTCTTTCATAAAACCATAATATGCATAATATAGTTACCTAATCCCTAGGTTAGAATTGTATATCTCTTTGTGCTATCAATTTATAATGCTTAAGGAAGATTCTATTACACTAACGATATAGTCAATTTGTATATATATATATGCACTTGTTCCTTATTTAGTGATTGCAAGACCTACATCAGGATTTATCTTGTCAAAATGCATTTAAATTGGTAAATTTATATCTCTCACCATCTTACAATTCTTATTTTAATGGAATTTGTGATTCTAGGGCAAACAATTAGGGCAATCCCAAAAGGAGAACATTACATAAGTGAAATATTAAAGGAAATTAATAGTCACTTTATTTCCTGTGTTTTAATAAAATATTAAAAGAGCAGGAAGTTGAAAAGTTCTTCTAGTGGATTTTGGGGATTGTTATAAAAAGGACATTTTGATGCTCCTTTTCACATGCTTAGATTATTTCTCTTATTTGAATTTGTGAGCTTCTCCTAGAGCCAAACCCTTGGTCAACCAGTTTCAATGGTGAAACTATCCACCCTAGCTGGTTACAGGCAAAATAACTCAGCCTTCGCTGCACATCAACATTGTGGTAGAAATTTGTGAAGTCTCTAACATAGGCAATTTCAGATTTTAGAATATTCTACTGGTATCTTATTGGGACGTCTTGGAATCTGAGGCTCATGATTTCCAGGTGTTTCCAGGTACGAAACGTACTGGAATCTGATTCTGAAACAAGTCTCCTGTGGGTACACATCTGGGACTTGTGTTTTTAAATGCCGAAATGTTTAGTGATTCTAGTTTCATCTTTAGATATTTTTAAGACCTGGACTGCTGATTAGCAAACTCTGAACTTATCTATCATGAGATTCTAGCTTGATCTTTTTGATACAAAAACCTGAATTTAAATTAGAATGATATGTTTCAAAATTTGAAATTTGCAATGGTGTTGTTTAGAATATGTATAGGTATATGACATTCTAAACTTAATTCTATATTTTAGCTGCATATATATATATATATATATATATATATATATACACAGACACACAGACAGAGAGAGAGAGAGAGAGAGAGAGAGAGAGAGAGATTTGTATGAACGTACCAAAAATGTACCCAACCCCCGACAAAAATTTATGCCGTACCCACATATCCGTACCCGTTCCCATTCCCAATTCGGCAACTTAGACAATTTGTTGATGAAGATTATAAAGGTTGGGTGATTCGAGGAAAGCATTTTGGAAGAGCATTTAAGAGATAAGGGCTGAGTGTTTGAATGAGAACAATGCTACAGCCGGGCGTGTGGGATGAACAGCTATATATGCCGGTCATGTGATTACTCATGCTGGACGTCAACCTTAATCTATTGCTGAAGATATTTGCTATAAATTTGGAGGTCGATTCTGTTGTGAGGTTTTCACACCATCACCCCAAAGAATTTGGGGACCCCCTTTTTTTGAACTAGCCCGGGCCTTCTTCTCGATATCTCGATGCCTTGACAATTTTGTGGGACTTAGGTGCACGATTTTGATTTTCGGAAATTGATGAAATTGGAGTGCTTGGTTTGGATTTTTGGTTGTGTTTAGCCATCCTTTGAAAATTTTGCAAATTTTGTATAATGGAATTGACTTGCCAAATGATGACTTAATACCAAATTGAAATTATTCCCTAGCAATTTGAAATTTTGAGCAATTAAATTTGAAATTTGAGTTTTAACATCTAAAATATTGGAAATAAATTGAAATTTGGGTGCTAAATACTAAGTTTGAGCCTTAAAAATAAAAATCAGGGCAATAACAGTGGGATTTTTCATAAATCTGCTTTGTAATTCATAAAGATCTGGCTTTAATTTCGAGATTTGGCCCCTTCATTGGTAGCGTGGCCAATATGGCCCCATTCAGTTCGAAATCAAGGCTTTAGTAATTCAATTTAGCAAGTTTCAATGCAAATTATATGTTATAGGCCAGGTCAGCCCCTTTATTTGGTATCTAACTTCGATTTTTTTTGTTTTTCTTTGTGGGCAGGTTGGCCCCTTATGGCAGGGCTAGGATCGGGTATAAGAGGAGCACCGTCCTCCTCTCCTCATTCATTCCATTCCTCCATCCTCCAAGCAGCGAAATAGACAAGGAGAGGAGCGAAATAAATAAGAAGGAGCAGCGACAATTGTTTGTGAAGGCAGATCTGATCCATAAGGCAGCGAAATAAATAAGGGTGCGAATTTGATTGCCAAGATCTGATCCATTAGAGGCAGAGCGAATTAAGGTGAAGGCAGAGTTTGAAGTTTGTGAATTTGCTAAGACAAAAGGGCAGATCCGAACACAAAAAGAGCAGATCCAAGTTGAAGTTTGAAGAGCAGACCTGGTAGAGGGAGAGCAAAAATTATAAGGTGGAGAGCAAGTTGTCCATAGAAGGGAGTTGCAAAATAAATAAGGAGCAGGGCAGATCCGAATAGAGAGGGCATCATCATTGTTTGAGGACAGATCCGGATTTGTTTGGAAAGAGCCACAGATTTTCAAGGGACCTGCGGCTTTGACATATGGGGCGGCAGACTGGTCTAGCAGAGGCCACCGAATTTTGAAGAAGGGTGCAATTCAGATTTTGACAGAGAGGAGCTACAGATTTTGATAGAAGCATGCCATTTTGAGGAACAGTTTACAAGGAAGCCATAGTTTGTGCCCAGGCCTGCCTATTTTTGAGGACAAATTGGCGAAATTTGGTGAGTAACTTAACTTATTTCTTAATTGTTATCTTTTCTTTGGTGTTGTTTGTTTTGTGTAGAAGATAAGTTTCAGGATTGAGGGTGAAGGTTGGTCTACAAGGCGGATTTTCTTCTTTGTTCTCTCTTAGTACATTTCCCTATTTTCTTCTTGCATCATCCATCCATCACCTCATCATCTCATTAGGGCTTGAAGTTGGGAGATATAAATGTAGTTTCCGTTTAGGATTTGGAAAAAGGAGATATAAGTGTAGTCCCACCCCTAGGAAAGAAGTTGGAAGATATAAGTGTAGTCCATCTCATAGGTAACGAAGAGGCAGAAATAAGTGGTAGTCCATCTCACTAAGCGAAGGGGCAGAGATAAGTGTAGTGTGATAGGAATTGGCGAGGCAAAAATATGTTTGATCACCCCTACGCGAAGAGGCAGAGATAAGTGTAGTCCCACCTCACTGTAGAAAGAAGGGGCAGAAATAAGTGTTTAGGATGGCGAATGCTAGTGCAAGCAAGAACCCAAAGGGAATTAATACCAAAAAAGACAAGGAAGACATGATGCCAAGACCACCTTCTTCTCGAAATTGAAGCGAGTCAATGACACCAACATCGGTACCATAGATATGATACAATTGAGAGATAGGTTGAAAGGAGGCCAATCCTCTATGGCAAAGAAGATCAGTAAGTGTGGAATTGTACAAGGAAGTGTTCAGTATACCCCAACAGAAGGGCATGATAGCGGCCAGATTCTTTCAAGACGGTCCGGATGCCTACCTCGCACTACTAAAGCAGAATTGGTTGCACGAAGGCAAGAAGGGAGTCACCAAGTCATCAAAGCTCACCAGGTCAGATTCCAAATCAGACTATGGCGACCTCATTGTGCTTCTCAACCAGGTCATGGGCTTTGCTCCAGGTACATAGTTTGATCCTTGGATGTATTATTTTATTGAAAGATTTGAGAATGGTAAAGAAAGTTTGATTGGGCTAGGATCATTAGCGTGAATTTAGAGTTGCAACTTAGGATAGTGCAAAATCAGAAGCAATTCTACATGGGGTCCTACCTCTTCTAGTTGATTGCAAGACTATTAGTGATGCTTTGTTAGTCGAACCAAATCCAATTTTGGGGAGATGCACTGCACCACTATGGTTGAGGCAAATGCTTATGCCAAGGGGCGAAGTTGTGGCAGTCCGAACAGTTGAAGGCATTCAAGGGTTAGCCAAAAAGGAAACCATTAGTGAGGAGGCAGGTTTCATTGCAGATTGGAAGAGATTTGAGGATATTGTAGGAGGTATGGCCAGGGCAGGTGCCCCAAAATCCAAGAGTATTGAAGCAGAGGGGGGATGCAAATCGAATTTGAGTAGGAAGGTTAGAGAGGACCAGGAAGGTTAAGGAAGGCAAGGATAATGAAGGAGGAAAGGGAGATGAAAGGTTGAAAGAGGTCAAGTTCGATTTGAAGGTGGTGGCCAAGAATAAGGCTCTCAAATTGCAAGGAGGTTCACATCCAGGCAAAGCCACCGGGGCCAAGGCAAGATTACCCCAAGTGCATGGAGACCTCACCCTTTCAAGGTCAGGACATCAAGTACAAGCAAGTTCAAGTGATGATGAGAAAGTTTCTAAGGACAAGCTCAAGCATCCAAGGCTTCACCTCATCTCAAAGATTAAATAAATTTATAAGATAAGGTTGATGAGGTGGCAATTTCATGTGCATGCAATCAAATCATGCCAAGTGTCCTATGTTCTCATTGGTTGACAAATTATTGTAATTTTCTCATTGGCCCACAAAGTTGGTGCCCTCATGTAATTGGTTGAAAGATGGTAACCCTAATTAGGGTTTGTAAAGTTTCATCTTGGCCCTTGATTTTGCCCCTTAATCTTGGCCACTCGTTGTAATTTTGAGCCTCTATATAAGGCCATTTGTTCTCATTTGTAAAAGGGGTTATGTTGGAGAATTGTTGCCAAAATACTATCAAAATTGTTCTCTATTCATTGTTGTGGTTTGCATGGTGGATATACATGATCATTTTGGTGTATTGCATGTTTCTTCTCATCTCTCAAATTAAAGTAGGATTTTATTTCATGTTGTTAGAGTAGAAGTAAATGGCTAGTTGTATGGTGATATTGGTAAATGTTTGATAGGGATCTACATACTAGGCCACTAGCATCTTAGCGGCTTGTTAAGAAGCCTTGTGTGGTAATCTAGTCTCATTCCCTTCGAATCATTGCATCTATGGAGGTAGCACCACTGGCAAGCTTTCATTAGGTTGATCCCCGTCCATTCGCCAATCTTTCCATTCCGTAGGAGTAGTAGTAAAGCAAGAAATAGCTTAGTAGTTAGAGTTTTGAAGAGCAAAGTTGGAAGTGATATAAAAGGAAGAAAGTCATTTAAGTATACATTGCAAAGCTAGATCTCATCATCATCATAGCGAGAATTTGACATCCTCAAAAGAACAACGTAAGCCCACCTATGTGATTAACCAGCAAATTACATTAATATAACTGAGTAAGTATCCACGGGTGTAAGGAACCTTGGAGTATTCTCGTGTTCTTCATGAATATATACTTTTCAAGAGAGGGTTGAGTGTTTGGTATGCTTTATCAAGTATTCAATTGTTATATGTTATGTAGTGGTACAAAACTGACATCAACAGATTCCTTGCTATGGCAGAGGCGTGAGTTTATGGGAAGAATGTGTTACCTTTATTAGCTGCATGGGACAGTCTAGGTCAGTGTGTGAACTATTATGGGCAAACTAAGACATTTGGAGCAATACCCAGTCACTACCTTTGGGCGTGAGAATAAGTAATTATAAAGGCAAATTCTTGGGCCTCCATTTTATCTCTGAAGGCATAAGTTCAGCTATTATTGTGAAGGGCAAAGTATCTCAGGCCTGCGTCTGGATAAGATGAGTATTATCTCCGCTGCAGCTAATACAGTTTTTGGGCCTCAACTTGGAAGATTAAATTCATTATGCAAGTATCATAGTTTTCAGCTTTCCTGACTCAGAAATATGATCTTTTCCCTGTATTTTTCTGAGTGATAATTGAGTAATATTGTAATCTGATCTTAACAGCATAAGTTATATTAATATTCCAACTTTTCAATCATATGTTGTATTTAAATAAATGCATGTGAATGTCAAACATACTTCCATGAACTTGAGTCTTGAATCCAACTTGCAACTGTATTGATCTAGAAACTATTCACAAAACAAAATAAAAGAAAACTTGGAAAAGGATTTTTACACCTGTCTGAATTGGTGGATGGTCACACTTAATTATGCAGGAAAACTGTCTTTTCTATTTGCCATATAAACCTAAATCCAAACCCTTATTCATTTTTATATAGTCCCCTGTAAAAAACAAATGCAATGCTCATCAAAAGCAGTAGAAAAATAACCAGAATTAAAAGCTCATGCATGCATAACAACAACGACAACGACTATTAAAAAAGGGTTTTGGTTTGAAGCTGTTTTCCTGTTAACTAACTCTATTATTGGTCACAGTAAAAAGAGTATTTGAGCATCCTCTCCATGTCCAACCCTACTACACGCTGAAGTAATTGAGTTATATGAGTCCACATCTTTGTAAAGCATATTGTCAAAAAAACTGAGGCATGGGTATGTATTTCTGTGGCTTCTAGGGTACCAGATGCACTAACAATAGTGGCAACAATGAAGTTGTCCATTTCCATGATTAACTGTGGCACTTTGCAAAACAGATAGAAAATTGACTCAATATTCATCTTCAGCAAAAATCCACCTAGTGGTGGGAAATGTTTCCAATGCATTTCCAATTTTGCAAAAATTGCAGGATATGTTTTGTAAACTTGGGGACAGCTCTGAGTGTTGATGAAGAAAATACTTGAAAGATTGATTTTGCACAAAAAATGTAAAGTATAGACAGCCATACAGATAGATGGACAGATGTACAAACAGTTAGATAGATAGATAGATAGATAGATGCACTCTAAGCTTTCTGCAATGAAATCTGCACCTTACACATCTGTTATCAACTGCCACCTCTTTATTGTAATTCACTTTATGGCCTGCATGCCAAGCCCGATGCCAGCACAGGTAACATAACTCACAGGTATGGAATTCATGCTACTGATTGCTTCAGATTCTTCCTGACATAGTCTTGCCATCCCTTGTGCCACTCCCCATGTGGATCAACCAGGACATTCAACTGGGTTTGAAGTGGACCCGGCTTTGGGGCTCCAAGCTGATGAACCAGTAACCTAGCTTCCTCTGTTCAAATAGAAATGGGTATTGAAGCTTAAGGTTTCCTTTCATCAAAGAAAAGGATATCGATCTTCATTAACTGCTGTTTATTCTTTTCATTTTGTTGAAACTAGCAGCATTGGAGCATTTTGATATTCATGCATATTGACAGTGATTTCAGATTCAGTAAAGTATATTCATGAACGTATGAAATTGAAATTTGAACTCTCATTTCAACTCAATTGCTATGTATAATGTATATGATGAATGATTTTAGATTTATCAATGTTTTCATATGAATATATTTGGAGTTTCCCCGTATATTTTAAATTTTCCCTATTTTCAATATAGCTGCCCCTCCGTCCCCTAAAATGGCAAAAAAAAGTTCTGTCTCATAGACCCGTTTCCCTGCCCCCCCATCCTAGGAACTCAGGGTAACATAGGAAAATAAAGAATTTTGTAGTACTAAAATTTGGCAATTACAAAGATAGTTAAAATATATAATGGTCTAATTATGGAACATAAGTTAAAACAATTTAGTTTAGTGGCAAGCCCAAAGACCACCACAAGAAGCAACTTTCATTTCCATTTTCATGGAATAAATGCATATTCCTTTTGGCTTGAAGATGTTTCAAATTTTTTTAACTCGTGAAATTCATGACTGTGTACTTCAACATTGACCCTATTGATTGACTTAAAAATTCAAAATATTCAATACGAAATAAGTTATTCCCGCTTGCAATAGACATGATAAAATTTATGCGTTTTTATAGATGTTGTCATTTTTTCTTATTTTTATGGCTCAAAAGGCATTTCATTTTTAAGTGGGAAGGGATTTGCTACAACTTTCCATTCGTCAGGAAGTTATTTCACTGTTTTTTGGTGACTCACGTATTTCATCTTTTCACTAAGATGGCTGCTGTGATAGATGATATAGCAGAATGAAATCTTCACTAACAAGGCAAACTGATTTTTGACACTTTTGTTGACCAAAAATCATGATTTAATCATGGTTATTCAAATAATTCCCACTTTTTTGTTTAGGGTTTAGAGTTCAGGGTTTCTGAGAGTTTTTTCATTTCGGCAGCATTTCTTTTCCAATTCTTTCCATAACCCTAAAAAAAAATTTTTGTCTATTAACTGAAAAAAAACCTGTGTATTGGTTTGCTAAGTTAATCCCAAAGTATAGTTGTTTGGTAATATGATGATATTATTAATAATGAATGGCATGCCCATAAAACTGCATGTCCAGTTGGGAATCGCTACTTAGATAAAGATAAGGTATATTCATCTTATTTCTAAGAAAGCAATGTTATTTACCCATATGAAACTGTGTAAACAATAAAAATGGGTTAAGGTACATTGAACCACACTAGGACGTCCGCGTAATAACTCTACCAAAGGAGTTCCTGTTAACGGAATAGCCTCAGGCACACTGGTCACAATTTCGACTGCCCAATAACCAATTTGATCCCAGGGCATGACCGTATCTATTTCAGAAGTAATGAACCATGGAAAAACCACTAAATTTTAGGGCATTGCAACAATAAGTAAATACCTGGTACAGGAGTCTCACACAGATTTGATGCAAGCAATGAGAGGCCAGTTGCTCGAAACTCCTTCGATATAGATAACCTCCAATCTTTATTTTGTGAATATTCTGAGGCATTAAATGAAAGATTTGAAATATTTAGAACAAAATTGATTAGACCTGTAGAGAGGTAACTTCGAATCTTTGTTTTATGAATAGTTTATATCGTGTGACATTTAAAGCAAGGATTCAACCTTATAGATAAGAACTCGATGTGGGTAACCTGAAACCTGTGTTTTGTAAATGAGCTGTGGCTTTAAAGCTGAAATCTTACGACATAAGAATGAAATGGACAAAAAAATTAAAACAAGTGGGTAATTAGTTTTGGGTGAAATTACCACAATGAATAGGTCTTTGCAATGATACATCTTTCGTTCGGCGGAAATATTTAGGGCATGAATAAGAGTATCCAACAATAGTCCGAGCACTGTATGGCAGGGAGAATGTGGCGCATGATCGGGCGAAAGAAGCAGAGAATACTCGGTCCATGGATTACCAGATTGTTTCTCAAAGTAGCCATAAAAATATATGATATTCTTTATTTGTGTAGGAAAGTATCCCTAATCCGGGATTTTGTAAAGACTAGTGTTTACTGCAAGTCCACGTTTGTTGGAATTTAATTTTTGGGATGGTTCCACAGTAGCATTGTCCCATCTAGATCTTTATTCGTGATCACCACATGGGGTCTGAAAGTTTGTATGAAATCCCCGCCACATAATTTTTTATTAATCTATAGAAAAATTTAAATGTTTCGATAAGGATGTATATAAGCTTTTAAAGATATATGTGTTAGTAGCATTCTAATTGTGATATGTAAGGTATTATTTATTTAATTTTTTTAAATTATAAAATTATTGATGAATAATTTATTTGATGAAAAGAAATGCACATAAGATATATAGATTATAGTTTGCAAATTCGGATTTGGAGAGTAAGTTTAAATTTTCAATTCAACAAGAATGAAGAAAAAAATTTACAAAAATTAGCAACTTAAACTATACTAAAAATTGAAATTTCTTCGAGAAGCTTTTTTTTGTAAAATTAAGCATAAAATTTATTAAATCAAAATTTGACATCTTTAAAGAGAAAATACAAGGTTTTATAGCAAAACAAATGTAAAAACTCATTTTGCCTATGTCAACATTTTTACTTTTTTTTTTTGCATATATAAAACGCAAGAGTTAAACTTGTGAAAACTAACCTAGCAAAAAAATAGAGTACACAGAGTACTCGCAAAGTTTTCAAATTATGATATAGATAAGTAATAATAATGTTATATTAAAAAATTATAATTTGACTATTTCTCATTAAATTTTCTTTTCTCGATAAAAGGCAATTGCCACTTTTATTTATTTATTAATATATTTTTTACCAAAAACCCATTCACTATGAGCACCAGTAGGAAAGAATGGGATCAAGAAAACCTCTGGTCTTGCTCGGGGTAAGATTACCCAAACAAATAAAATAATTACAAAGATAGTTTGTTTGCCTTGGATACTAGCAAATGGATGTCCGAGGGCTTACAAATCTAGTTTTAAAGATTACATTTGTTGGAAACTACAATTGAAACACTTGTTATATTTGTATGCAATGAAAATATAAACCTATTTTCTGCAAATGAAAAACACCAAAACACCAAACAAAATCACATTAGATATTAGTCATTTCAAATGCAACAAAATAAGTAATCTTCACTACAACCTCTGATGAGCTAAAACAAGGGTACCCAAAGCCTTGTTTGATTTGTTCTTTGAGATTATTTGTGGTTATGCTCTCCTAACACAAATGAAATGCAAAACTAATGCAAAACTATGGGATGCAAACTGGATGATGGTGAAGGGATTGAGAACAAGTATAAAGAATTTGCCCCAAGCTTCACAAATGATAAAGACTAAAATGATGCAAGATTGATTCAAGATAATGATAATGCAAATAAGATTAAGATCTAATATGAATGCAATAAGATTAAGATCTAAGAACAAGATTAGATTGTAATGAAGAAAAGAACTAGAATGATTAAGAATGCTAGAAGATGCAAGAACTAAGAGATTAAGAAGGAAAATAACCTTAGACCTAGAATGAGGAGTGAGACCTCCTTTTATAGAAATTGAAATGAATTGGACGATGGATATTAAGAGGCAAAATAATGGATGACCAAGATTAAAGGGAAAAAGAGGAGTGGCTAAGATGAAGAGGCAAAAATAAATGAGTGGCCAAGATTAAGAGGCAAAGTGAAGTGCCAAAGGTAGGGTTTGAAAAAGGTGAAGTGCCAAAAGTCAAACTTCATTTGAGAAGAAAAAAGAAAATTTTAAAAATGATTGGTGTGAATGGACAATTTTAGGTGTCTACATTTTGCCCCTCTTTGATGCGGTATCAAAATTGGCATCACGTCAAAGAAAAAGAAACCAAGATGGTCCAAGGGTTGTGCCTAAGAGACGATGGGAAGAAGATGAGTATGGTGCCCCCTCAAGAAAATTGAGCAAAAAATTAATTTTGACAATTTTCTCGAAAAGGAAGGGTAAGGGTAGAGGAAGTGAATAAAAGAAGGCCTCCGATGCAAAATAAACCTAAATGCAAATTATCATTGTGTCAACATGGGAGAGCATATCCTATTTTGATATTGTATTTGACATTATGCACCAAAGTATGAGGAACCAAGATGACCATGTGCCAAGTACGTGATCAAAAAGGTCAAATACAACCAAATATCTTATGACGCCATGATATGGAAAACCATGATGGCCCTGTGATAATAGGATGCAACGACCATGATAGATGCAAAAAATGCTAATACATACAAGCAACAAGCAAGCATACACAACAAACCAAAAGAAAACCAACATGTTGCCCCTAGTCAAGATGAAAACCAATTGATCAATTTACTAATTGAGTGATTGCGAGGGCAAGGCCTCAAGGATTGTGAAGGATACATCCCATGATGATTATTGGATTTGAAATTGATCAATTGGTTATCAGTTGATTTGGTTTAAGATGATGGCTTGATTAAAGATTAACGTGTTACACTGCAAGATTGGATTGTGTGGATTAGTATTGATTGCACTTTATTGGACTAACTTGGGATCTTTTGGATTATAGGGATTTTTTTTTTTAATTTTTCATTTTTCATTTTTTCATTTATTTGGATGTGGGGATTGGATAGAATGGGATTGGAAGAGAAGATGATTGGATAAGATGAGATTGAAAAGAATGGAAGGGGAATAAATGGATTGGACTAAAAGATAAATAGATTTGATAAACAAGATGGTTTCAATAAGATGAAATGATGATTAAGGGATTGGATAGGATGGGATAGGAAAAAGGATAAGTGGATTGGGACCAATGACAATGGATAACCAAGGAATGATAGAGGATGGGAGGCTAGAGATAGAAGGATGGAAAGATGGAGGATAAAAATGTATATGATGGAAGGATGGGGATGATGGGGAGGAGGTGGATGAGGCTACAAGGACCATGTTTCAAAAGAGTTAAATGCCCAAGACCATAGGTAGAAAAATGATGAATGGAAATATGGGGGAAATATGGGGGATAAAAAGATGGTGTTTAAGGAACACATGAAGGGGATGAAGGCTTGTTCATTGTCCAAAGCATGCATGAATATTTTCTTTGTAATTAGCACCTCTAGTTTTTTAAACAAGAACATGAACGTGAAAGTGAAATGGATCTGGATAAGGGATATGAGATGGATGGTATGAAGAGGATAGGGGATAATGATATGGAGGATATAAATGGAATTGGATAAGAGATAATGGATGGAGGAAATGTATAGGATGATCAAGATCAAGGACATGAAAAGGCATATGGACTCAAAGAGTATTATGAATGATGGAGTAAGGGAATGAATATGACAAGGACTACAAAATGTAGGATAAGGATGTCAATATCAAATATGTGAAAATGGATGGAGTTATGCAGTAAAATGGATGGATAAGGGGTAAGGGTTATGGAAGGTACATATGTATAGAGCGAATGCATAGGATAGTCAAGCTCAAAGATGGTAAAGGAAATGATAATGAAATTAGATAGGATAATGGATGGTGGATTGTTAGTAATGAATGTTGAATATTTCCTATGGGGGAGTATTCAAAGTCATTCTGTAGCAGTTGTATTTTGCATTCATGACTGTGATTGTCATTGATGTCAACATAATGATCTACTAGAGATTAGTAGAGAAGCAGATAGTGTTTGAATTAGCGTGCGTAGAGTATTGCAGATCAAGCTATGTGAAGTTGAGGACGTATTCTATATTGTGTCCTGAGATTGTGATCAAAAGTGCATATGGAAATTTAATTATTCATGAGAGTTATGTTTAATTCAGTGGAAGTAGTATTCAGGCAGTGTTCCTGACAAGCGGCTTGTAGTAACTGGATGATATCTCCTAACAAGATAGAATCTTGGCATGTGAAGTTATTCAGTTGGTGAAGACATTTTGGTGGTGATGTAGACGTGATAGCATGGTCAAAGGTCACACATGTGAAGATTTATTTTGTTTGGAAGCCAACAATTTTTATGTAATTGTTGAATATTATGTAAAGTGTGAAGGTTTATATTTTGTAATTGGTTAAGCCTTGTTGGCTGACTCATTTGTAATTATTTGAGTGTGGCATAAAGGAAAGATTGTTTTTATTTATTGTATATAATTAATGGATATGAATTGTGGAATTGAGCAATATATGTTGTAAGAGGATATGTGAATTGCAGAGATCTGGTATTGAGATCTAGTGAAGCATTTGGTGCAGTTTGACACAGACAGAGGAGCAAAGATAAGTTGTTGAGATCAGTAATTGTTGGTATTATTATGTTCGGATAATACAGAGAGTAGTTGGACAGTGTGTTCAGTGATCTTTCCTTTGAAGTTATTTGGACAGTGGGTCCTTCTGTCTTCCATAACTCTTAACTAGATTATAATCTTTTAACAAGGATTCAAAGTCTCCTAATAGGGACTCATATGTACTGAATGTATTTCATAAGGCTCCTAACAGATTTCATCCTCTTAGAAGGAATTTTCATATTGGTACATCTTTTGTGGGCATCATTCCCACCAGGGTTTACTCTCTGATCAAGAGGTTCCCTAGTCAACATATCTTATGTTGTTGTGTATGTTTATCTTTCTATGGTTTTTTCTTATATTGATTACATGGTTGAAATATGTTAATGGTGATAAAATTTGTAGTTATCTAATAACTGATTCACCCCCCCTCTTAGTTATCTTGGTGGACTTTACTTTCTAACAATTGGTATCAGAGTAGCGGGTCCTTAAAGGAAAAGTTTAACAACTTAAGGAGATCTATGTTGAGTCATTTCAAGAAAGACAACCCTAAGTTTGATGGAGTAAACTATGATAGCTGGAAAGAGAAGATGAAGACACATTTGCTATGTTTAGGACTAGGATACTGGTTAATCACAAAGAATGAGAAGACTATCATTGAAGAAGACAAAATTGAAGAATGTACTAATAAAGAGAGAGATCTATTCATGTGTAACATACTTGCCAGAGAAGCACTTTTGTAAGCCCTTCTAGAGAATGAATACAGTTAGGTAAAATATCTAAGGACATTTCATGAAATTTGGTTAGCTTTACAATCTACTTTTGTAGGTGATGTGCATGCAAAGAGAGTTAGATTACATAATTAGATATGTTCATTTGAAGATATAAGAATGATGGAAGATGAATATGTTAGAAGTTATATTGGTAGGATGTTAGAGATTGTTGCAGGTATCAAATTGTGTGAAGGAAATGGGATTGAGAATGAAGTGATATTGAAGATTTTGAAGATATTAACTCTTGTATTTAAGCATACAATGCAGATGATTGAACAAGTTATACCTTGTACTGAGAAATTTACTAGAGAAACTCTTCTTGGAAGATAGAAGCAGCAGAGATAAGCTTGAGACAGTCAAGAGATCTACCTAGAATTGAGACAACATTCAACGCACTTAGTGTTCACTCTACTTTGTCAAGAATTATTAGTGTCAAGTTGCAGCAGATCTAAGACTGAAGAAGATAGAAAGATTGAGGAAGGAATTGCCTTACTTGTGAAAAGAGAACCAGAAGGTAATAAAATCTTTAAATATTGGACTTGTCAAGAATATGGTCATTTTTCATCTAAATTCCCTAAGAGAGTAAATAAATATAAGAAGAACTTTAAACCTAGAAGATCTAAAGAATGTTACTATGCTAATGATGAAGAACTTGAGGCTAGTGTTGAGAAATTCTTAAGTGAAAGTGATAATGAGAATGATGATATAGGATTTGTAGTAATAAAAGAAGAAAACTGTGAAACTGAAGTTAGAGAAGAAAAAGCTTTAGTTTCCCAAGTAGAAAAGAGATATGATTGGATTATAGAAAGTGGTTGTTCACATCATATAATTGGAGATATGAAGAATTTTATAAAGTTTAACAATTATGATGGAGGAATTGTTAGAGTTAGAAACAATGCACCTTGCTTGATAAAAGGAATAGGATCTATTACTCTTGATGGAAAGACTAACACTGATGATGTTTATTTTGTGGATGGATTGAAACATAATCTTTTGAGTGTTGGACAGTTAGTTGATAAGGGATATCAAGTTTGGTTTACTAAGAAAACTTGTGTGATCAAGGATAAGGATGGAAATTTAATTGGAACTGGGTCAAGAACCAGAGGTAATGTATTTTAGTTGAATCCTGCTGAGATGACATGTTTGATTACTAAAATTGATGACAGTTGGTTATGGCACAAAAGGTTTTGTCACATAAACTTTGATAACATTATGAAAGTAAGCACTACACTTGCAGTAATAGATTTGCCTAAGATTATGAAACCTACTAACATGATTTGCAAAGAATGTGTTATGGCTAAGCAGAAGAGAAGTTCATTTCCTAGTAAGAAGTTCACATCAGCAGAGAAGTTTGATATTGTTCATACAGATTTGAGAGGTCCCACAAGGACTAGAGGATTCTATGGTGTAAGGTATTTTATGATTTTTGTTGATGACTTTACTAGAATGATGTGGATTGCATTTCTCAAAGAAAAATCTGAAACATTTGATAACTTTAAATTAATTAAGAACAAAGTTGAGAATGAAGATGGAATGAAGATTAAATGTTTAAGGTTAGATAAAGGTGGAGAGTTTACTTCAAAGGAATTTAATACTTTTTTTGAAGTGAATGGTATTAAGAGATAGCTTTCAGCCCCTAGAACACCTAAACAAAATGGTAATGCAGAAAGAAGGAACATATCAGTAACCGAAGAAGAAAGAGCTATGTTATTTGAGAATGATTTGGCGAAGACATTCTAGAGAGAAGTAGTGAATACAATAGTATATACAATAGACAGAGTACAAATCCGAGCAGACACAAACAAGACACCCTATGAATTATGGTTTGGACATGCACCATCAGTTAAGTACTTCAAAATTTTTGGAAGTAAGTGTTATATTAAGAGAGATGATGACATTGGAAAGTTTGATCCTAGAAGTGATGAAGGTATATTTCTTAGTTATTCATTGAAAATCAAAGCTTATAGATGTTTCAATAAAAGAACTAAGACTATTGTTAAGAGCGCAAATGTTAAAATTGATGAAAAGTTCAAAATTCAAGAAAGAATTCTTGATTATGAATCAAATGAAGAAGTTTGTCCTAGAATAGATCAAGAAAATGTTGAGCTATTTTAGGAAACTGACAGTGATTTGCAGAATGAAAGTCACATTGAGGAGATAAGAGAAGAACCTAGAGTAGAACATAGAGTTGATGAAAGAACTGAGATAGTGACACCTAATAAGAATCTAGCAAGAAATCACCCTGTTGATCAGATTATTGGGAGCATAGAAAAAGGAGTTCTGACAAGGAATAAGGTACAAGAAGAACTATGTTTAATTTCTCAAATTGAACCTAAAACTACTGATGAAGCTTGTAAAGATGAAAATTGGATTAAAGCAATGAAGGAGGAACTATATCAAATTAAAAAGAAAAAGACTTGGGAGTTGGTCCCTAGACCTAAAGATAAAAATGTTATAGGAACTAAATGGGTATTCAGGAATAAGAAGAATGAACAAGGTGAAGTTGTAAGGAAAAAAGCAAGATTGGTATGTAAAGGATACTCACAGCAAGAAGGAATTGATTATGAAGAGACCTTTGCACATGTTGCAAGAATTAACGCAGTGAGAATGTTTTTGGCTTATGCAGCTTATTAAAAATTCAAAGTGTATCAGAAGGATGTGAAATCAACATTTCTAAATGGAGAATTGGAAGAAGAAGTCTACATTGAGTAGCGTGAAGGTTTTCCCTTGACTCATGAAGGAGACATGGTATGTAAACTGAACAAAGCTTTATATGGACTGAAACAAGCACCTAGAACTTGGTATGCAAGACTAGATAAATATTTGATAAAATTGGGATTTGCTAAAGGATGACAGATAGGAATTTATATCTTAAAGAGATTGAGAATGGTTTATTGATTGTAGTTATTTTTGTTGATGATATTATATTTGGAGGAAAAGATGAAGCTAGTGATAAATTTGCTGATGAAATGAAGGCTGGATTTGAAATGAGCATGATTGGTGAGATGAAATATTTTTTAGGATTACAGATAGCACAGAACAATGATGGTATATTCTTATGTCAAGTAAAATATCTAAAAGACTTCCTGCAGAGATTTGGAATGGAGAATTGTAATCTAGTTGGCACACCTATGGTAACTCGTCATAAGTTATCTAGTAGAGATGAAACTCCTGCAGTTGAACAAAAGAAGTATAGATCTATGATTGGAGGATTGTAGCATTTAACTCATACAAGACCAAACATATCACTGTTGGAAACTGAAATTGAAGCAATTGTTGTAATTGTCATTGATGTCAAACCTTAACTGGTAAGATTGTTGCTATTTGAGAAAGTACTATATCTATTTGATTGTTGAGAAGGATGAGGGCAAGGTTGATAACAATAGCACCTAAGGAAAGGTTGAGTAATCTTGATACTTCAATGGGTACTTGATTATGTGGCACAATGATAAGATAATGTATTGCTTATCTAAGTAAGAAGGAAGACTAAACAAGTAGGCTTAACCGAGCAAAAGTGAAGAAATCTAGTTTAAGCCAAGTGATGTTAGCGTCGACCGAGCCAGTATATGCCGAGTAAATTCAGTGTTGACCGAACATCAGTTAATTATTGAGGATGATAGTATTAGCTGAGGAAATAGTTTTAGTGGTGACCGAGCTACCCAGTGAAGACCGAGGAGTTGAACACAGTATTGACCAAGCATCAGTAATTTACATTTGAGGAAGAATTTAGATTCCTAGCTGACATAGTTGAATTCTTGGATTATGTAAATCGTGTTGACTTTATTTATTTATTGTATGGAAGCATTTAATGGACTGTAAACTATTTTATTGTAAATCCATAAAAAGATTTGAGATGTTTATAGAAGGATGGATGAAGAACATAAAGTTGGAAGGATTCGATGAATCTGACCTAACCCTAAGATCTATGGAAGAGATTAAGTGGCAAAAGTTGGATCGACCTAATTAAGGAAGTATTAAGGAAACCTAAGCATGAGGGTTAAAGAGAGAGGATGTTGAAGTTATTGTTGATGTTATTGGTTGTATAAGCAGAAAAGGCTGAAGGAGAAGGAGTTGTGATTGCTTGAAGGGATTTCCGAGTAGATCAGTGATGGAGATGGAAATGGATCACAGTTAGTAAGCCAACATATGTGCATAGAATTGGATCTAATATTTGCAAAGTGAGTTGTATGTTTTTAGATCAATACTATTGTTACTTTCTAACCATTGTATCAGTCAAAATCCTTTTAACCAAGGTTGACCTAATAGTCATTTGTATAAATCCTTTGAACAAGGTTGCATTCTAATGGAATGTATGTAAGCCCTATAACAAGGCACACTTGTAATAGAGTGGTTGAAATCCTTTAACTGGGTCACACCTAACAGTGTGTTTGTAACCTTTGACAAGGTTGGCTTTTCACAAAGCTCACTCCAGAAGAGTGAAAATATCAGTAACATGTTAGAAAGTGGTTTTTCCCAAATTGGGTTTCCACTATAAATCTTGGTGTTAATGCTCGTGTGAATGTTTTGGTTTGAACATTTCTATATTTTGCAAATTAAATACTATTGGATAGTGGACTGCACTATTACATATTTATGTTATGTATTCAGTAATGACCAAGTAGCTATTGGTTATTAGATCTGATTTCTTGAAGAGTTTTGAAAGTTTGTTTTATACATCTAGACCTGAGAACAACTAATTCACCCCCTCTCTTTGTTGTTCTAAATCATATTAACAATCACATGTGGTCGAAATTGTTGCAAGATTTCAAGTTAATCCTAAAGAGTCACATAATGTAGCAGTAAAAAGAATATTGAGATATTTGAAAGGCATAATTGACTATGGGTTATGGTATGATAAATCAAATGACTTTACCCTATGTGTATATACAAATGTAGATTGGGGAGGTAGTGTTGATGAAAAAAAGAGTACAAGTGGTGGAGCATTTTTTCTTGGAGGAAGATTGGTTTCTTGGCTAAGAAAGAAACATAATTGTATTTCACAGAGCACAACAGAAGCGGAATATGTAGCAGCAACAAACAATTGTAACTAGATAATTTGGATGAAACAAATATTAAAGGATATTGGAATCAAATTTGATGAGCTTGTTGTTATACATTGTGATAACACCAATACAATATGTCTGAGAATCATTTATTACATTCTAAGACAAAGCATATAGAAATCAAGTATCATGTTGTAAGAGTGAAAGTTGCAGAGAAAGAAGGCAAACTTGAGTATATAAGTACAAAAGAGAAAATTGCAAATATATTTACAAAGCCCTTACCTAAAGATACATTTGAGTATCTAAGAGGTATGCTTGGGGTTATGCCTCAACTTACTTTTGAGAAGTGATGCAGATTGTTGCATCAGTCCAGTGGTATATTGATGTAGGGGCATTCTAGGGTACTCGGTGAATCTGCATGGAGGTGTGTTGTTTTGGTTCTATGGTACTTAGTTGCATCTTTAACCGATGGTCTTAGTTATTGAAAGAAGCTCAGTCATTGAAGGAACTCGGTGGAACTAGTGCTCGGTAATGCCTGTGTTGCTCAGTGTTGCCTGGCTTGGTTGGTTGTTTCACTGGTGCTTAGTTGTTTCTCTGGCGCTTGGTAGTTTTGGTTTACTGACTGGAGTTCTTGGTGATTTGGTTGGCCAAATTGGTGCATTTATTGTTGGTAGTTATCATTGCATTCTCCTATGTAGATCTAGAGGCTGACATGGAGAATTAAATAATTGTAAGGCTATTTGTGAGCTGACTATTATTACATTTAATATTTGTTTGTAATGAGAACTGACTTGGCTTAGGAGTTAATTATGTCATCCAGCCGACTTGTGGCTGAAGATTAGTATTTAAGGAGTGTTTGGGTAGTTGTTTAGAGAGTTAGTCAAAAGAAGAGATGGAAGTGTAGACTTGGATCCTGTGAGATCTTGAAGATTAGATTGATTCTGATAGTTTGTAATAGTAGAGCTAGTGGTTGTTTGCTTGGAGACAAGGAGATTGTTTGAAGGCTTGCGAGCTCAAGTTTAGATCTACCTTAGGGTTTCCATCATTTGTTGATTTGTTTCAGAGCTGGACTAGCTAGAGTTGGATTGGACCTTTGTTGATCTTGTATAACTATTTTTTATTGTAATTGGCCCTAACCCAAAAGGCCTTATAGCCAGGCATGTTAAATGAAAATCTAATTTGAGCATATCTTGTTGTGTTATTTATGTTGTGTTGGTAGTTGGCTGCAAGGTTGGACTGTCCTTCATTGGATCCACCATCCTTGACTATGTTAGGTGGTATCAGAGCTTGAATATCTTGAGTGTGTAAATCAGTTGAGGTTGTTTTACACCAAGACCTTGTTGGTGACTTATTACTTGGGTTTTTAAAAATCTTGAAGGATACCTCTAAGAAGATTGGACCCTAGAGCGATTACAAATCTTTGTGATGTTGTGGAATCAAAGATTATAGAGAAGGTGAAATCTTATTTTAGATCTGAGATGGAATTGATGAAGAATGACATGATCACTGAGATCATGAGGGCTATGACTGGTGTACCTTAGAATGTTTGTATTGAAGATGGTTATGAGGAAGCTATTGAAGACTTTGAAGCTGCTGGATCTAGTGGAGATGACCAGAGAGATAGATATAGTGAAGATAGAACTGATCGGTTGCATAGATCTGGAGCTCAGTTAAGTAATTATTACCAAATGGAAGTTTCTAGTTTCTCTAGTACTTTGAAACCTGAGAACTTGATTGTCTAGATTGGTGAATTAGAAGATTACTTTGAGCTTGAAGAAATTGAAGATCCTCTTCGAGTAAGATTGGCACAGACTAAGTTTAAAGGAAATATTGCTCTTTGGTGGAAAGAATTACAAAGAGATAGAGAAGATGAAGGTGAAATGAAGATCAATCAATGGAGGTTGATGGTGACTAAATTGAAAGCTAAGTTAATACCTGCTGACTATGAGCTTGACTTGTTTAAGAAGTTGTAGAATCTAAAGCAAAAAGATTTGACTATTGAAGATTATACCGAGGAGTTCTACAAACTTACTATTCAGTCTGGACATAGAGAACTTGGTAAGGAAAAGGTAGCTCGGTATGTGAATGGTTTGAGATTTAATATTTAGGATTAGCTTGGTATGTTGAAGATTGATTCAGTTGAAGATGCTTATCAGTATGCTCTGAAGGTAGAAGTGTTGGCAATTTGGCTGAAGTGAGTACATAGATGTTGTCATTATGGCAACATATGATCCTCATGAAGATCACACAAGTCAGAGAGCAAGTACAGTAGAGCGCATCGTCTAAGTGTGAGACAGTATTTTCACAGTGTACCAAGACATAGTTTTTGTTTGCAACATTGACTAGAGTGATTTCAGTGCTTGCACACTTGAACATAGACTCTATGATGGCTAATGATGACCCATCTTAGAGTGCAAGTTAGTACGACATGTACAGAATTAGTTATGACAGTTTTACCGAAGATAGTGTGAAGCCAACAGGACAGAATATGAAGGTAGAATTGGTAAAGAGTTAAGGGATTATTTTGTTTATCAAAATAATGACTTAACAATATAAAGGGATGACATCCTAGATGTTAACTCTTAGATAATGATATATGGAAGCCGACCATGTAAAGTTATTAGCCTTAATAACTTGTATATATATGCAATTGTAATTGTAAAAAAAAAGAAGAAAAAAAAAGTGATGTAATAAATGTAATTGTGAAGTGAATGTAATAGTGATGATGCGAAGATAAGAGTAGAAAAGGAATATTGATACAAGAAGAATAAGGTTATGTACCTTGAACTATTTTGTATACATTGTATATTACTTGTTTGGGCAATGGGCTCATCTAGTAATTAGATTTTGTATTGACAACTCCTAACAGGGTTGAGGCTTCTAACAAGGCCTATAGTCCCTTAATCAAGACTGATACACTATATGCTTGTAATAGACTCCTAACAGGGTCAATATCCTTAATATGATACTTTTGATTAGTGGATCTTTGTGGGTACCATCCCCATCAAGGTTTTCCCTTGGCCAGGGTTTCCTTGAGAACAAATAATGTGTTATGAGTTCTCTGATGTTATTACTATGCATGTTATTTAGTTTCTTATGTTATGCATGTGTGAAGAAAATCTGTTATATCCATATTTGGGCAAAAGATAAAGTTTGTAGAATATTGATTCACCCACCCTCTTAGTATTCCCTATTTCTAACAATTGGTATCAAAGCATAGTTACTCAGAGAAGAATCATTCAAGGAAAGTCTAGCAGCTTGAGTAAGATCTCTATGGATATGGATCAACTACAAAAGAATCTTGATGAAGCTCTTGAACAGATTGATATGCTTACTGATGAAAGAAACACTTTGAAAAGGAAATATGATGATGCAAAGAACCTTATTGAGAAATTGAAAAACAAGATAGAAGATCTGAAATCTGAAAAGGAATCCGAAGTTCTTATTGAAGATTGTGATGACAATTTAGAAAAAGAAAATGTGATCCTTAAGCATGAACTGAAGATAGCAAAATTGAAACTAAGTTTGAAAGATGGAAATGACAAAAATGAAGCAAATCTGAGATCTGAGAATGAAAGATTGAAAATTGAAAATGAAGAATTAAAATCTAAACTTGGCAAAGTAACATCTGAATTTGAGAAAGTAAATTTGCAGCATACAAAACTTGAGAAATATAATAAGATTGTGAAAGGTGAATTGACTCAATCCAAACAACAACTTGAAAGGATATATTCAAATAGTGAGAAGATTGATGAACAAGTATCTTTTGGGAAACCATCCTATGATAAGACTAGACTTGGATTTAATATATTCAGAACAAATGATGAAAGAAAAGAACCAGATCTGAAAGTATGTAAAAGCATTGATGAAAAGAAGTCAGATGAGATCGACAAATTTGAAAATGCACCTAAAGAAGAAGAATCACCGAAGCAAGAAGAATCACCCAAAAGTATGCAAAGAGAATTCAAAGGTATATGTTTTGGTTGTAATACTATTGGTCACATGAAGAGAGATTGCACAGGTAAACAATTTAAACCTCTTAATGGTTATTGTTATAATTGTCATGGTTTTGGACATAGAGCTATTGAATGTATGAAATCTGAAGTTATTGAGAATAATTATGGTAGTAGAATGTTTAGGAATACTAACAATGCAGATAAGAGACCTACTGAAGATATGAACAGAAGAAATGGAGTAGTATGTTATAGATGCAACAAGGTTGGACACATTGCTAGAAATTGCAGGTCACAAATCAATCAGCAAGGACTAAGATATGGGAACAATGGAATTGTTTGTCAGATATGTAACAAGATTGGACATATAGCAAGATTTTGTAGAATGAACAATGGAACCTATCATCCTAACCCTAACCCTAGGAATCATGCAAGAAGAAATGAAAGTATAGGAAACAATCAAAAAGGTTGCTATAGTAATGAAGATGAAGTAAAGTTTGTTAAAGGCATAGATCAAGGAGACATGTTCAACATTGAAGGTAATCAGAAAGGTGAAGTATCAAGTGGTAAGAGTGAATCCTTACTTGACCTATCTTTAAGCACTTAAATTATGTAAATTGCAGTAGTTTAGGAACTTAGAATTAGTGTAGAAGTAGATTTATGATGAATTAAGTCTTGCCTAGTCAATGTAAGGTAGTTTATGATGTACTAATGCTATGGTTAAGAGTGCAAAAGAAAATATTATGTTTTGCGAGATCGCAAGAAGTTTTAAGTTTTGCAAGTTAACAGAAACAACTTTTTGGAAAGAAGCAGCAAAAGAATTGAATGCGATGGCAGATCTAAGTGAGATTCAAGTGATAAAAGGTTATAATCGAAGTTATTTGTTTATCAAAGTGAATTAAAGTGTTTGGAAGAGTAGAAAGCAGTGATTGGAAGCATTTTGCAGTGATTTGGTGAAAGATTGAAGTGCCGAATCTATGGAAGCCCTAAAATCATGAATTTGAGGTATTTATCTTGATAGATCTTTGAATCGGTATAAGAGATTAGAAGAAATCATGGATGTATCCTTAATTCAGAATGTCAGAAATAAGAATAGACCTAGATTGAAGAAAGAACTAGTAGAACCCTTGGAAGATGATCCTAAGTTAGCACTATCATCTGTACCAGACAGAGTTTTGCATTTGGAAAATGTAAGAAGTTATCTTGGATGTAAGATTGAAACCCTAAGTGACAGTGACTTTACCAGTGAGTATCAGAAGATTTACAATCATGATATGTCTTTGAAGCAAGGATATGAACATTTGAAAGACAATGAGATTGTTAGGTATTCATTGAAATATGAGTTTGACGATGAAGAATGCACTAATATCATTTTGAGCAGAATTCATAATGGGAAATTTTGGCTACAGGATAGAGTAATAGATATTACTACTAATTTGATTTATGATGTAACTGGATTATCTAAATCTGGTGCTATTCCCTTAAATGAGAAGAATATGAGGAAAATAATTATTGATAACACAGGTTCATCCTATAATGGTAGAGGAATTGTAATCAATAAAATCAAGCAAGATGATGTGAGATATTTGTGCAAAATCCTAACCACTAAGTTTTGTGCAAATTCTAGAGAAGATGATATGGTAATTGGTATGGTACATATAGCATATTTGATGTGTGTTGACAAGGTACCAGTAGATATGTGTGAAATCCTAAGAATTCAATTGTTTGAAAACTTGGAGAAGATTAAGAAGACCAAGTATGCACAATTTAGATTTTCTTCTTTGATCACTTATATGTTTTTCCACCTATTAAGAAGATTTCCTTACACAGTTACAGATGATTGGAATGATGGACAAAACACTATGGGAAGAATCAATAAAGTATATTTGAAACATGTTATTGATAAAGTGAATGAGAGTACTATGTTGGTATTGAAGACATTTCAGATATTGGTATCTAGCAGATCAAGGATTCCATAGTCTATTGTGGAGAAATATAAAAATGATATATGTTTCATGGTTGACACTAACTTTACCTATATTGAAGCAGTGGAACCTAGAATTGAGTTCATAGACCCTCTTGGCTATGAGATATCTGAGGCAGAGATAGAAGGATATGTTGGCAGGTTACTTAAGAGTAAGTTGGACACCCAGTGCAAGAGATTTGGAACATTTGAAGAAAACTTCAACCTTGCAAAAGCTATAATGGAAGAAAAGTAGTCTAAGAAGAAAGTGGACAACACTATAAAGAAAATATTAAAGAATTCTGGCATGATAGAGCATAAGTTTGATATTGCAAAGAAGACAACAACAACAATCAGAGGTATTGAGTAGAAAGAAATCTTGTTTGTACCTCCCTTGTCATCAAGTGCAGTTGAGCATGAACCTACACAAGTAAAGGTGAAAGTTGAGGAACCTGAGGAAGAACAAGAAACAAGGAAATCCACTAGATCCTCTTCTTCCGCACATAGCAAGAGAGTGAAGGAAAGTGCTATAGGACCTGGCAAGAGGCAGAAAGTTTTGGTGCCACCAGTCCCTAGGAAAATTGTAGTAATTGAAGATGATGACACTACTATGAAGAAGAAAGCATGGAAACCTAGAATTGAGAGAGTGAATGAAGAAATCATACAAGATGGAGACTTTACTAAGATGAATAAGTACTATGACCTTTATGACTATTCTGAGAGATTGAATCTTGAAAATTCTATTGTTAAGTACATGATTTTGGCTAACAAGAAGTTTGATACTATTCAGGGCAAGATTCCTGATGACCTATTCAAGAAGCTTGTTAATAGGAAAATGAGAGCACAAGAAGAAGATAAAACTATGAGAGAAAATATGGTGAAGAAACTATGTGTTGTGAAAGATGATGAGCATCTTAAATAGATTTTGAAGCCCCTTGGCACTCTTTTGAGGACTAAGAGGAGAACCATTCAGATCATGGTAGGACATTATGAGCAAGTGAGAATAGAAATAGAACAAACAATAATTAAAGTTATGGCAGAAATTGTTGGAGAGACTTCAGTTGCAATAGAGCAAGAGAAAGAAGTAGAACAGGAGGATATTCCCTCTCCACTTGCTATAAATATTGAAGAAGAATCTATGAATGTTGAAGGTACAAAGATTACTTTGGACACTAAAGAAAATGTATTTCAGAACTTAGAGAACATTGTTGACAATTCGGCTCTTGATGAACCGGATAGAACTGAACAAGCAGAACAAACCCAACCTATGATTGAAGAACCTAAAGAAACTAAGGTTGAAGTACCCCTTCCTACAAAAGAAGACATCAGTCTTACTCCTAAGACTGAAAAGAAGAAAGAAATTGGATCTTTATTTGAAGATTTAGGAAAGGAAGTTGATGATGATGATTAGTTAGAATTGATCACTTCCCTGAATAAAACTATTGGTAAAAACAAGAAGGTAAAGAATCTTGAAGGTTGTCTGAAGGACTTAACTAAAAAGTTACAAGGAGTTGTAACCACACAGATTGTAGATGTAGACCCTCTGGAGAAAGCAAAGAATTTGATGAGAACCTTTGATGATGAGTTTACAAATCTATCTGAGATTGCAAAGGTAAAGGCACAAGCAGACTATGAGGTTGGAATGCTTTTGAAAATCAGTCAAAATATTAGAGATGATGTCAATAGTCTTGATATCTATATCAAGGATTTGAGGAGACATTTGGGAATAGGAAAGTCTTTGTACATATAGTGTACAACACCAGAGATTTTGGCAGCAGAAGAAGACAAGCAGATCAAGCTGAAGGAAGAAGAGATTCAGAATGAATCAAACCTTCTTTCTAATCCTAATGTGAAGATTAGTCATGTTGAGAAGAAAGTTCAGAAGCTGTATGATGAAATAAGAATTTTGCAAGATGAGAGGAACAAAAAAATGAGGAGACTCACTCTTTTGAGAGAACATACTTCCATGAAGATAAGTGTTATTGAAGAGTAGCTGGAAGAATGTCTTATAGCTAGGATATCATTTTAGAAATTTAACTTTGAGACCCTCCAAGCATGTCAAATTGCAGCTTATGGACTAAGCACACTACTCAATGTGGTATATTCCATCAAGAAGTCATGGGAAAAAGAGTTAGAAGCTATAAAAGTTGATTTTGTAGATTGTGTTGCAAGCCTACCGGCTTTGCAATAAGACATTTAAGGTATAATATTTTGTGTTACAATTTTGTTAGCCTCCCTACTTTATTTTGTCATTGTTGTCAAAGGGGGAGAGATATACAGAAAATTGAGAATTATATAGAGCAGAAGATTGATAGTATTATGTATACTCTTAGGGGGAGTATTACAGTATATAAGAATTATTTTTGAGGAGATATAAGGATAGTATTTATCTTATACTATGGCCAATTTTGAAATTTTGTTATTGTACACTTAGCCAATTTTCTCATATGTTGCCACCAATGACAAAGGGGGAGATTATTGGCAATTTGGCTAAAGTGAGTACATAGATGTTGTCATTATGGCAACATATGATCCTCATGAAGATCACACAAGTCAGAGAGCAAGTATAGCAGAGCGCATCACAAATTTGTCTAAGTGTGAGATAGTGTTTTCACAGTGTACCAGGACACAATTTTTGTTTTTGACATTGACTGGAGTGAGTTCAGTGCTTGTGCACTTGAACATAGACTCTATGATGGCTAATGATGACCCATCTTAGAGAGAAAGTTAGTACGACATGTACAGAATTAGTTATGGCAGTTTTTTGAATATAGTGTGAAGCCAACAGGACAAAATATGAAGGTAGAATTGGTAAAGAGTTAAGGGATTATTTTATTTATCAAAATAATGACTTAACAATATAAAGGGATGACATCCTAGATGTTAACTTTTAGATAATGATATATGGAAGCCTACCATGTAAAGTTATTATCCTTAATAACTTGTATATATATGCAATTGTAATTGTAAAAAAGAAAAAGAAAAAAAAAGTGATGTAATAAATGTAATTGTGAAGTGAATGTAATAGTGATGATGTGAAGATAAGAGCAGCAAAGGAATATTGATACAAGCAGAATAAGGTTATGTACCTTGACCTATTTTGTATACATTGTATATTACTTGTTTGGGCAGTGGGTTCATCTAGTAATTAGATTTTGTATTGACAACTCCTAACAGGGTTGAGGCTTCTAACAAAGCCTATAGTCCCTTAATCAGGACTGATACACTATATGCTTGTAATAGACTCCTAACAGGGTCAATATCCTTAATAGGATACTTTTGATTAGTGGATCTTTGTGGCTACCATCCCCACCGGGGTTTTCCCTTGGCCAAGGTTTCCTCGAGAATAAATAATGTGTTATGAGTTCTTTGATGTTATTACTATGCATGTTATTTAGTTTCTTATGTTATGCATGTGTGAAGAAAATCTGTTATATCCATATTTGGGCAAAAGATAAAGTTTGTAGAATACTGATTCACCCCCCCCCTCTCAGTATTCCCTATTTCTAACAAGAAGATGAGTTAAAAAGGAGACAACATAGTAATTCTCGAGGGAAGGAAAAGATTGATTACTTGGTGAAGGACAAATCGACTGCTGAAGATGAACATAAACTTGTGGAATTGAAGAAGAAGATAGGTAGAGTTATCTTTAAGGGTACTTGTTATAATTGTGGAGAAGAAGGACACCATTCTTTTGAGTGCACACAGAAGAAGCTTGGTGACCAATAGACTACTGTGGTAAATGAGAACATTCAAAATGAACCTGAATCTGAGAACTTGTTGGTTCGGTGAACATTGCTCGGTACAAAGGAGGAACCTTGTTAGAGGAGTAATTTGTTCAAAACTCGGTGCAAGTCTAGAGGTAAACTTTTTGATGTAATTATTGATAGTGGTAGTATTGATAACCTTGTTGTTGAGGACATGGTTTAGAAAGTTGGTTTGAATAGAATTGGCTGGTTGCAAAATGTTCATGCTCTAGAAGTAAGGGAGTAGTGCTTTGTTGATGTTCAGATTGGCCAGTATAAGGATCTTGTGTTATGTGATATTATGGAGATGAATAGTTATGATATATGGCTTGGTAGACCTTGGCAATATGATTGCAGAGCTATGTATGATTGTGTGAAGAATGTGTTTATTGTTGAGAAGGATGACATGAAGTTTTCCCTGATGCATTTTTTGAATACAACACTCAGTAGGAGGAGTATGAGTATTGGTAGCCAAGTTGAGTTGTTGGATCCTATGAGGAATGATGATCAATATGGAAAACAAGCCTATGTGTTATCAAGGAAAGGTTTGAAGAGAGAGAGGAAGCAGAAGTGGAAGAGTATGCAAGCTAAAAAGTTGGAGAACTTGTATGTGAAGAACTAGTTTGGGGTTTATGTGCTGAATCCTAGAAGATGTTCTTCCAGCCTATGAGAACATCTTTTCAAACCTGGAGTGTCTGATGTAGGGGCATTCTAGGGTGCTCGGTGAATCTGCATGGAGGTGTGTTGTTTTGGTTCTATAGTACTCAGTTGTAGCTTTAACCAATGGTCTCAGTTATTGAAGGAAGCTTGGTCATTGAAGGAGCTCAGTGGAACTTCTTGTACTCGATGGAACTAGTGCTTGGTAATGCCTGTGTTTCTTGATGTTGCTTGGCTTGGTCAGTTATTTCACTGGTGCTCGATTGTTTCTCTAGCGCTCGATAGTTCTAGTTTACTGACTTGAGTTCTTGATGATTTGGTTGGCTGACTTGGTGCATTTATTGTTGGTAGCTATCGTTGCATTCTCCTATGTAGATCTAGAGGCCGACATGGAGAATTAAATAATTGTAGGGCTATTTGTGAGCCAACTGTTGTTACATTTAATATTTGTTTGTAATGAGAGCTGACTTGGCTTAGGAGTTAATTATGTCATCCAGCTGAATTGTGGCTGAAGATTAGTATTTAAGGAATGTTTGGGTAGTTGTTTAGAGAGTTAGTCAGAAGTAGAGATGGAAGTGTAGACTTGGATCTTGCGAGATCTTGAAGATCAGATTGATTCCAATAGTTTGTAATAGCAGAGCTAGTGGTTGTTTTCTTGGAGACAAGGAGATTGCTTGAAGGCTTGCGAGCTCAAGTTTAGATCTACCTTAGGGTTTCCATCAGTTGCTGATTTGTTTCAGAGTTGGACTAGCTAGAGTTGGATTGGATCTTTGTTGATCGTGCAGAACTATTTCTAATTGTAATTGGCCCTAAGTCGGAAGGCCTTACAACCAAGCATGTTAAATGAAAATCTGATTTGAGCATATGTTGTTGTGTTATTTCCATTGTGTTGGTAGTTGGCTGCAAGGTTGGATTGTCCTTCATTGGATCCACCATCCTTGACTGTGTCATATATGAGCTCTATCTTTTATGGACTGTATGTTGGTACTTCCTCTATGGGGGCGTATGTGTGTTTTGAGCCAAGTCATGAAGGACTCTAGTGAATGTATTTTCTAAAAAGTGTCTTTTGACATTGAGGTTTTAGATTGACATATTAATGCCTACTTTTGTTATTGATGTCAATGGGGGAGAAGCATACATAAAAAAACATTTGTTGAGAGAAAAGAATAAAAAGATAGATAAGGATACATAAAAAAATCTGCTGGGAGAAAAGAATAAAAAACGTCTGTTGGGGAGAAGAATACAATATAAAATGAAAAACCTTTAGAGATTTGATTGATGAAGAGGAATTGAAAAGATTGATTGATTTGATTGATGAAGAGGATTTGAAAATATTTCAAAGCAGTATCGTTGCAGTTTGGTATTTATGGAACTTGGATGTTTTTTTCATCTATGTTGCCATCAATGCCAATGGGGGAGATTGTTAGGAATGAATATTGAATATGTCCTATGGGGGAGTATTCAGAGTCATTCTATAGCAGTTGTATGTTGCATTCATGACTATGATTATTATTGATGTCAACATAGTGATCCACTGGAGATTAACAGAGAAGCAAACAGTGTTTGAATTAGTGCACATGGAGTATTGCAGATCAAGTTATGCGAAGTTGAGGACTTATTCTATATTGTGTCTTGAGATTGTGGTCAAGAGTGTGTACACAAATTCAATTATTCATGATAGTTATGTGTAATTCAGTGGAAGTAATATTCAAGCAGTGTTCTTGAGAAGCGACTTGTGGTAACTGGATGATATCTCCTAATCGGGATAGAATCTAGGCATGCAAAGTTATTTAGTTGGTGAAGACATTTTTGTGGTGACATGGACGTGATAGCATGGTCTGAGGTCACACGTGTGAAGATTTTTTTTTTGGAAGCCAACAGTTTTTATGTAATTGTTGAATATTATGTAATGTGTGAAGATTTATATTTTGTAATTGGTTAAGCCTTGTTGGTCGACTCATTTGTAATTATTTGAGTGTGGTATAAAGGAAGAATTGTTTTTCTTTATTGTATGTAATTAATAGATATGAATTATAGAATTGAGCAATATATGTTGTAAGAGGATATGCGAATTGCAGAGATCTGGTATTGAGATCAGGTGAAGCAGCTGGTGCGGTTTGGCACAGACAAAGGAGCAAAGATAAGTTGCTGAGATCAGTAATTGTTGGTATTATTTTTTTTGGATAATACAAAGAGTAGTTGAATAGTGTGCTCATTGATCTTTCCCTTGAAGTTATTTGGATAGTGGGTCCTTCTGTCTTCTATAACTCTTAACCGGGTTAGAATCTTTTAACAGGGATTCAAAGTCTCCTAACATGGACTCATATGTATTGAATGTATTTCATAAGGCTCCTAATAGAGTCCATCCTCTCACAAATTTTTTTCATATTGGTACATCTTTTGTGGGCATCATTCCCACTGGGGTTTAATCTCTAATCAAGAGGTTCCCTAGTCAACATATCTTGTTTTATTGTGTTGTTGTGTATGTTTATCTTTCTATGGTTGTTGCTTATATTGATTACATGGTTGAAATCTAATAATGGTGATAAAAGTTGTAGTTATCTGATAACTAATTCAACCCCCCCCCTCTCACTTATCTTGGTGGACTTTACTTTCTAACATGGATAGGGAATATGGAAGATATTTATTGTAGCATAGTATGGATAGAGTTTTCTCCCAAGTATAGAGTGCAAGGGGAGGTAGATAAATGAATGGAAAAGGTATGATATGTATGTGAAGTAAATGATTAGGAAGTTATTATGGATGGATAGTGAGAAGGAATTGCCCCCAAGTATGAAGAGAAATTGGATGGAGAGATTACACATGATGCTTGTTTGCCAAGTTTTCATCATGGTACTTGTCCAAGGCACCTGATTACCAAGTTTTCACCGTTGGATGATTATTATTTTTTCTTCTTTTTTTTGACTTTTTATTTATTTATTTTTTGAATTTTATGGAAGGAATTCAAGCCTGATGCTCTTTGGATAATGTTCCTTTGGAAAGATATGCTATGATTGGCCAAGGCCGCTGAAAGGTAAGCTCAAATATGTTGATAATGGTAATGGTAGGGGAAAAATATGGAGGATAAGGTAGATGATGGTGAAGGATTTATGTGTAAGATGCAGTAAGAGGAATGATAGGATATGATATGGAAGGATAGGGAGTAAATATAGGAGTTGTATATTGGATAGGGTATTAAAAGGTTTGTGTGGGAGTAGGTGGAAATGATTGCAAGATCAACATCGACAAACACCTTGAAGGGTAGTGGACAGGTGAAGGGATAATGAATTGGCTAGTGTGAGGTTTTGATGTAGGAAATGATGTGGATTTTGTGACACAAGGACCCAAAATAGATGGAGGAGAGAATGGAAGATATTTGGAAGAATACTGAGTGGAAGTCTTTGGAAGCTTGAAGGTCAACTTTGATTTTTATTTTATATTCCAGTCATTTAAGAGAGATTTAGGAATCCACATAGATTTTTTTTATTTTTTATGTCTATGTGCTTTTGACCACAATTCTGATGGATTTAGGAACCCATATTTTCTTTGATTTTATTTTTTTCTTGGAGGACCCTTGTGGTCTCTTGAGTATTTCCCTTTTCTTTGTAGTCACATGTTGATTAGATAAGACATGGTGATCTTCATATGTAAGTGGATTCTTGTATTTCTAATTGTTATGTTGTGCATCCAAATTGCTTCCAAAAGACTTGGGAATTGTGGACAAATGAGGCTCATATAATGGGTTTTAATGGATGGATGGATAGAAATCTCTCAAGGATTAATGTCTTTGTTGATCTTGGGGTATGGTGGAAAAAATAAATGATGAGGTAGGAGAGAGAGGTATAGTGGATGGAGGAACATAAGGACCTAAAATGGATGGAAGGGATGAAGGATTTAACATTGGGATATAAGTGCCCAAAATGGACGAATGGGATGAAGAATTTCCTTTAGGGATATAGGGGCCCAAGATGGATTTGGAAGATAATAAAGGAATATTTTTATGCTTGAATAGAGGTATATAAGGTGTAAGAGGGATATGAATATCTGTAGAGTGAGTGATATCACCAAGGCCATCAAGTGTAGGGTTTCCTTGGTCCTTGAGAGACTCCTTAATAGGAATAATAAGAGCTTGAAGAGGAATAGGATCTTTTGAAGGATTAGGATCTTACAATGGAGGATCAAGAAAGAGAATAGGATCTTGTCAAGGATTAGGATCATGAGGGGAATTAGGGGAAATAATGGGATCTTGAGAGGGATTGGAATCATGACATTGAGATGAAGGGGTACTTTGATATTGACTTTGGGGAGGATTATGTGGTGGAGTGGAAGGGATGGTAGGATCTTGAGATGGAAGGCCATCATGGAATGGAGTGGATGGAATGCCTCGATCTTGATTAGAAATGGAATCATGAGGTGGATCAAGAGGGATAGGTGGATTTTAAAAAATAAGGGGATTAAGGAGTGGAGGAATGCTTGGATATAGAGGATGAGATGAATCTTTGTTAATATGCTTTGGGACAATGTATTGACATGTGTAGACTTGTAAGGGTGATGTGATGAAGGGGTTAGGATCTTCAACTTCAATCTCTCCTTTTTCAATGAGGTCTTGGACAAAGTTTTTAAACTTTAAGCACTTATTGATATCATGACCCTTGATGCGATGATAATCACAATATTCATTTTCCTTATACCAAGTAGGTTTAGGTTGGCTCTCATCAAAGGGAATAGTGTTTGGAAAAACCATCATGTTTTGGTCAACAAGTAGGCGGAATATGACATCAAGAGGGTCCGCAAGGGGAGTGTATTGTCTAGCTTTGGGTGATTGTGAAGCTTTAGAGGATATGAATGATGTGTGTTTTGGAGGATTAGGATTGTGTGGAGGTTGAGGATTAGATGGAGGATTGGGGTTTGATGGTGGATGAGGATTATGGATTTGGAAAAAGGGGGTAGGACACATGTCTTATAAATGTAAATTTTTTATTTTTACCCCCATTTTGTAAGTTAAGGAAAATGTTTTGAAGCTCTTCAATCTCTTGGGAAAGATTGGGTATGTTGGAAGAGTAATGTTGGTGAGGGATGGAATCATATATGGATGAAGAATAATGAAGTGGATTTCCCTTTTCAAAAGTAGAGGAAGGATAGGAAATAGAAGATGGATTGAGATTATATATGAAGTGTTGAGGATTGATTTGGTAAGTGTGTTGGATTGGAGGTATAGTTTGGAGATTAGGATTTGGTACTTTAAAGTCCTCAACCATTTTCTAAAACCAATCCATGTTCATGATGGTTGAATTAAAGATTTTGGATTGGATTAGAGGAAGATGATGTAGAGGAAGATTTGAATTAAGATTGAAAGATTTGATGACATACAAAATATGAATTTAAGACTAGGAGCAAGTTTGGATCTTGATTTAAAAGGGCAAGGCCTCAAGGATTTTGATATAATTGGATGATGGATTTGATTGATTTAGAGGGAAGGGCCTCAAGAATTTTGATCGATTTGATTTGATTTTGATTTTGGATTTGCGAGGGAAGGGCCTCAAAGTTGGATTTGATTTGATTTGAATGATGATTAAAGCCCAAAGATGATGATGGTGCTCCTAAGTCAAAAGTGGAATATTAGAAGATGACATGGATAAGGCTTGGATTAAGAATGGATGAAGTGGAAGGATAGATTAGAGATGTTTGAATACAAGTAGAATGGATGATTTGATTGATTTGGATGATAGGGGATATATGGATTGAATTAGAACATAGAAATCAATAGTGCAATGTGCATGTCCAAAAATATTTTCATGGGTCTCAACACATTCGAAGATACATCAAGCACACACTACCTAAGGTCAAAAAGGAAGTGTTCCAACCTTTTCCCACTACTTGATGCTCTTAGCCTCACAATTAAGTGGTTGAATGGCCTTTCTTAGGACTATGAAAGTTATGTATTAATTGGAAAAGAACAATGCTTGTGGTGCATGTCTTTCCATATTGTCATATTCAAGCTTTAGCATCCAAGGGAATACATATGATGAGTATCTTGGGGTGATCCGGGTAAGTCCACTTGCATCAATCCTTGCACAAAGGAAGTCACATGGCTAAAATGGTTGGCCTTTAAGTCCTTAGGTGTCTAGTAAGGTCCTCCATTCATGACTATCCCATGTAGTTCTATAAGTAGAATTAAGGCCTATATCCCTATAAGCATCCAAAAAGTATAGTCTCGCAAGCATTATTCAGACCTCTCAGCTCTATACTAGATGAATGTATTCCCCTTGTAGTAAACAAGATTGAGACCATTGATGGCCCTACAAGTGCACAATCAAATGTAGTCTTGCTTAGCAAGATTGAGGCAACTAGGCCCTACACATGAAGAAGCATTAGGAATAGAAAATAGCCAAGTCTCCCCTCTCTTTGGATTGAAGGAAGCTTTTTATTATAGTAGGATGGAGTAGTCAGGTTCTCTTGTTCCCCACTTGGGTTGTTCCCAAAAGATTTCTCTCTTGGCAGACCCTCTAAAGGTAAATGCAAGAAAAGTAAGATGGATAGATAATGGAGGTCAAGATTTTTGATTTTCCACAAGGAAAAGAGCATACACTCCTACTCCATAGTTTCTCTCAAACACGTCAAGCACATGTTCATTTACCCAAGATTCCTTTCTAATGACCAAATTGTGTAGGTCTAGATTTCTAATTTCCCCTTAAAAAGGAAAGAGCATACTCTACTACGACCTAATTAAATCACAAGAAATGAACCTTCCTAATTAAACTAGGTGCCTATAAAAATCAACTTAAAGTAGACACAATGTTTACTTGAATCTCCAAGGCAACCTACAAAACTAATGAATTAGTAGTCTCAAATCTTTTCAAGATCTTTAAACAACGTCCTACAAAACAAATTAATTAGTAGTCTCAAAATGTCTTAATGTTGATCAACCATTCCGCAAAACTACTATTAGAAGATTGAAAATATCAGAAACTTGTAAGAAAACTCAACCATGCATTGAACAATATGCAAATAAAGTGCAAATTCATCACAATATTTTTTATTTATTTTTATTTTACCTAGTCAACAAGATCTGATTTGTTTGATATGATTTTGGCCACAAAAATAGAAATGCAAAAAAGAGACCCCTGCTAAAAAAAAAGAGAGCTTTCCAAAAATGTAATTTTTATGGAAAAATTCCTTAATTTGTGCTCTAGAAACCCAATTTATTAAAATAGACCAGTTTTCAAAGATTGAATTTTTGAGCCATATTAGTGTATCAAAATGAAAAACACAAAGAACATGTCATGTGTATAATTTTTAGACCTTTCTGAAAATGTAAAGTATTCTGAAAAATATGGTGATTTGCGACCAAAAATTAATTTTCATTAAAAATCATTAAAAAATTATAACTCACAGAAAATGGATCAGAAAAATCTAAGTTTCGAACTGAGACATACTATGATGATCCCCCAACTGCAAAAACAATTTTAGACAAAAACTCCCAACCGTTTGAAAGATATGATCAAATATTTCAAAAAATCCTAGGGTTTTGTCTTCAACTCAACCTATACAAGTATTAGCATAAAAATTCTTCAAAAGTGTAGATCTAATAGGGATGTGGGTCCCATCGGGCATGCCAAAATGTATGCAATGAAAATATAAACCTATTTTCTGAAAATGAAAAATACCAAAACACCAAACAAAATCACATTAGATATTAGTCATTTCAAATGCAACAAAATAAGTAATCTTCACTACAACCTCCGATGAGCTAAAACAAGGGCATCCAAAGCTTTGTTTGATTTTCTCTTTGAGATTATTTGTGGGTATGCTCTCTCAACACAAATAAAATGCAAAACTAATGCAAAACTATGGGATGCAAGTTAGATGATAGTGAAGGGATTGAGAACAAGTATAAGGAACTTGCCCCAAGCTTCACAAATGATAAAGAGTAAAATAATGCAAGATTGATTCAAGATAATGATAATGTAAATATGATTAAGATCTAATTGTTGGAGATTTGCCAGCAAGCTTGTACTGATTGTATGTTTGTCATTGATGACAACATATGATAAGTAGCATGTGTGGAAGTCTTATGCAGTGAGATTTTAGTATATGTAGCATGGACATATTATCAGCATGATATCATGGACGTAGAGGTTAATTATTAGTATAGACAATTATATAGCAGCTTGTGCTAGCAGTGTTCCTAACAGAGTTATAGGCAGTATTTTGTGAGTGATTATCCCTAGTGATCACCAGTTGTAGTTTCCTATGTTTATCTAGAAGAGCTGACATAGATTATATTGGTATAGGAGTTGCACCTATAATTTTGGTATGCACACTTGGATTAGTGATTAGAGAAGATTTAAGAATGTTTGGCTAAGAGTGCATGATGTAATTCAACTTGAGGAGTAAGTATCAGATAATTTGGTAGAGCCGATAGTGTGTAGCGTGCGTCTACACTTATTGATTTGGATAGGGCCAAGTTTGTGTTGCGTGCTTAGTAGAGCCGAACAAGATGTTGTTGGAGAGTGTTATTGTTTCTCTAATATGATTTCAAGGTGGTTCTAATAGGCCAACTTGATTATATCATTTAGAGGAAAGATATTTATAGGTAGTCATTTCTGATTGCTAAGATATGGTTCGAAGTTGTATGTGAAGAGTAGAACAGAGAGTGTGAAGTGTTAAGCCATCAACAAAAGGTCTATGTGACCAAGTAAAGAATATATACTATACATTGGAATTGATCCAAATAGCAGGTCAAAGCGTAGTTCACCAAGATCCAGATATAGTGTGTATCTATTATTTTGAAGGTTGCAACCTTCACCCCTTTGAGCAGTGAGCTCTCGAACAGTGCATCCTCACCCCTAACAGGGTTAATCATAAAAGACTCCTAATAGGGTCTAACCTTTGACCAGGTCATTATACTTATTGCATTGTAAATATTAACTCCTAACAGGGTTGTGAGATCTTCTAACAAGTATCATTATACACTAGTGTAGTTTATTAGTGGGTGTCAATTCCCACCGGGGTTTTTACCTATTTGGGTTTCCCTCTAACCAAAATATTGGTGTTGTGTTCAAGTGTTCTTTCATTGTGTTTATGCTTAATATTTAATTATACTTAACTGGATAAAGAATTGAAACTTGTAGATAACTGATTCAAACCCCCCCCTCCTCTCTCAGTTATCTCTTGGGACTATTCCTAACAATTGGTATCAGAGCCAAGTACCTCAGAGAGAAAGTTTAACAGCTTGAGGTTGATCAAATGACATACTTTAGAAAAGAAAGTCCTAAGTTTGATGGAGAGAATTATCCTGACTGGAAAAACAAGATGATGACACATTTACAATGCATTGCTTTTGAAGTTTTTGAAGTGGTTGTCAAAGAAGTTAAAGTTCCATCTCTAGAAGATCTTGCAAAGGAAGATGCCACTGACAAGCATAAGGATTTGTTCCATCAGAATGCAATATCCAAATAAGCCTTTATTAGCACCTTATCTGATAGTGAGTTTTCAGAGATAAAGAAAGTAGACACAACTTACAAGATATGGAAGCACCTAGAAGACATGTTTGAAGGAGATACACAAGAAAAGAATGCACGCAGAAAGACATGGAAGAAAAAATAAAATTCATTGGAGATGCTACCAAAAGGGAACATAAGAGCCTACAATCAAAGGATTAATGAAGTGGTTGCTAGAATCAGAAACAATGGTGGAGAAATCTTAGAAGAAGACATCATGGATAAGCTGATGACTACCTTGACACCAGTATATGAGAGCAAGATAAACATCCTTGATGAGACTATGCAATTCTTAGAAAACTTCAAAAGAGAGACCTTAATCAACAAGATTGCTACATTTGAGATATCAAGTTTGAAGACAGAGCCTAAAAGTGAAACTGCCTTCAAAGCTTCTATCCATGGTAAGAAATCCTTGTACACCTTTGGTAATTTTGATGATGATGATAATGAATAAAAGGCACTAGAAGATTTCATTGCTATGACTGCTAAAAGAGAAAAGAAAGGAAAAGGAAAATATGAAGGTCAATTGCCATTCAAATTCTTTTCATGTAATAAGATTGGTCACTTTGCATCCAAGTGTCCTACAAGAGTTAAGAAGTTAAAAATAACTACAAGCCTAAGTATACAAGGGGATGCTACTATGCTGGTGATGGAGTATCATATGAAGAATCAACAGAAGAGGAAATTGGATTCATTGCTCTTGAAGATGAAAAGAACACATAAGAGTTAGCATTGATTTCACATGCTGACACCAAGACAAATTGGATCATTGATAGTGGTTGTTCACATGACATGACATGAGACAAAGATAGATTTGTTCATTTGGATAGGTACAAAGGTGACATGGTTAGATTTGGAGATAACACTCCTAAACCTATCACATTGGATGGAAAGAATAACACTAATGATGTTTTTTATGTAGATGGTTTGCAGCATAACCTTCTTAGTGTTGGGCAGTTACTTGAAAAAGGTTATTAGTTGGGGTTCAAAGACAACAAGTGCATCATTAACAAAAAAAATGGTGTTATGATTGCATCAAGTTCAAAGACTAAAGGTAATTTTTTTCACCTTAATTCAAAAGCAAGTTGTTTTGTTACTAAGGTTGATGACAGTTGGCTATGACATAAAAGACTATGTCATATCAATTTTGATAACATAGTAAAGATAAGCAATGTAAAGGCAGTAAGAGATCTACCTAGCATAGGAAAGCTAGTTGATACTATTTGCAGGGAATGTGTAATGGGAAAACATGTAAGGAATTCATTCAAGAGGAAGCATAATTTAGCAGATAACAAGTTGGATATGATTCATACAGAACTATGTGGACCAACTCAAACAAGATCATACTATGGTGAAAGGTATTTCATTTTTTTTGTTGATGATTATTCTAGAATGATGTGGGTTGCATTCTTGAAAGATAAGTCAGAAGCATTTGAGAAGTTCAAATTATTCAAAGCTAAGGTTGAGAATGAATCTGGACTAAAGATAAAGTGTCTAAGATCGAATAAAGGAGGAGAATTCACCTTTGACAGATTATATGAGTACTACAAAGAATATGGAATAAAGAGACAATTAAGTGCACCTAGAACCCCTCAATAGAATGAGATAGAGAGAAGGAACATGATCATCCTTGATACAGCGTGCACCATACTGATTGAAGGAAAAATTTCACACACCTATTGGAGAGATGTGGTCAATACAACAGTTTATAACATCAATAGAATACAACTAAGGCCTGACACATATAAGACACCTTATGAGCTATGGTTTGGTAATGTTCCTAGAGTGAAATACTTTAGAATCTTTGGAAGCAAGTGCTACATCAAGAGGGATGAAGCAATAGGAAAGTTTGATGCAAGAAGTGATGAAGGGATTTTCCTTGGTTACTCTACTAAAATAAAAGCTTATAGATGTTTTAATTTGAGACTGAAGAAGATCATTGAAAGTGCTCATGTTAAGATTGATGAAAATTTTATGGTTCAAGAAAGATATCATGATTATTCACCTATGATTGAAGAATAACCTAGTCCTTCCACTAGTGAGATAGTTGTTGAAGAGATGTTTGATAGTATTGATGTATTATGCAATGACCCTAAAATAAGTGAAGAAGAAACTCAGAAGGCAGATGAGATAGTATCACCTAAATTTCCAAAGTTTACATCTAGATATTACTCTAAGGATGATATCATTGGAGATCAGAGCAGAAAAGTCACAACAAGATCAAAGTCAAAGAGTTCAGCAAGCAATGAGGTGGTATATTTACTATCTCAAATTGAACCTTTAAGTGTTGAAGATGCATGTAATGATTCAAATTGACACGATGCTATGAAAGAAGAACTAGATCAGATTATCAAGAATGATACTTGGGAACTAATTCCAAGACCTAGTGATAAGAATGTGATTGGAACAAAGTGGATATTCAAAAACAAGATGAATGATGATGGTACAATAGTAAGGAATAAGGCAAGGCTAGTATGTAAGGGATATACGCAAAGAGAAGGCATTGATTATTCAGACACATTTGCACCAGTGAGTAGACTAGAAGCCATTAAGATGTTTCTAGCTTATGCAACATTAAAAAACTTTAAAGTTTATCAAATGGATGTTAAGTCAACATTCTTGAATGGAGAGCTAAAAGAAGAAGTATACATTGAGCAACTAGAAGGATTCACCTTATCAGACAAACCTGATATGGTATGTGTAATACCCCAAAAATGGGCTATATGTTCATTAACCTCCTACATCCTAAAATCGAACGAAATCGACATAGAAGTCCTAATCTAAGGCACATCTGCACATCATCGAATCTAATTGATTATCTTAAATTTTGCATCGGGGAATATTCCTAGCAATATTCTTAATTATCTTAATTACCTTTAATTTAATGATTATTTGGCGATAAATCACATTTATCCTAAAGTTTGATTAATTGAATATTTTCATATTTAATTAATTAGATTTAATATTTGCCACTTAATTGTTTAATTAAATTTAATTCTATCTATTATTAATTATATTATTTAAATTTTGACAATAAATCCAATATCCTATGAATAATTGATTAAATTTTTATTTAATTAATTAAAGTAAGTTGTCAATTTTTAATAATATAGTTTTTAATAAAAGTTTGATTAAATGATTGATTAACCCATAAATCAGTTGTTTTAATTTTAAAATCAGTTAAGTTGGAAATAAATCACTTTATTATTAAATTAATTCATAAATAAAACATGCACAATCAAGAAAAGCAGATAACTATCAATTATCAATTAAAGCTAAACTCTATTTTGAGTTAAACTTTGCTTTTGCATGTTTTTGTGAGTTAATTATTCTTTATTTAAAAATAACTCAAAAATCAACCTGAGTTATTTGAGTGATTTATGGCTTTTTCCATGCATCCCCAAAGCCCTGGATTTTTATAAAATCAAGGCTCAGCTCTTCATAATTCATCTCATAATTTTGCAAGCTTACTTTGCCAAAGTCGTCTACGAATTGCACAACTATTTTGAAGAATTGGAATTTGGAGAATCAAAGCTTATTGTGAATCAAGGTTATTGTGAGATCAATTTGTTTTTTTACATTCATTTAGATTCTTTTTATATCATTGTTAGATCATTTTAGCATATCAATTTCCATATTAGCATAGATTCCATATCAAGTTTTCATATCATTGCATAGAAAATATCAAAAATATAGATTAATTGCATTCATATTTCATATCAGTTTTGCATCCAAATCCTTCATTTAGGTGTCTACTAGGTCACTGATCTTGATAGGAATCTCAGAACATCAATCTCGCACCTATTAGAAGGCAGTAAATTGCTTGGTTAAATTAGATTTCAATTTTGCACGATTTTGATTTTTGCTAACCTCTAATGTTTTACTAAAGTGTTGTGTCTACAGATCAGGTACAATTTTCACACACACATTTCTGGCACCCACCGTGGGGCAACCCACCTTTGCATGCTGATTTTGGTTATTTTTTTTGGAGCTAACCCCCTTGTGCAGATTTACTTGGAGCTAAAACCCTAAAGTTTCAAAGATTTAATTTTATCTCCCAAACAGCTTGGATTTTTGGTCTAAAATTATTTTTTCCAGGTTGGAGACATATCAAGGAAGCTTTGATAAACAATTTAGAATTTTTTGAAATGTTTTGAATTTTTAATAATTTTTTTTCAATTTTTCATAAAAAATTAATTTTTAGCGCAAATCAAAATATTTTTTGGAAATTTTTACATTTTCAGAAATCTCTTCAAATTCTACAGGGGTTCCATTCTTTGTGTTTTAAATTTGGATGCAATATAATAACTCAAATAGTCAATTTACAAAAACTGGTCTGTTTTGATAAAACGGGTCTCTAGGGCACAAATGAAGAGATTTTTCTAAAATTTTTACATTTTTGGAAATCTCTCTATTTTTTAGTAGGGGTCTCTATTCTGAATTTATATTTTTGTGGCCAAAATCATATCAAAAAAATTAGATCTTGTTGACTACGTCAAATGCAGTGCAAAATTATTTTTTTTTTGTGATGGGTATGCACTTATTCTTCATATGATTCAATGCATGATATGAGTTGTCATTTGGATTAATTTTTGGTTATTATTGCTCTTAATAATTGATTTTTAAATCTAACCTTAGGGTTTTCATAAGTTGAATATACCTTGCATATCTTGTTTGCTTGTTGGCTTGTTGGAGAGTTCGTAGCTTGCTTGCATGGTAAAGCTCAACAAGAATTGCTAAAAATTAGGTAAAATCTACTAAGCACATTGCAAGGATCCCAGGTATTCTCCTTCATCTAATAACATTTTGATTTGGACTTAAAATAAAATCTCTTATGTGTCTGGCTTGTGTGCATCTTTTCATGCTTTTGTCTATTTCTACACACTTGCATAATTGATACTAGGTTGTGACCCCTTAAGGATTCATTAAGTAGTCTTAGATACTTGTGATTGATCTTGATTGCTATCTTAGGTTATTGGACTCACTAAATCTGTCGGCCCCTCATTTTCACCCTGTGGTTGCAATATCAGTGCCACATTAAAGGGGAGGGGTCAACAGGATAGAAGCGTTAAGTGTTCCACTTGGAAACCCATTTATACTTTTAGGAACTCACTTGTTTTCTAAGTTGGGGACTCATTTTTAGCTTGTGTGAGGTGTTAAGTGTTCCACCTGGTGGACTCATCTCATATTTGCTTTAAGCGTTTAGTGTTCTTCTTTCTGCTTTTTGAGTACTTTTGGATAGATTTGCTTTCTGGAATACATATGTGCTCACATAGTAATTAGGCCCTATGAACACTATTCGTGATTCTTTAGAGATTGGATTCCTAGCGAAATCCTTCTTGATGATAGAATCCTTTTAGGTAGGGAGGATACTTAGTACATTTCACATTCAACTTGGTTAGTGCGTCTTCTCTTATTGATCGATACATTCTCTCCCCGAAGAGGTTGATAGATCACGTGGGGTTGACATCACGAGCTTTGGTGAATCAAAATTGGTTAGTGCACCTTCTCTTATTGATTGATACATTCTCTCCTCAGAGAGGTTGATAGATCATGTAGAGTTGACATCATAGACCTTGGTGAAGCAAAACTTTGTCTTAGCATGTCGGATTAATCTGCTTGCTTTATTTGGGTTAAAAGTGAAAAGGTGTCAAAAACCTTGGATCTGGAGCCAAGTCCCCTTGTGGTATACTATTGTGAGTCATCTTGAGAGAGGGTTAACCGTAGCAGACACTCCCTTCACAGGGAAAATTGCGTTGACAGAACCTCAAGCGGTAATAGCGATTTTCACCGTGGTAGTGACAGCCACTATATAAATGTCCTTGTGGAAGAAATCTTCACAAGTATGGTTCATTGTTGGGTTGTCAGATCTCCCTAGCAGCTCCTGAAGATTAAGTTCTCAGACTATGTCAAAACCCTGGTGTGCCGGGATTGGAGTTCACCCCTTTGGATCATAAAAGTTGCAGAGTCAAACCATTACTAAAACCCCTAGTGAGGCCAAATTTTCATTTTATAGGGTATATGTGCATTATTGCAAAACATTTTTGGAACATACACAATTAGCGCTTCTGAGGATTAGAATGAATAAGTCACTTGATTGTTCATGCGCAAGGTTGCTTTTGTCCTTGTTCATTATTTTCAGACATGCTTGAAATCACTTGCTTGCTATTTTGCATGCTTGTTTATCTATCTGGTTACTGAAAATGGACAAATCCGTTACAATCCTACAATTTGGACATTAAAATTTGCAAACAATCCGAATCTGCAAACTCAAAATTTTGCAAAAAAAAAAAATTGACGTAAAATCCTTTCTGGAGTCAAAAGTCATACGAGTTTTTCCAAGTGTCATTTCATTACAACCCATCTGTCATATGATTGAGTACCCAGTGTCGTATGAGTTTCCATGCCAGCAAATTCTCAAAGTCAAAATCTTGCAACTGTCGTATGAGATTTTCAACTGTCGTTTCATTGCTACCCAACTGTCGTACGAGTTTTGCAACTGTCATTTCATAGCATACCCACTTTCGTACGAGTTTTGCAAAGTGTCATTTGGGAAATTTTTGAAAGTTGTCAAAAAATTGTCAAAATTGCTAGATATTTAGCTTTTTCAGCGTAATTTCAGAATCTATCAAACGAATCACTGTGTCAGGAACAGAGCAGTAGCTATTAAGAATCCAATCATTTTCCTAAAGTGGCCTTTTGAATTTGATTCAATCTTCTGTTTAATCGATTTGAGTCCTTATCATCCTGTGTCAAAACCTTGTCATAACTATCAATCTTCAATCAATCATCAAAACAACTAAGTGTTGTGATATCTTGTCCGCTATCTTTTGGGAACCTACCCATACATCTAGGGCACAATATCTTTCATCCATGTCTAATCAAATCTTCAAAATCAATCAAACCTTAACAAGGTTGCATCATTTGATCATCTTGATTCAATTCATTCTTCGGTTATCTGGATCTTATTCTTCTGTTTCATTGAGGTGAATGGTGGAGACTAGAGCTTCCTCTCACAAGAAATCTATCACCACTCTCCAAACTCCAACTCTTGAGCAACTCATTAATTCTAGTCTTTATGAGGACGACGGTCTTGGCAACTATCGATTGAAATCTGGTTACATACCTCCTCCATCAACTCACGGAGGTACTCAACATACCCCCCATCAATCTAATCCAGGGAGTCCACACTCTCCTACCATGTCTCAAGCTGGGACAAACTTTGGTTCTTAGAGAGCTCAATCTCAACATGGTGCAGATCAGGAACCCACACCTGAAGAAATTGCTCGCTATCAAAATGACAATGAATTTAACAAGATGATGAGGCATTTCTTGAAAGAAAATAGAGAAGCATACTTTTTACAACTAGCTCATCAAGGAGCTAAACTTCCTCCCAAATTTAATGTTGAAGATATCATTACACATGAGGAAGAAACTCCACTCACAGCTATGACAAAATAGATACATGCTTTACAAGTCAAATTTAATAGCCTTGAGAAAGAAAAGGAACCCAAAGAGTTCTCCATGGAAGCTCTATGCCATTTTCCTTTTGACAAAAACTTGTATATGCCACCATTCCCAAAAAGAGTGGAGATGCCAAAGTATAATAAGTATGATGGACACTCTGATCCTCAAGATCATGTCAGAGAGTTTTGTACGCAATCCATGGAATTCATGCATGAACCGACCTATTTGATGCATCTTTTTCCTAGATCTCTGGGAGGAGCATCCATTCAGTGGTTTTCAAGATTGCCTCCTACGATCAAAACTTTTGAGGAGTTGATCAAATTGTTCTACCAACAATACTCCTACAATATTTAGCACCCGGTCACCATGATCAATATTTGTAATCTCAAGCAATATCCAGGGGAACCATTCCTAACATTTCTCAAGAGATGGAGGAAGAAGTTCTCTCTATATGCCAGACCTATTCCAGAAATAGAAAAATTGGAAATCTTCATCAGTAACCTTGTTCCAGAAATCAATTTTCATTTACAAATGCAAGATCATACATTTTTTGACAAGATGGTGGATAATGCTATCAAAATCGAAAAAGTTCTTGTAAAAAAAGGAGAAATCACACTTCAAAAAGACAAGTACGAATCTGGATCCAGTTCTAAAGACAAGAACAAAAATTGGAACAAGAACAAGGGCATCATCACAGATGGCATTGTTGACACTGTCCGTGCCCCATCAAAGGCACCTGCCTACAATCTCACTCTTGGCACTCAAGCCATTAAAGCTTTAGAGCAAAAGTCTTCTCAACCATCTCAAAGGAAGCCAGAATATAAAAGATGGGATAAACATTAAAAATTTACTCCTCTAGGAGAGTCTTTAGAATCAGCTATGAAAACTCTACTAGCTGATAACATCATCTCTTTGCCACCAATCCAACCACCTGATTCTGAGCCTAAGCCGACATGGTGGAGAGAAAATGAATTCAGTGCTTTCCATCAGAGTAAAGGTCATAAAACTAATGGCTGCTTCCACTTGAGACATACCATTCAAGATTTGATCAATCAAGGGGATATCATGATCGATAATCCTACAAGCAATAACGATCACACAACATTTATAAAACTATTTCCACAACATGGCAAGGGAGTTTCAACTTCTCAGCCTAACATGGGGGCAAAAGTCAATTACGCTTACCCTGGAAACAATGCTGTCATCAATATGGTTGAACCATGTCTCTCTGAGAGCTACAATGTCATCATAATTGTGCGAAGAGATAGAGATCATTCCTTAGCTAACGCAGTTACCAGATCACAAGCTCAGGCCCATCTGAAAGGACAAATACTAGATTCATCTAATGTCCCTAAGATACCTTTCAATCTTTCATCTGCTTCCAAATAGAAGGTTGCTTCCAAAACTTCCAATCCAAAGGATACAAGGCCTACATCTTACAACATTATCCAACAACTCCAGCATACCAATGCAAAAATCTCCATGTTTGAGTTGCTTTGAATATCTCCAGCTCATAGATCCATTCTCGATAAAGCTCTGCTTGGTTCCAATGTTCCTGATGACCTTGATTTAGATAGGTTCTAGACTATGGTTGGACATCTTACATCTCCACAATATATCTCCTTTTCAGAGGAAGATGACAACTCCTTGAGTCACCCGCATAATCAACCTTTGCATATAGAAGTCTTGATCCAGAATTGTAGAGTCAAATGTGTGTTGATAGATGGGGGCGCTGGCCTAAACATTTGTTCTTACAGCTTGATCACACAATTGGGATTTTCAGAATTGGCTATTGATCCTAGAAAGAAAATAACTATCAAGGCCTATGATGAACAAGAAAGATCTTCTAAAGGCACCATTGTCTTACCTATCAGAGTGGGTCCAGTTATCAAAGATACCATCTATCAAGTGCTTGATCTACCTTTGGCCTACAACATCCTTCTAGGGAGACCATGGATACATGAAATGCAAGCTATTCCTTCTACATACCATCAATGCTTGAAGTTTCCTTATGAAGGAGTAGAGGTTACTATCCCCGGAGATCTGAATACAACTTGCAACACCTTGAAGGAAAGTGCAGATAAGCTTGTGCCTAATAACAAAGAATCTCCCATTGAACCAACTAAAGAAGCATCCACATCTAAAATGGAAGATCTTGCCAAAGAGGTTAATATCAAAGAAAATAGTATGGGAGAATATACTATTGAGCCAGTCTTATCTTTGACATCTCTCCCTATCTCACCTAAGTCTTATGGGCAATCTTTGAAACAATCCAAACCAGACTCTAAAGAACCTCTGAAAGCATATAAAAATAATTTTGTAGCAAAACAAGTATCCAAGCAAGAGTTTGAAGAGGATGAAGCTGTGCTATCATGGCTCTACAAAGATGAACCTAAATCTCAAGTTGTTCAAACTGGTGACTCTACAGTATCCAAACTCCCTTCCAAGTCATATGGTCCAGGAGATAAATTAATAGCTAAGATGGGATATTCAGGTCAAGGGCCTTTAGGAGTCAGAGGAAAAGGTCTCGTGGCACCTCTCCCACATACTGGTAGAGAAAATAAAGATAAAGTCAGCTTAGGCTTTAAGAAGAAACCCTATCACCTCAAAGGTAATTTCTCTCATGTCATAGAGCAGATCGCACCAGGGGAACCTCTTCTTAAGAAAGAAGAAACAAAACCATCAGATAGTGATTCAGATAGTTCAGAACTCATCCCCTATGAAAAATTGCCTAAAGAGATCAAAGACCTTCTTGATGATAAAGATGATCCTATTAAGAGAATTAATGTAGTAGAAACACAAGAACCTACTATCAATCAAGAGATAGTTGCAACACAAGAACCTACTATCAATCAAGAGATAGTTGCAACACAAGAACCAGCTAATCTCGAAAATAATCAAGAAGAGGGAAGTGGTAGTGATTTTGAGACAGATTCTCATGAGTATGAATACCAATCAGAATCTGAGGGTAACCCTTCTTGGGGTATTCACCCTAACTTTACTCATGTTCTAAGATTTCCTAGAGATCTTGAATCAGAAGATGAATCTAATGACTATGAATGGGGAGTCATCCTAGAACCAGATGAGCTTATCATAGAGAAACATGTTGATGTTATTCACCAATATGTACCTAATCCCAATGTGAGTCTAGAGTGAAATGATGAACCTATCGAGTTTGATCCACCTATGGATGAATTGGACTCCCATGATGACATTGAGCCTATTCATGAATTGGATGTCTTAAGTTGTAGTATCACCTTTGAACTCGAGCATCAGGTTAGGACCAATGATGACAGATCCATATCCATAAACACTATCTCCCAATCTTTCCCTACTTTGACTATCAAATATCCAGAACTTATTGATCAAACTTCCACAAATTCTAGCCATGGTATTTATACCTTCCCGAATGACTATGCCCTTGCTTGCTACCTCAATGCAGTTGAGCCTATGAGTACTTCCATCAGTGAACTGAGCGTCAGCATGACCGAGTCAGACATCAAATATCTTAGTTAGAAAAATAAGAATAAAAAGAAAAAGAAAAAGAGTTCTGAGGGTGAAAACCACTTTGTGGCAGTCTCAGAACCTACAAAAGTAAAAATAAAAGATGTATCCAAAGGTGAAAACCTCTTTGAGGCGCCTAAAGATGAGATATTTGATGTCCTTCTGAGTCATTTACAGGATAGGTCTCCAGTTCTAATTGAACCCACCCAATCCATCAATTTGGGTACAACAGAAGAACCACAATTGGTACATGTAGCACAATCCTTATCAGAAGAAGAGAAACATAAATTCACTACATTCTTAACAGCAAAGAAGATCAACTTTGCATGGAAGTATTTAGATATGCCAGGATTAGATCCAAATCTTATCATGCACCATCTATCCATTTCTCCTAGAGTAAAACCTATGAAGCAAAAATTGAGAAAAATGCATCCTCATGTTGCACTTTTGGTCAAAGCTGAGTTGGAGAAACTCCTAAAAGCCAGATTCATCTGTGTCATTGACTATGCTGAGTGGATCTCCAACATTGTGCTTGTTTCTAAACCAGATGGCTCAATCAAAGTGTGCACAGACTTTAGAGATGTGAACAGAGCATGCCCTAAGGATGATTTTCCACTACCTAACATTGATATGATAGTGGACATGACTGCGGGCTACGAGATGTATTCCTTAATGGATGGCTTTTCTGGATACAACCAAATCAAAATTGCTCCAGAAGGCCAAGAGAAAACTGCTTTCACATGTGCGAGGGGAACCTTCTGTTGGAATGTTATGCCATTAAGACTCAAAAATGTTGGAGCTACATATCAAAGAGCAATGACATCTATTTTTCATGATATGATGCATAGAACAATGGAGAATTATGTTGATGATACCTTAGCAAAATCAATGATTAGAACATAACATCTAACTGACTTGAGCATGATCCTAGATAGAATGGAAAAGTTTAGTCTCCGACTAAATCCTAAGAAGTGTGCTTTTGGTGTCACTTCTGGAAAGCTCTTAGGATACATAGTTTCAAAGAAGGGTATTGAAGTTGATCCAGCTAAAGTTAAGGCTATAATAGAGATGCAACCTCCCAATAATATTAGTCAAATGAGGACATTGCAAGGAACAGTTCAATCTATCAGAAGATTCATATCACAGCTAGCGGACATATCACAGCCTTTTACAAAAATATTACATAAAGGTGTGACCTTTACATGGAATGAAGAATGTGAGAACAAATTTAACCATATCAAGAAGTATCTATCAAATCCACCTATCTTGATGCCTCCTATTCATGGGAAGCCATTGATCTTATATGTCTCCACAATAGCCACATCACTGGGGGCATTGCTAGCGCAACATGATGAGAACAAAAAGGAAAGAGCCATTTATTATATAAGCAGAACATTGGTGGCATATGAAAAGAACTATTCTATGATTGAGAAAGCTTGTCTCGCTATGATCTTTGCATCATAGAAATTGAGACACTATATGTTAGCTCATACCATGCATCTAGTAGCAAAAATTGATCCACTAAAATACCTACTAAGCAAGGCTGCTCTCACAGGTAGACTAGCTAAATGGGTCATGCTTCTAAGCGAATTTGACATTGAATATGTTGAAAGAAAAGCTATAAAAGGTCAAGTTATTGCTGATCAACTAGCAGATGCACCCATGTTTGATGACACACCAATGCAAATGGAATTTCCAGACTCCTCTATTATGCACCTATCTTCTAGAGAATGGCAATTGTTCTTTGATGACTCTTATACACAAAATGGATCTGGAGCAGGCATATTGTTCATAACTCCTCAAGGATACTCCATCCCAAAAGCATTCAGACTAAAGTTCCCCTACACAAACAATATTGCGGAATATGAAGCCCTTTTGAATGGTATGAAAATAGCAATTGCATGGAGAGTAACAGAGCTACACATTCATGGAGACTCTCAACTTGTTATTCATCAAGTCAATGATGTGTACCAAACTAAAGATGTAAAGCTCATTCCTTACAAGAGAATGGTAGATGATCTTAAGAGATATTTCATATCTATCACATTTGAGCAAATTCCTAGAATGGAGAACAAGGCTGCCGATGCAATGGAAACACTATCTACTTTATTATAGCAACCTGAACATGAGCTATGCTATGAGTTCCTAGTGGAAGCACTATCTTATCCTGCATATGACTCCCCCGAAACCTGCATGATTTGTACTATTGTTGGTCATGATTCATCCAGATACAAAGACCTCTTTTCCTATCTCCAAGACCAAATCATCCCCGATACCTTCAACCATCATGAAAAGAGATACCTTATCCGTAATGCCTCCCGATATGTCATCATTGGTCATGATCTATACAAACGAGGTCTAGATGGTATGCTACTTAGATGTTTAGAACGTGAAGAGTCTCAACATGCATTAGAGAAAGTCCATGATGGTATTTGTGGGTCACACTCGAACGGTTTAACACTAGCTTGAAAACTTATTAGGGCTGGGTACTATTGGCCTGAAATGGAGAAAGAGGCTATCAAATTTGCTAAGAATTGTCAAAAATGCCAAGTACATGGAAACTTAATTCATGCTCCAGGGAGGGATCTAATCCCCTTTACAACACAATGGCCTTTCCATCAATGGGCATTTGATCTTAACAGGATGATTCATCCTCATTCTTCAAATGGACATACCCATATAATCACAGCCACAGATTATTTTACAAAATGGGTAGAAGCAGTCCCTTTGACACAAGCAACGGGGAAACAGATATCTATGTTCATATTGAACTATATCATATGCAGATATGGGATCTCTCATTCCATAATCACAGATAATGGTGGGCAATTCAGGAATAAAGACCTAGATGATCTATGTACCAAATTCAAGATCACCCAACATTGGTCTTCTATCTACTATCCACAAGGGAATGGCCAAGCAGAGGCTTCCAACAAAAATCTATTGAAGATCTTGCACAAAACAGTAAACAAAACTGGCTGAGATTGGCATCTCATGATTAATCTAGCTCTATGGCCCTACAGAACAAGTATCAGAATGCCTACTAGGGCTACTCCTTTTGCTTTAGTTTATGGGTCTGACGTGGTACTACCTATTGAGGTTGAAATCCCATCACTCAGAATTCGAATGCATGGTCTAGTAACTGATGATGACTATAGAGTGTCTAGGTTACAAGAACTTGAACTACTAGATGAGTGAAGAAAAGCAGCGTATGATCGTCTCAGAGTATATCAGAAGAGAATGTCTAGAGGTTACAACAAGAAAGTCAGACACAAAGAATTTCAGGTTGGCGATCTAGTCTTGAGAGAAAATCCTAAAAATCAATCACATCGAGAACGCAAGGGGAAGTTTGAACCCAACTGGCTGGGTCCCTTTGTTATCACTGCTACTTTTGGCTCTGGTGCCTATCAACTCTCAACGACTGAAGGAGAACAGCTCTGAGAATCAATCAACGTTCTCCATTTGAAGAAATTCTACGCCTAAGGCATTCAGTCTATGGTAAAATGTCCTGAAAAAATTATAAAAATAAGAAAAAGTCCTGAAAAAATGAACATCTTGGTGAAAACCTAGCAATAGGCACCTTGATGATTCACAAAAAAATCAAAAAATATCAAAAATTGAAAAAATTGAAAAATGAAAAAAAAGTAAAAAAATGAGAAAAAAAAGTGCCTTGGTGAAAACCTGGAAACATGCGCCTTGGTAGCAAAAATAGAATCTCTGCCAAGATGGTGAAAACTTGGCAAACGGGTGCCACTTGTTTCAAAATGCTCCATCTATCAGTGCAATCTTGGTCTTTCCCAGCTTTCAGTTTTGCTTTAGTTTGTACATATCTCTCGGTTTGTTTCTACATTTCCAGTTTTCAATAAGTCAGTTTGTACATGAATTTGCTCAAGCATCTGTAACCTATTAATGCTTAACACTTGGGGGAAATCAATGTTATATCCTATGGCCTCCAATGCATCTTAGACTTTTCATATCCAGTCAGAGTCCTTTGACCCTTCAAGTTGGGTCAGTCAATCAGTTTCATCTCTAGAAAGGATTTTGCATCTACAACAACACAACCAAACAAACAAACTGAAAACAATCTATGCCTTTTACATGCTTTTATCTCCTTGTATGCTTACTGATTCACATTGAGATTTCTGCATATTGTGTCCCTTCGAGCTCTTCGATGATGTCCTTTTTAGGATTTAGAGAGTGATGACTAGGGGCATAATCTTTTCTTTGTCTTCTGCTTGTATTTGAAAATCTAACAACTTTGGAAATTCTGGATTGAAATGGTGTCTGACTATAAGAGCCTCTATCTCGAATTGGATGGCCATGCATACCTCGACCATTGATACCCAAAAAATTCAAGGAAGTTTGATCTAACTATTGTCTTTTTGAGTGAATTCTTTCTCCTATTGTGAAACGCGATCTTACCTACGGATGTGAACGATAAAGGGTCACTACGGGTAATTCACACTAGATTTAGAATGATCTCTTGACTGTTGATGTGTTTGCAATGCAAGGAGTATTTTGGTCATCACGACGTTTATGTTGTGATGCTTATACAAATTGCTATATCAAAATGGACATGATATTCAGGTCATCCTGGCGTTTGTGCCTTGGTGCTTATATCTAATCTGACATTCCGAAAACAAAATCAATATTCATATATCCATGGTTGTTGACCAGTGGGTGTTGTATTGATTCTTGCGCATACAAATCGATATTCATATGTCTATGGTTTCATAGCTAGTGGGCATTGTATTGATTTATCTGGTTACCTAAAAGTTCAATGATGATAACAAATCAACACATGATCAGTGACTAGGTCCTAAGTCTTAGGTTGCATTTCATTTTGCATGTCTCTTTGCATTTTGCATGTTGCATGATCTCACAATGGCTAAATGAACTTCAATGCTTAAACAATTCTCCACTCGCATCTTCAAATTTAACAAGAGCTGAATCTCACATGAAGGTTCCTCCAACGAAACAGCAAGTAGAATCCTTTTTCGGGATCAAAATCAAAATCTGAGATCATTCATATTATTAACTACTTGCATAATCAACCTTCAATCATCAAAGAAATCCAACATTCAACTTAACTGATTATCTTACATCAAACTATCAAAATTTTAACTTGGTCAACAATGGTCAACTCATTGTCAAACCTAGTCAAACTTGGTCTCTAGGACCTCCAAATGATGCAGAACACGTTCTGGGACGTGTAAAACCACTTCTCAAATCAATTAACATGCTTCTAAACTATCAACACTGACTTTTCTTGTCAGATTTCAATTTTAATCCTGAAGGGGGCATGGTATTGCATATCATTCAAAGTCTGTAAATCAATTTCTATCAATATCTTTCATCAGTGATCAAGACAAACAATCACGTCTAGTTACTGATTCATCAAAAGACCTCATTGCTCGGGGAAAATCTATCATCACTTGGGGCATATCAGATTCATCAAGATCCATATCAATCTGGTATTCTCCTAATCTTGTAAACTGTATCAGTTTTTGCAACCATTGGATCATAGTGTTCTTTCCTTGGTTCTTCGACAACTGAAGGGTTCAGATGTGATACCTGCTAGTTCTGCTAAGACAATCGAGTCTAGAACCGGTCACTCACTTGTTCACAATCATAAGGTTTAAAATCAGGTGTTTTGACACTTCTCTGCAATCATTGGTTCATTGCTGTTATAGTTAATATTATCTTTGGTCATTCATGACCTATCATCTTCATATCAATTATTTCAATCAGCTTTTGTCTCACATCAATTATCAATTTTGAATTAGTTTCATATCTCTATCATACATAGACTATCTTTGAACCACTGCGCTTCGCACAACAATTCAAAGAGGGGCAAAATGTAATACCCCAAAAATGGGCTATATGTTCATTAACCTCCTACATCCTAAAATCGAACGAAATCAACATAAAAATCCTAACCTAAGGCACATCTGCACATCATCGAATCTAATTGATTATCTTAAATTTTGCATCGGGGAATATTCCTAGCAATATTCTTAATTATCTTAATTACCTTTAATTTAATGATTATTTGGCGATAAATCACATTTATCCTAAAGTTTGATTAATTGAATATTTTCATATTTAATTAATTAGATTTAATATTTGCCACTTAATTGTTTAATTAAATTTAATTCTATCTATTATTAATTATATTATTTAAATTTTGACAATAAATCCAATATCCTATGAATAATTGATTAAATTTTTATTTAATTAATTAAAGCAAGTTGTCAATTTTTAATAATATAGTTTTTAATAAAAGTTTGATTAAATGATTGATTAACCCATAAATCAATTATTTTAATTTTAAAATCAGTTAAATTGGAAATAAATCACTTTATTATTAAATTAATTCATAAATAAAACATGCACAATCAAGAAAAGCAGATAACTATCAATTATCAATTAAAGCTAAACTCTGTTTTGAGTTAAACTTTGCTTTTGCATGTTTTTGTGAGTTATTTAAAAATAACTCAAAAATCAACCTGAGTTATTTGAGTGATTTATGGCTTTTCCCATGCATCCCCAAAGCCCTGGATTTCTATAAAATCAAGGCTCAGCTCTTCATAATTCATCTCATAATTTTGCAAGCTTACTTTGCCAAAGTCGTCTACAAATTGCACAACTATTTTGAAGAATTGGAATTTGGAGAATCAAAGCTTATTGTGAATCAAGGCTATTGTGAGATCAATTTGTTTTTTTACATTCATTTAGATTCTTTTTATATCATTGTTAGATCATTTTAGCATATCAATTTCCATATTAGCATAGATTCCATATCAAGTTTTCATATCATTGCATAGAAAATATCAAAAATATAGATTAATTGCATTCATATTTCATATCAGTTTTGCATCCAAATCCTTCATTTAGGTGTCGTCTAGGTCACTGATCTCGATAGCAATCTGAGAACATCAATCTCACAACTATTAGAAGGTAGTAAATCGCTTGGTTAAATTAGATTTCAATTTTGCATGATTTTGATTTTTGCTAACCTCTAATGTTTTACTGAAGTGTTGTGTCTACAGATCAGGTACAATTTTCACACACACAGTATGTAGATTGAAGAAAGCCCTTTATGGACTTAAGTAAGCCCCTAGAGCATGGTATTAGAGGCTTGATGGATATCTTACAAAAATTGGATTCAAGAAAGGAGAAATAGATTGTAATCTATTCATAAGAGAGACATCTGAAGGTTTACTACTTGTAGCTATATTTATTGATGACATTATCTTTGGAGGTAATGACAAACTTAGTGTATTATTTGCTAAGGGGATTCATAGCGAGTTTGAGATGAGCATGATTGGACCTATCAAATACCTTTTGGGATTAAATGTGCAACAGACAAAGAAATATATTTTCATTAATCAGTCCAAGTATGTGAAAGAAATATTGAAGAAGTTCAAGATGGATGATTGCAAACCAGTGGGTACACCTATGATAATAGGATGCAAGCTTACAAAAGAAGATGATTCTTCGGTAGTAGATACAACATTATACAAGTCTATGATTGGTAAACTCATATATTTAACTCAAACTAGACCTAATATTTCTAATGCAGTTGGCATAGTTGGAAGATTCGCAACAGAGCCTAAACAAAGTCACCTCATGGCAGTAAAAAGAATATTTAGATATTTGCAGGGCACTATAGATTATGGTCTATGTTATCCTAACTTAGAGAATGTTGAGCTTCATGTATATATAGATGCAAATTGGGCAGGATGCATTGATGATAGAAAGAGCACATTAGGAGTAGTGTTTCTTGGTGATAGACTTGTCACTTGGACAAGCAAGAAGCAGAATTGTATTTCTCAATCAACAACAGAACCAAAGTATGTTGTAGTAGCCTTGAATTATTTTACAATTGTTTTGATCAAGCAGATGATAAAGGACTTTGGAATTCAAATTGATTATCCTATTGTTATTCATTGTGATAACACTAGCACCATCAACATGTCAAAGAACCCTATGATGCATGCACAGACAAAACACATAGAGATTAAGTATCATTTCCTTAGAGATAAAGTGGAAGAGAAAGAAGTAAAATTGGATTATATAAGTACAAAGGACCAGCTAGTAGATATATTCACAAAGCCTTTTCCAAAGGATACTTTTGAGTATCTCAAGGAGAAGCTGGGAGTAATTCCCTTCCCTGATTCTGCTTAGAGAAAGTGGAAAAGAGCATCAGTCCTCAATGACTAATGGAAGGTTGACTACTCTACTTCAGGAGTAGTACCAGAGCTTAAATATTTGGTGCCCTTTGCCATTGATGTCAAAGGGGAAGTAGTATATAGTTATGAAAAATAGTAGTAAAGGGGAAGTACATATAGAATTAAGAAGTATTATACAACAACAAGGGGGAGTAGTATACAGTCATGGAAGCAGTTCAGTTGAGGAAATGGAGAATATTAAAGATTAATGCAACAAATGGAGGATTCATCCTTGGGGGAGTTTTGATGAGGAAATAAAGAATGTTATAAGATAATTATTCATTTGGATTGGTGGTGTTTTTTCATTCCATATGTTGCCATCAATACCAAAGGAGGAGATTGTTGAAGATTTGCTAGCAGGCCAGTACTGATTGTATGTTTTTCATTGATGACAACATATGATAAGTAGCATGTGTGGAAGTCTTATATAATGAGCTTTCAATATATGTAGCATGGACATGTTATCAACATGATATCATGGACGCAAAGGTTAATTATTAGTATAGACAGTTATATAGTAGCTTGTGCCAGTAGTGTTCCTGACAGAGTTATAGGCAGTGTTCTGTGAGTGATTGTCTGTACATTCATCATGGAGACTTGCATGTTAGGATATGTGATGGAGACATGTTAGTGATGTTAAATTCATGAATGTAGAGTCTGATGTGTAGTATAAGTGAAGTTATGAAGTTTCTATTCACCAGTTGTAGTTTCATGTGTTTATCTAAAAGAGCCGACAGAGATTATATTGGTATAGGAGTTGCACCTATCATTTCGGTATGCATACTTGGATTAGTGATTAGAGAAGAGTTAAGAATGTTTGGCTAAGAGTGCATGATGTAATTCAGCTTGAGGAGAAAGTATCAGATAATTTGGTAGAGCCTAAAGTGTGTAGCGTGCATCTACACTTATTGATTTGGATAGGTCCCAATTTATGTTGCGTGCTTAGTAGAGCCAACCAAGATGTTGTTGGAGAGTGTTATTATTTATCTAATATAATTTCAAGGTGGTTCTAATAGGCTGACTTGATTATATCATTTAGAGGAAAGATATTTATAGGCAATCATTTGTGATTGCTAAAATATGGTTTGAAATTGTATGTGAAGAGCAGAACAGAGAGTGTGAAGCATTGAGCCATCAACAGAAGGTCTATGTGACCAAGTAAAGAATATATACTATACATTAGAATTGATCTAGATAGTAGGTCAAAGCACAATTCACCAAGATCTAGATATAGTGTGTATTTGTTATTCAGAAGGTTGCAACCTTCACCCCTTTGAGCAGTGAGCTCTCAGACAGTGTGTCCTTACCCCTAACAGGGTCAATCATAAAAGACTCCTAATAGGGTCTGACCCTTGACCAGGTCACTGTACTTATTGCATTGTAAAGATCAACTCCTAACATGGTTGTAGGATCTTCTAACAAGGATCATTATACACTAGTGCAATTTATTAGTGGCTGTCAATTCGCACCAGGGTTTTACCTATTTGGGTTTCCTTGTAACCAAAATATTGGTATTGTGTTCAAGTGTTCTTTCATTGTGTTTATGCTTAATATTTAAGTATACTTAATTGGATAAAGAATTGAAACTTGTAGATAACTTATTCACCCCCCCTCGTAGTTATCTCTTGGGACTATTCCTAACACTAATATGAATGCAATAAGATTAAGATCTAAGAACAAGATTAGATTGCAATGAAGAAAAAAACTAGAATGATTAAGAATGCTAGAATATGCAAGAACTAAGAGATTAAGAAAAAGAACCTTAGACCTAAAATGAGGAGTGAGGCCTCTTTTTATAGAAATTGAAAAGAATTGGACAATTGAGATTAAGAGGCAAAATAATGGATGGCCAAGATTAAGAGGAAAAAGTGGAGTTGCTAAGATGAAGAGGCAAAAAGAAATGACTGGCTAGGATTAAGAGGCAAAAGGATGTTAGGTAGGGTTTGAAAAAGGTGAAGTGGCAAAAGTCAAACTTCATTTGAGAGGGAAAAAAGAATTTTAAAAATGATTGGTGGAGAAAAAAGATGGAGAGGTGGATACCTTGGAAAAGGTGATTGTGCACATGATTGTAGTTAATCAAAATTTAAATCAATATTAAAAGAATATTAGAAAAAGGCAAGCATGGGAAAAAGGGGAAAGGAATTAAATTAAAATAAATTTAATTTAATCATGGTTTAGAATAGCTTTAGGCTAGTGGAGGAATAAAATAAATAAAACTTATTTTATAGAGGGAAATGGAGGGATAATATATTAAATTTAATTTAATATATTATAGTATTTAAATAAAATTTAAATACAAAGGGAAAATAAATTTATTTAATGAAAGTAAATTTAATTAAATAAATAGAAGAATATAACGATTATAGTTAACTAATAAAAATAACCACAATGCTAAGGGAAAATATTAATAAAAATTAACATCAGTGTGAATGGACAATTTTAAGTGTCTACAATATTGTCATTGATGTCAAACCTTAACTTATAAGGCAGTTGCTATCTAGTAGAGTACCATATCTTTTGATTGATGAAGAGGATTTGAAAAGAAGAGATAACAAGAGGACCTAAGGAAAGGTTGAGTTATGTGATACTACAATAGGTACTTGATTAGTTTGCACATTGGCAAGATGATGTGTTGTTTATCTTTAACACTAAGTGAATAAGTTAATAGATTTGAAGCATAGGTTTAACCAAACAAATGAGAAGAAATTATGTTTAAGCTGAGTGATGCTAATGTCGACTAAGTACCAGTATAAGCCGAGTAAACTTTAGTCTCAATTGAGCATCAGTAATTGTTGAGTATCAGAGAATTAACTGAGTGAGGGCTGTGTTGGCCAAGTAGAAAAAGTTTTAGTGATGACCGAGTTACTCAGTGATGACCAAGTAGATGAATGCAGTATTGACCAAGTGTCATTAATTTACAAATTGTGAAAGAATTAAGAATCCCAGATGACTTAGTTGAATTATTAGGATATGTAAAACATGTTGACATAAATAATGAATGATATAAAGCATTTAATGCAAGGTAAAAATTGTTCTTATGGATTCATGGAGAACTTTGGAGAAGTATCTAAAAGGATAAGGAGGAGAACAAAATGATGGAAGGATTCGATGAATCTGACCTAAACCTAAGATTTACAGAGATGATTAAGTGATAAAAGATTAATCTACCTAATCAAGGAGGTATAAGGATAACCTAATTATGGGTTAAGAAGAGTAGGGAAGAGGTTGATGTTATTGACTGGTGAATCTAAACAGAAGGCTAAGAAGAGATGGATAGAGTTGAGGTGATTGCTTGAAGGGATTTCTGAGCAGATCAGAGATGGAGATTGTAATGAAGGTCAGTTAGTAAATCAACATATGAGCATATTAGATTTGTATTTGCAAAGTGAGTTGTATATTTCAGATCAGAACCTACTGTTACTTTCTAATTATTGTATCAATTAAATCCTTTAATCAAGGTTGACCTAACAGCCATAATGTAAATCATTTAATCAAGGTGACATTCTGATAGGATGTTCTTAAGTCATCTAAATAGGCCACTCCTAACAAGGTGATTAAATCCTTTAAAAGGGTCACACCTAACAATGTGTATTGTAATCTTTAACAAGGTTAGCTTTTCACAGAGCTCACTTCAGAAGAGTGAAAATTTGGTAGCATGTTACTGGTGGTTTTTATCATATTGGGTTTCCACGTTAAATCCTAGTGTCATACTTGTGTGAATGCTATTTGATGTGTTATGTTGTTGAAAGTTTTATATTCTGCAAGTTGATTACTTTTGGATAGTGGACTACAAGTTTTATGTTACTAATATATTTAATAAAGACCGAGTGAATTGTTGAATAGATCTAAGTTTGTTGAAAAGTTTAAAAGTTGAATTAGTACATTTGGTGTTAGGAATAGTCCCAAGAGATAACTGGGAGGGCGGGGGGTGAATCAGTTATCTACAAGATTCAATTCTTTATCTAATTAAGTATAGAAGAATATTAAGCATAAACACAATATAAGAACACTTAACACAACACCACAATTTTGGTTACGGGGAAACCCAAATAGGTAAAAACCCTGGTGGGAATTGTAGATCTCTATAGTTTTGATTGACTATTAGTGACTCACACTTAGTCATTTATCTAGGCAATGATGGTCGGTCATCACTGCGACCAAGTCATTATGTAAAGGCTGAGTTATGTAATGTATACTTACCAAGAAGTAGTACTACTAAGTAAACTTATGGTCACTATGCATTTTTGTATTAGTCGAGTCAAGTTTTTCCAAGCCATGTATGCAATGATTACCGAGCGACAAAGATATCAACATATGCCGAGTATAGTGAATGCCGAGTATCAGGAACATCATTTGCTGAGTTAGCCAAAAATGACATATGAGTTTGTTATGGCACAATAATCAAGGTAAATCATTTTGGCTGACATTCATGTTTTGTATTTTATTTTTTGAGGTAATTACAGAGGTGATTACTCATCTATTTTGCAATCATTGATCCCTATGTAATACTTAGAGCCAATCAAAAATTAGTAAGGCTTAAGCGACAAAAGGAGTTAATCTGAACCGTAGATCTTGAATCATGAAGATGTTTTGTTGTTTATATAAGTATAAGATCTGAACCCTAAAATGGGAGAGTGGAAAAGAGAGGATGCGAACGGTATGAAGGAATGAGAAGAGAGGCACATTCAATTTTGGTGAAGCATTTAGATAGAGTTCAGTGACCTAGTTAAGTAGTGAAAGGACAAAATAGAGATAAATCTGATAGAAGAGATCAATACAATACTGTAAAGAGAAGATCTGTAATCTGCATACAATGCAAATCAAAGGATCAGGTACTAAGACATTATAACAAGTGTATCAGGGTAAATCTCTTAACCAAGTGGTCCTAATAGATCTATTGTAATCTCTTAATCAAGTGCTTACTTTATTGTACCTTTTAAATCCTTTAGCAAGGTAGACTGTATAAGTATTTGAGCTCTTAACAGGGCAGACCCCTCATAGGGTAGATCACATTTTGATCAAATTTTGTAACCCCTAATAGGAAAACTTATTACTATAGTAGTGAAGATTTGTGGGTGTCATCCCCACTCCAGTTTATCCTTTCAAGGGTTTCTAGGTAACCAAAATTACTATGTTATGAGTACTTTCATGAATGTTGCTTAGTATGTTAGTATTTTGTTTTGAGGAAGTATTGTTGATGTTATGAAAAAGTTTTATACAATGTTAAAAGTTAAGTAGGTGATATCTAATTCACCCCCCTCTTAGTATCACATTTCCCAACTATATTTCCAACAATTGGTATCAGAGCTGCAAGGTTTCTCATAGAAAGTCTAACCACTTGAAGAAAAGATCTTGAGATGGAAGTCTATAAGCTGGGAAAGGTCATAGAGAATCAGAAGATTGATGTACAACTGGCATTACAACAACTAGAAGTAGCCAGAGGTGAACTGAAGAAATCCTTGAGCAGAAGGAGAGAAATTGCTATTTAGCAAAATGATTCACTCTATCAAGAAGAAGATACCACTGGACTATTTGATAATGAAAACTCTACAGAAAGTGACAAAGCCATAAAAGAGCTACTGGAGAACAATACTATACTAAATGATGACATCAGAAATCTAAGAAGAGAACAAGAAATTCAATCTGTCAGACTCTGTGAAGTAGTTGAATAGAAAAAGAAAGCTGAAGATGACAAGACAATGGCTGAAGAAGATAAAAGACAAATAGCAATGAGACTAGATGAAAGGAGAAGCATCATGCAAAGGTTGGCCAACAATCAACTAGACATGGTAAATCAACTATTGGTGGTTAATCAAGACTTGGGTAGAAAAGATATGGAAATCAACGAACTGAGGTCTGAAAATGACCAATTAAGGAATGAACTAAGATCTGAGAAGGAAATCAATGAAAGGATGAACAAACCTAATGAAGTTGCAAAATATTTTGAAGAGCTATTAAGGTCACCTAGAAGATCAGGTGATAGATTTGGACTTGGACTAAATGAGCATTCATCATCTACTGAAGAAGGAGAATCATCAAAGAATGGAGAGTAGAAGAATGCAAAACCAAAGAACAATAAGCCCACATGCCATCGCTGTGGAATGTCAGGGCATACATCCAACATATGCAGGAGTAAACATGGTAAGTCTAATCCTAAACCTAAGTTCAATGGGCATTGCTTTAATTGTAAGAAACATGGACATCAAGCACATGAATGTAGGTCTAAGGTTAGCAATCCACCTACCTTACCTAAGTTTCAAGGTCAATGTTTTAACTGTCAGAAGTATGGGCATAAAGCATTTGATCTAGATCTAAACCTAGATGGTCATTAAATGAACATACTAAGTCACCTGTGAAGAATAAATCATACAATTGGGATTATAACACTTGGTACAACTGTCATTATTGTGGAAAATCTAGACACATTGGAGAAAATTGTATGAAGACTCATTTCATAGGCAAATCCAAAAGTTGGATGAATGGAAGCATGGTATGTTACAAGTGTAATAAGATAGGTCACCTAAAGAAAGATTTTAGATCACCTATGCCGAGCAATGATTAGAATCAAAATAAAGATATCCGTGATAAATTGAGAAATCAGATGAATAAGACATGGAAGAAGAAAGAATAAGAAAGCACAAGTGAAGCTATCACATCTGAGGTCACCCAATCTGATGGATCTGGTGATCACACTTCTTCTAACTAAGTATAGAAGGTATGTTTGGAACTAAATCTTACAATGCTTTATCTTACATCAGTTCCTAACATAAACTTGAGTAAAAGTCCATATATACATAGATAAAGATGCATTAGGACATATCTGAGAAAAGTAGAGAATTTCATGTTGAGCGTCAATGTCTTGACCGAGTTATCAATGTATGCCAAGCACCTATTGTGGCCGAGATGCTATATACACTGAGCTGTGTCTTAATAGTTATATTGACTGATGAAGGGTGCTCCCCTTAATACCACAAACACATAATAGAAATAGAGAAACAACAACAATATGCAAGAATAGAAAATTGGCTTCTTATTATCTCCACAAATGTGGAATTACAAACTTTCAAAATTATAATATGAAAAGCCACATGGGCATTCCCTTACAATATTCTATAGGACAAAGCCTCAAATCAATACCTAGATCTACTACCCAGAACTGTCCTAGACATAACTACGGGCCTTCTTTATATAGACATTTTCCACCGCTCGAGAAGGTTCTAGAAATTTAGCCCTAAGGGCTGACCAAATTTAGAATTATTTTATTTTTCAATTTATTACATCAAAGTCGGCTCAAAATAACTTTTGAAACCCGAATAGAAATTTTGAAGGAAAATTATTTTCCACCATTTCAGGTGGCCCGACTTCTGAAGACCATAAGTCATCACCAGTTGACCTGATTGACTATTATAACCCTATTTCAGAAATGCCACGAAGCGCTCTACAGGCTTGACTTGCGCAAGCACCCGTCACCCAAATTTTTGACCTCATCTAGGGCCTCTAAAGCCTTCAAAATTGAGTTCAAAGTTTCTGTACCCTGTTGCCAATACCGAAAATCTTCAATATCTTCAAAACTAGACTTGATCTAGCCATGAAACTTTGCTGGCAGGCTGATATGACTGAGATGAACCTCCATAGGTAAAATTAGAACATTCTGAGATCGTAAGACCAACTTACTAAAAATAGCAAGTTTCCATAAATAGCAGCTCTGCACAAGATAGCCCTTATTGAATACAAAAACATAAATATTTTTTTGGGTGATGCAAGATTTCTCTTACACCTAGGATGCTCCTGCATCATTGATCGAGCTTGTGTTAGTTGAGGTTAACATGAGTTTGCCGAGACAGCTGTATTCCACTTAGAATTTTGTATGGAGCATTTATGAGGCCCTAATTTGACTTTTTGGAATCTATAAAGTGGAAAGTTGCCGCCCATTTCATTTCACCAAGCGAATTGAGATTTATTTGAGTGATTCAGAGTGCAAGCAACCAATTTGTCAAATGCAATTCCAAATCTTTTTAGCGTGCCATCGATAAAAATCATCTACAGGACACTTATGAGAAAGGTACACTACCAAGAAAACATTTATTTTCAGAAATTTCAAACTAAAATGGCATCATCATCGTCTGCTAGAATGAAGAAACAAGGGATGGTAGTTTTCAATGCACAATTAGTAAGGAATGAAGTTTGCAAGCCGTAAAAATTTAGGGCAGTTACGAAAATTGCAATTAAAGGAGATCTTACCGGTGCCCTATCCTCAATTCTGGAGAATGTATTGATAATGAATGACATTAGGTCTTGTTACATGTGCAAGATCAGAGAAATTAGAGATTACAAGATCAGGGAGGTGTATGACAAATTATGTGATAATGGTGTATTGAAGCCGGAGTATAAATCGGTTGTCGAACAAGGGTTAGTGCATGCCCTAGATTTCCCATAGAATTTTAAGGTTGAATGGATAAAAATATTGTTGAGTCGAGTGCATGATATGCAATTATGGCTAGAAGATGGACCCGTTAAAATAAAAAAGGAAATGATCCATCGAGTAACTGGATACCCTACAATTCAGTGAAAAAGAACAATGAAGTGTTCAAGTAAAGAAGAAATTTAGGCAAACACACAGGCAGTATGGAACAAGCATGAAATGACGATTTCCACCATCACAGATCCAGAAATTAACTTTTCTGTTAGGGTTATCTCACACAAATTCTACCAATCCAGTCAGTTGGACAACATCTGCAGTGGACCAGGCATGAAAAATTATCAAGAAGGGACACACGTATGATCTTGCCGAGCTCTAACTGACTCAGCTTGCTGAGAACCTTAACTCAATCTGGACTACAAAGAATTCCATGTGTAAGTTTAGTTTTTTGCTAGTCTATCTATTCTTTTATATACAGAAGTGTTTTCCTACTATTGGAGGTGTGATATGGGATAATAATAAACCCATTACTATTCAAATAAGTGAGTTCATAGGTCAGATAGGAGATAGTTTTAATGGTGTGATGGAGAACTATTTTGTTGAGTTCAAGAAGAAAATGAGGAAGAGGAGTAGAGTCCCTATGTCATTGGTTGAGAACTATAGCAAGGATATATGTTTTCTAGTTGACACAGACTTTACTTATGCACAAGTAGTATTTTCTAGGGTTTCATGGCTAATGCCATTACCCTATGAGGTAAACATAGATGAAACCACTACTACTATTACAACCCTCTTAGCTAAAGAAATTGATGATAAAGCACCCTATTTTGGAACATACAATGAAGCCAAATCTAAAATCACTATGGGTTTGATGGCTACAACTGTATAGAGAAAGAAGAAGAAAATAGTAAAGAATTTGGAGAAATATGTGGAAGAAACAGAGAAAAATGCACCACTCAAATTAATCCAAGGACTGGGAGAGGATGAACCAAGTGATTCTAGTGATAGTGAAGAAGAAGAAGTACAAGTAGAAAAGAAGAAAGGTAAGAAGCCAGTATGTGTCGAGCCCCCAACCAAAAGAAGGATACTAAAACCTAAAGTGTCATCGACACCTGTGCTTAGGCCTAGAACAATGGGAGCAGCTATTGAAACACCAAAGAAATCCCCTGCATCAGGTAAATGAAAAGTTGTTTAGCCTAAGGCAGTGCCGAGCAAGGCTAACAAAAGGCCTAGGAGGAAACTTGTTTTGGAACAAGAAGATGATGAGGAAACTGAAAGTGATGAAGAGGTGAAGAAGAAAGTTGAATTGTAGAATGTAAAACCTACTATGGATGAAATATGCCACAAAATCACAAGCACTGCAGGAGTAGAAGAATTAAAGGGATTAAAATTTGGAAGCATGAGTATAGGAGATAAGGAAAAAGTTGAAGATTCTATTCTTGAATTGCTTTGCATTTTCAAGATGTTACCTATTCAGTTGGAGAGCCGAATTCCTAAGGAGTTGAGCAACAGGGTAGCACAGAAATGGGAATATGCTCTTAATATAGAGAAACAAATAAGGGAGAGCACCCTAGCACAAGTTGAATCAAGTTTAACCCTTGCAAACATTAGACAAATTATGGAACAATACAGAGAAAAATTTGATCCTAAGCTTAGAGTGTTAGAATAACTGAGAGGGCGGTGAATCAGTTATCCACAGTCCCAAATCAAAATGTATAATCCAAAAACAAATTACTTAAACTTTTGTAGCTCAGTAACATAAAATACTATACTTTTGGTGCTTTTACCGATTACCAGTCAATAACTGATAATGATTACCAACCAAATCCAACATGCAATATGTAAAGTATGACAACAAACAATCATCATAATGAACACATAACATAAAAGATTTAATGTGGAAACCCTGTGAAGGGAAAAACCACCTGGGACCAGCAACCCAAAAATTATTCACTCTTCTGAAGTGAGGTCGGTGAAGACCCAACCCTATTAAAGGTTACAAACACACTGTTGTACACACAAAATAGTGCACTTCTATGAATCATTACAATCAAGAACACTCAAGAATGAGGTCTCAAAAATTGATCCATAGCTCCCTAGGCATGGAGTGCAAGGGTGTTTAAGAATGCTCTCAGCTAGAGCTATTAAACCAATAACCTTGCTAGTAAACCATGCAACGGGAGATTCAAATGAGACAAGGGCAAGAATGCCAATATCCTCAAGAATCAAATGAAATGCAATGCAAGATAGATTAAGATGAATATGTAAGCTAAACTATGGAAATGAAAGAAAAAGTATTACAAAGCCTCCTAATTAAGCTAGATGAAGTAATCTAAAGCATAAAGAAAACTAAGCTAAGTATGAAGCTATGAATGTCATGATAATGCAAGAAATGAAACTATGATAACATGTAGATGCAAAAGCCATGAATGCTCCAAATCTTCAAAAAGCTCCAAAGTGACCTAGAAAACCTGCAACATAACATTAGCATAAAAAGTTGGGGATCTAGAATGAAGAAGAGAGCTCTCCTTTTATAAGAAATGAGAAAGAATGGACCATGGAGATTAAGAGGCAAAAGATTTAATCAATGGTGGAGCTTGAAAGAGGAGCAATCCATGTGCAAAAATATCCTCCAATGAGAAAATAAGAGTTGACTTTTGTGTCCATATGAGATAAAAAGTGCTTTTTCCCTTTTTATAAAATAAGAATAATGCTTTATTTGTGCAACTTAGGAAAAGAGGAAGAGTGGGGACATTTTATTTAATAAAAGGGGAGGAAATTCCTTTTAAATTAAATAAAGACTTAGGATAAGATGGTTAGCCCATAGAAAATAATCGAATAAATGATAGAACCAAGATTTGGTCAAGAATAAGCAATTGATGATTTTAGCAAAAAATGCTAGCAAGGGGCTAATAGTCTAGATGACCATTTTTAGGTGTATACATTTGCCCCTCTTTGACTAATGTGAGATCGATTTGGGATCACATGCAGTCAAAGAATAGATCAGCCAAGAAAGTAAGCAATAACGATTTGACTCCAAAGTATGAAGTGTAGAGAGATAGCAAATCCTGCATGGTTAGCTTGATAGCGGTAGTACTGAACTCTTAGGAAAGAGATGGATAGTATAAGAACTTGAGATGAGAACTAACATGTCAAGTGCAAAGATAGATTGATTAGAGCAAATGGAAAGGTCAAGCATATGCTCTAGAGAATAGCCAATGGAAATAGATGTGTTTTCCCCCTCGGGATTGAAAGCAAAATCAGGTAGAGGGAAGGCAGAAGCAAGAGAAACATGATCAAATCACTAGAAATCATAATTGAAGATGCAAGATAGCAGAATAACCATCAAGCAGTGAAGATATGCCCCAGTCGAGACCTCAGAGAGAGATGAATGAAATGAATGAAAGACTAGAAGGGTGAGAGAGATGGAGATGAAGAAGGAAAGGATGCCCCAATGAAGATCGAAGGATCAGGCCTCAAAAGGTCAGCCAACTATGTGGAAGAAGGAGAAATGTGATTTGGACAATCAAGGTGAACTCAGATTTTAGTTTTGATCCTGAAATGAATAGAAAATGATGTGATATGAAAGATAAGAAGTGAAAGACATGATTGGGAAGAAGCGAAAGGTGAGCGCAGTTGACCGACAGGTCCATGAAAGATGAAAGGAGAGCTCTCTCCATATGCAAGATGCAAAACTAACTATCATGAACCTAAAAATGAAAGCTACTATGAAAATGCAAAGGTGGTTTACTTGCAAGGTCACAAAGCTTTTAGTCTCTAATATTCATCATCGAGCATTATTGGTAGTGTCGTAAGATCATACAATACACACTAGCATAACTATGAGTATATGAATATGATCTATATTAGATAGATACGTGGAAATCCCACCTAGGAATCAAAGACATGTAGGTCAAGATGACTAGTGTAGTGAGATTACCTAAGTTTGCTATGGCAAGATTATACTCGCATCGAGACACAAGGAAAGTCAAGATGACTATAAGTATGCACTTGTGAAAATAATCAAGGATGATACCTTGTAAGTTCTTAGTGTCAAGTGGATCAAGCATGAATGCTAATGATAGAAAGAACAAACAAGATATACTCACAAGTAGAAAAAGCAATAAAACATGTTCTTATGCCCCAGTCTTCTAGCTCAGCATCATTGAAAACTTTTAGGGATAGAACACTCAACAAAGAAATCATCATAGACAGCACACAAAGAAATAAAGTCAAACAAGTCTTAGCAAGTCAAGTGTTTAAGTGTGTGTGTGTAGGTCATAGAGTCAAACTTTGAGTATTGCATCTGCTAGTGAGAAATATTGCATCATTCTGGACTGCAAGTAGGATATTTGATAAGTGTTGAGAAACACTTGACGCTAGGGTAGTGTTGAAAAAAACACAGTTTGGGGAAAGTGTGACTATTTTTTTGAGATTTTGAATTTTTTTGATTTTTTGGTATTTTTTTAGGACTTTTTATGCTTTTTAGGATTTTTTCAGCATTATATATGAATTTTTTTGGCATTTTTTCAGGATCAATAAGTATGCACAAAGGATGCCCCCAGAAAAAATGGGCATCAAACTCCCAAGCAAGATTACATCGTGTAGTCCCAATGTCTAGCAAGGTGGAGGACAAAAAGGATTAGCAAGCTGGTGGAAGAGATGAAAGATAAGAGAATGAATGAAAGAAATCCTCAAGAGTAGAATCCTCAAGGGTACCCAAGCTAGGGAAAAATTGTCATGTAAAGCACATTTGGACAAGCAATGAAAGGCCAGCATAGGATAAGTCACAAAGGCGTAATGCAAAAGAAGGAAATGATGCAGTCCAAAGGAGTAGACATGTCAAGAGGCTTCATAGCATCACATTTTTACTCCTTTTTATTAGATCAAGACCAAAGGCGAAAAGGATATGAAGGCTAAACATGAATGGAATGAAAGAAAGATCATCGTAAGATAGCTCACAAGATAGCCAAATGTTCATGTATAGGTCAACATTGCCAAGATCAAAGAGAGAAGACAGAATGGATGGAATATGTAGAAGAACTACGCATGATGCCTAATTACCAGGTTTTAATCATGGTACTTATCCAAGGTGCCACAAGAGAGTGGTTTTCACCATATGACGAATTTATTTCTCTTTACTTTTTTTTTCATTTTTTCATTTTTTTTTGGAAGAAGGCAAGCTTTTTAGATAATGCTCCTTGAAAGGATAAACCATGATATGCAAAGGATTCAAAATGATATGCTCAAAGATGTTGATAGGGAAAGGAAGATGGAAGAGAAAAATGGAGGATAAGGTTTTATGTAAAGCGAGTGAGGTTGGAAGATGTGAGGAATAGGCAAATGAGGAAAAATGATAGAAGGTAGAAGGATAATGAATGGAAGGAGTGTGAAAGGGTAAATGGAAAGGAAGGCAAGATCAACATTAACACACACCTTGAAGGGTAGTAAGAGGATGGAGGAAATGTGAATGAAAGAATATGAGAAGGAATATGGTGAATATTTAGTAGAGGTTGTGGTTCAGGCACATGGAATGGAAGAATGTTTTTGGAAGAAGATGAAGTGGAAGCCTTTGGAAGCTTGAATGTCAACTTCACTTTTTGTTCAATATTAGACTCTTTCAAGAGAGACTTTGGAATCCATATAGCCTTAGGATTTTCATTTATTTTTGATGATTTAGAGAGAATATCTTCAATGATGGATTTTGGAACCCATACTTGTCTTGTAGTTTTCTTCTTAGATATCTCTTTTGACTTTTTACCTTCATGTCGATTAGAGGAGACATGGTGATCTTCTTTTTTTGATGGATTCTTGTATTGCTTCTTTTTCTTGTATTGAACATTCAAGTTACTTCTAAAAGACTTGGGACTTGTGGAAAAAGGAGGATATGACTGGTTTAGATGGGTGGCTGGATGAAAAGGATTCAAGGGTATGAATCTATGTTGATCTCGAGGAAAGATAGGAGATGGAGGGACATAAGGACCCAAGATGGATGACGAATTAGGAGAATTAGGAGGGGAAAGTGAAGGGACATAAGTACCCAATATGGAAGGAAGACATGAAGCCCTTAGTAGTAGTGGAGGAGGTCCAAGGATAGATGTGGAAGATACAAAAGGATAATCAATAAGTTCATCATCATCTATATAACAACCAAGGACATTAGCATCTTTAGAGTGAGCATTAAGATTTTCAATAGGATCATGAACATCTCGAATAGGAGCAACTTCTTTAATAGGAATTTTCAAAGCTTGCAAAGAGTTAGGAGGAGCAGAAAGTGGTAGCGAACATGGAGTGGTAGAACAAGAAGATGGAAGACTTTGATCTTGACAAGGAGCTTTGGATAGCATAAGCATATCACTTTTTTCTTGATTTTCAATAGGCTTATCATTGGAAGTAACAACACTATTTGCAATAACCTCAATGGAAGTAAGGTCATCTTGATTGTCAATAAGCTCAATGGTGTGAGTAGTAGCTTGATCTTGCTTAAGAGATGGTGGAATGAATGCGAAAGAGTGTAGAGGATCAAAAGAACCATGAAGCAGATCAAAGATGTCATGAAAAGGATTGGATGACATGGAGGGTTCTTGATCTTGATCTTTTTTTATATTCTTTTCTCTATCATTTTTACAGTCCTCTTGACATGGAGCCACTTCTAAGAATAAGGAAGCATGTTGGAATTGCATGGAAGATTTTGGAATAGATGGTGAAGGACTAGCTGAAGTAGGCATTATAGCACATAAAGGCTTAGGATCGTTAAGTGTAGCATTATTGGAAGTATTTGTAGCCAAGTGAAGGTTAGCTTGAGTTTCTTTAAGAGATAGCCCTTGAGGATAACTGTAGGGAACTGCATGAAAAGCATTAGGATCTTTGTCGGATGAAGGATATGCGAAAGAATCAAAAGCTTTAGGAAGTGTATGGTTATTGGAGGAAGTAGGGGATGGAAGGGGATTGTCACAAGATAAAGGTTCACCATTAACATGATCTTGCTTGAGAGTGTAATCTTTATTTTTAGCATGAGAGTTCTTAGAGGAAGGATTCTCATAGTAGTGACATTTCATATCAGTGCGATACATTTTATATTCCTCAACAGAAGTGGATGCATCATCTAGTTGTTGTTTGCAGAAATCATCAAACTCCTTTTCAAAATCTGAATCATATGGATCACCATCACAATCTATCCAATGTGGCAACCCATTTCCAGTAAGCACAAGCCTATGACTAGGAGGACTCTTAGGAATAGAGGTGTCATAGGTATCACAAGGGCTATCATATTGCTCATCATGGTATGCCTTGAGACAAGGAGTAAGACTCTTGGGAGAAGTAGAAGAGGAATGAGATCTTGAAGAAGAGGAAAATGAAGACCTAGTGGAGGAAGAAGACTTGGATAATGAGGAATGCGAATAATGTCTAGAAGAATCATGATAAGACTTGGAAGATGAGGAATTTGAATGATGAGAAGACTTAGAAGATGAAGATTTTTTGGAAGCAGGATGGCATGCCAAGATCATGCGTAGGATTCTAGCAAAGGCATATGATTCAATCAATTTTTCTTCTACTTTTGCCATAAGTTTATCATCCATGCAATTTTTGGTGGAATAAAGATACTCTTCAAATTGAGAAATGAGTTCAAGATCATCTATTCTCAAGAGAGGTTCCATAACAAGATAATTAAAATTCATGGTTCCAAAAGAGGAGGAATCAAGCATGGAAGAAATGAATAGAAGAGATGAAATAGAAGGTAGACTAGATAATAAGAGGAAAAGAATCAAGAAGACATGAAGAATTTAGGAAGAAGAGGAAGAAAGAAGAGAAAGAATGAAAATGGAAGACTAGGAAGACATGGGAGAAGTGGAAGAAAGAAGACTAAGATTCATTTTTTGCAATTTGATACCATTGAAATTCATTTGGATATTGAGCAACATGTCACAGTACCTAAGATCTGAGATCTCGACTGACCAAGGAAGACTAGAAGTGACACAAATTAGTAAGACAAAAACCAACAACGAGACAACAAAATAACTCTATGCAATAGTTTCCAAGCAAGCAGTGCGACTCTTGACCAGTGAACGTGAAAAACTCAATTTGGAAAGCAATTTGGTCAATGTTGTAGGTTGCAAGTACAATTTTTTGGTTTCAAGCACAATAATATCAGGAAGTAGACAAGTTTGCAAATAGTTGGTGATCAAACATGTCATCAAACACTTGTACAAGAGAAAAAGCAAGCTTGCCTCGACAAGCAATTGGGATATCAAAATGAAAACTTCTATGAGCACTACTGCAATGTTTGTATGTTCAAGAACATTTGCACAGGTATATAACAACGAGAACAGTTCAAGCACTTGCTAGCCTAAAAGGAAAAAGGCTCAATACTTAGCAACTTAGCCCACACTTGATGTTCCATTGTCTCACACAAAGTGGTTGCCCACAATAGATGTTGGCTTTTTCATGGAGGTGTCAATGACACAACCAAAGGAACACAGATGGTGAGTAATCTTGGGGTGATCCGGGTTATTCCACTTGGATCAATCCTTGCACCAAGAAGCTAAGCGATAAAATAGGGTGGCTTCTATCTATGGTTCTTAGTAAGGGCTTCCATTCATAGCACCCCTCTTGCTCCTCATAAAGGACTAGGACCTCGCAGCCTCAAGAGTACCTTAAGCATTCTTGCTCAATGCTTTCCTCATGGTCACAATCCCACAAGTTACTCACATCAAGCGAAGACAAGTACTACGTCTACCAAGGTTTTGTGTCCTTGATAGCCTTGAGATTATAGTGGGTTGGAATAGCTTGGTATTAGCTTGTCCCCACTTGGGTCATTCCTCTTGATTGCTCAAGAGCAGGCTCGCTAAAGGATCCTAATGCTAAACAAAGAGTGGATTGACTTTTGAGGTTCAAGGTTTTTGTTTCACCACAAAGGTGAAGAGCATACTCTCGTATCTCAAAGTTTTCTCCCAAACACACCAAGAAAATGTTCAATTACCCCCTTACTTTCAAAATCCCAAGATGGGTCAAGATTTTTGTTTCACCACAAGGGTGAAGAGAATACTCTCCTACCACCTCAAAATTCTTACAAGGTATTAAGTGCCTATGAAATAAAATAACTAGTATATGCTGCACTCAATAAAGAAAGCAATTAAACAAGCACTTGATTTGGTTTTTATGCTTACGGTAGCCCTTGAAAAACCATTAGTATCCCTCTTTGACATGCATTCTTTTGGAAAATTCCAAGCAATGAGAGCACCTACAAGCACAACTTGTTAGCTCCATAATAGTTAACACATCAAAAATCAGATAATATGCAAGTAAAATAACTCATCAAATAGAAAAATTTGAAAATGAACCCAACATGGTTAGATCAAGCTCGAAAAGAGCTTTCCAATGATATATCACATTTAAACTTTCGATACCATTTGTGAAAATTTCTAAAAAATGGGTGCCAGTTTTCCAGAGTGGCACGGATTCTGAAAACACTAAAATTTTAAAAAAGATAGCAAAAAACCTAAAACTACTCACTATCAGGCACAGGCGACAGTACAGTCACCAGAAAGGTCACGCGACACTATACAGTATACTAGGGTGACATTATCTTTCTGTGCGACACTTCTCTATACTTGTAGGCAATAAAATGTTCTTAACAGTGTGACATTATCTGCCAAATAGTGCGACACTTTTAACTGGTAAAGTGTGGCACCACTATACAAGAAACTGTCGCATGACACTAGTGAAAAATGTCGTATGACACTCTGAGATAGAAAAAAAACTAGAGACCGAAAATAAGCTAAAAAATGATGAAAAATTTGACAGAAATGTAGAAAATAAAGGACAAAACACTAATGTTCTACCCCACGGTGGGCGCCAAAAATGTACACACAAAATAGTGCACTTCTATGAATCATTACAATCAAGAACACTCAAGAATGAGGTCTCAAAAATTGATCCATAGCTCCCTAGACATGGAGTGCAAGGGTGTTTAAGAATGCTCTCAGCTAGAGCTATTAGGCCAATAACCTTGCTAGTAAACCATGCAAGGGGATATTCAAATGAAGACAAGGGAAAGAATGCCAATATCCTCAAGAATCAAATGAAATGCAATGCAAGCTAGATTAAGATGAATATGCAAGCTAAACTATGGAAATGAAAGAACAAGTATTACAAATCCTCCTAATTAAGCTAGATGAAGTAATCTAAAGCATAAAGGAAACTAAGCTAAGTATGAAGCTATGAATGCCATGATAATGTAAGAAATGAAACTATGATAACATGTAGATGCAAAAGCCAAGAATGCTCAAAATCTTCAAAAAGCTCCAAAGTGACCTAGAAAACTTGTAACATAACATTAGCATAGAAAGTTGGGGATCTAGAATGAAGAAGAGAGCTCTATATCAATTATGTTCCAATCAATATTCAGTAACTTACTATTACTCGGTAATAGCTTTCTAATGCTCGGGAAACTCTGCAGTTCAGTTCTCCTTAACCAGTTTGATCAAGCATACATAAAGCTTGTTCATGTGATAATTCTACAATCTCCTTCTTCCGGCATGAGTTTCACAATGAAACCCTAGTCTCTTAAATAGACATGTAAACTATTTTCTTCTCCTCCATTAGATTTTTCCACTTATTCTCATTCATCCATTTTGCAACTTAAACCTTCCTTGGTTGATGTGTCAGTAACATGTTTTAATTCCATCCTTTAGATCTTCCTTGAATTTTGTTAGTCATCGATCTTCGTAACAAACTTTATCTCCAACCTCAAACTCTTACACTTTCCAGCTCATCAATCCTTATCAGCTAAACTAATCATTTAGTTCCTTTCTCTTGCTTGGTTATCAAAGAAATGTGTCGGTGAACACAAGCTTGGTTTATACTATGCTCAGTATACACTACACTGCTCGGTGTATACTATGATGCTTCATCAACCAACTACATTACCTTGTGTCTTTCAGCTCTTTTCCTCATCATAGATGAATGCAACATAATCAAGTCAATAACATAAGGTCATAGTCTCATCAACAAGTTACCCAATGTATTCCTTATCCTCATCTGTCATATACATCTTCCTCATGTAGATATTTCTATTCTTCATCTCTCTTACTCCTTTTCTATAGATGTTTAGGTATTGTAACTTACAAGATAAGTGATGTCAAACTAGTTGACATCAATGACAACATATTACTGATTTAATCATATTACAAATCTAATCAGCAACTCGGTGATCTCTAATCACAGATCTTCAATTAGGTTCTAAATCAGTTGTAGTTCATCATAGAGCTTATTTAATCCTTCAACACAAGGTTGACGATGTTGTACAGGAAAGTCTAAGGACTTGGAAGATATTGTTTGGATTGTTAATTGACAAGGATGCAAATAAAGGTGCTAGTGCATCTAAGGATGCTGAGCCTGACAAAGAACAAAATGCAATGGAATTACCCATTCCAGAGACTAAAGCTCCGAAGGTTGAGGAAATTAAGAAGGTATCAGAAGTGAATATTGTTGATATAATAAAGGATACCCCAATAAAGACTCAGGCATTGACTGAGGAGGATATACAGGCCGAGGAAGAAAAAGACACATCTTTGCTAGGCAACAATACTGTACTTTTACAAGTAAAAGATTGTCTGACAATTGATGAGACATTAATTGTTAACACTACCCCTGCCAAACCTAAAGTTGTTACAGTTGACATGTTATCTGGTACAAGCACTACCAAGGAACAAGATCAATCAGCACTAGCAAATCCACTCACATCTACCGAGGAGTTACAACAAAATCAAGGAGAGTAGTCTGAAGTAAAAGCTACTAGTCCTCATGTGAAGGATAAGGGAACATAAGAAAAAGAAGTAAAAGACAAAGCTATTGAGATACAAGAGCCTATGGAACAAGAGGCAATACAAGCTCTTGTATATATGCCGAGTGGGAGCACACCAAAGAAGGCACTTAAGAAGAAAATGAAAGTCTTTTCACCAGAGGTAACCATTGACAAAGTTATTGTTATTCCGAAATGGGATTCTGATAACTTATCTTATGAGCAGATGCAAATACTGCAAGATTTATTGAAGAGGAAAATCATGCAAGAAGAATTGAGAAGATAACATCAGCAAAAGCAGGTTTTGTATGAAATCAAAGAAATCTTTAATGAAGCTTTTGAGTTGTCTGATGTAAATAGTCTTGCTCCCATACTAGAACAACTTGTCCATATTGTTCAAAAAGTAACTAATGAAGAAAGTGGAGCCAGTGATAAGCTATTGCAGTGGTCAGAAAGAAAGTTCAAGATCAAGATGATGGAAAAAGTATTAGCTGAGATTGTAGTGAAACAAGTAGCACTTTCCACTTTGGTAACAGAGTCAGAAGAAGTCATTGTGAATGCACAATCTCTGCTTACCAAACTATGCAATGTAGAACAGTTCATTGGGGATAACCAAGGACTGGTTGATAAACTACAACAAGAACTAAAGTCCACCAGTCAATCCTTAAGCTTGGATGTAGAAACAAGTTCAAGACATTATGCCAAGCTTATGCATACACAAGGACGAATAGCCGAACTGATGGCTAATGATGGAAAGATAAGGGCTCATCTACTCTCCATGCAAACAATCTTGACACCTCATTTAGAAGTCATTCAATGAGAGTTAGCCAAGGCTAAGGAATTAACACAGAAGGATCCAAATCTATCTACAATTGTGAGCCTAGTTAATTTAGCTGCTGAGCTAGAAGTGCAGTCAAAAGTTTTGAAAGTTGCTATAGGAGGATGGGAAACTACACTACACATAGTTATGATGCTTCATAAACCATTTCTAGAGAAATTCATCACATTCCCTACTATCGAAGAAATCAAGTGTGTCAAAAACAAGGGGGGAATTAAGTGACATGACATGTTCAGGCACCAAGGGAAGGTAACAAAATTTTGTATGTATATATATCTTAGGGGGAGTATTCTACTAATACTAAGTACTTTTGTAAATACAAATATAATGTCATGACAAAGTGTTTTTTCCACTAATGTCAAAGGGGGAGATTGTAGATCTCTATAGTTTTGATTGACTATTAGTGACTCACACTTAGTCATTTATCTAAGAAATGATGGTCGGTCATCACTATGACCGAGTCATTATGTAAAAGCTGAGTTATGTAATGTATACTTATCGAGTAGTAGTACTACTGAGTAAACTTATGGTCACTATGCATTTTTGTATTAGCCAAGTCAAGTTTTTCCGAGCCATGTATACAATGATTACAGAGCAATAGAGATATCAACATATGTCGAGTATAGTGAATGCCGAGTATCAAGAACATCATTTTCTAAGTTAGCCATAAATGACATATGAGTTTGTTATAGCACAGTGATCGAGGTAAATCATTTTGGCCGACATTCATGTTTTGTATTTTGTTTATTGAGGTAATTAAGGAGGTGATTACACATCTATTTTGTAATCATTGATCCCTATGTAATACTTAGAGACAATAAGAAATTAGTAAGGCTTAAGCAGTAAAAGGAGTTAATCTAAACCATAGATCTTGAATCATGAAGATGTTTTGTTGTTTATATAAGTATAAGATGTGAACCCTAAAATGAGAGAGTGGAAAATAAAGGATGCAAAGGGTATGAAGGAATGAGAAGAGAGGTACATTCAGTTTTGGTGAAGCATTCAGACAAAGTTCAGTGACTGAGTTAAGCAGTGAAAGGACATAATAAAGATAAATCTGATAGAAGAGATCAATACAATACTGTAAAAAGAAGATCTGTAATCTACATACAATGCAAACTAAAGGATCAAGTACTGAGACATTCTAACAAGTGTATCAGGGTAAATCTCTTAACCAAGTGGTCCTAACAGACCTATTGCAATCTCTTAACTGAGTGCTTACTTTTTTGAGCAAGGTAGACTGTATAAGTCTTTGAGCTCTTAACAAGGCAGACCCCTTATAGGGTAGATCACATTTTGATCAAATTTTGTAAGCCCTAATAGGAAAACTTATTACTGCACTAGTGAAGATTTGTGGGTGTCATCCCCACCTTAGTTTTACCTTTCAAGGGTTTTTGGGTAACCAAAATTACTGTGTTATGAGTACTTTCATGAATGCTGCTTAGTATGTTAGTTACTTTGTTTTGAGGAAGTATTGTTGATGCTATGAAATTTTTTTATACAATGTTAAAAGTTAAGTAGGTGATATCTAATTCACCTCCCCCTCTTAGTATCACATTTCCCAACTATATTTCCAATAATGAATTAGCACCCACTATGAACTGCACTAGAGTATAATGATCCCTGTTAGAAGATCTTACAACCATGTTAGGAGTTGATCTTTACAATGTATTAAGTACAGTGACCTGGTCAAGGGTCAAACCCTATTAGGAGTCTTTTATAATTAACCCTGTTAGGGGTGAGGACACACTGTTTGGGAGTATACTACTCAAAGGGGTGAAGGCTGCAATCTTCTATTTAATAGATGTATCATCTTAAAATGGAAGCACTTCCATGTTAAGAGCATTTAACCCTCTAAGTAAGTGGTCTGGAGTTATGTCAAGCACCTTGAATTGGTCTTTGCATGGATTTGGCTTTTCCCCCCTATTTTGCTTCTCTCTCCACCCATTTCCAGCCTTTTTCTAGCACCTAGTCCTTAGAATTTGAAATCTGTCACTTCAAGGTCAAAGTTGACCTCCTAGGTCAAAGTTGACCTCACCCCTGACCTAGGGTGGAGTCAACCTCACCCTGACCTAGGTCAGAGTCGAGCTCACCCCTGACCCTGGGTCCAATTTTCAAATTCTAGAGGTTTCAGGATGTCGGGCTTCAAAAAGGTTTATTTTCTCACCTCCAGGTCGACCATTTCAGGTTTTGGGATGGTAAATCCTTAATTTCATTAAATCTAGGTATATTTCTAAAAGTTAGGACCTAATTGGGATTTAATTCTCCTAGCCCCTCTAGAAGATTGTGCCCTAGATCACTATAAAAGGAGGCCTTCCTCTCTCATTTTATCAATCTCATTCCTTCATGCATCAAGCACTCTCAAGGAGACATTGGTGATCAAGTTCTCTTTTAAGAAAGATCAAGCATCCATTCAAGCATTCAAGCCCTCTTCTCCATTCAAGTTCTCCATTAAAAATCAAGGATTCAAGCATTCAAGCCTTTGAAGGGATTTGGTTCAAGTATGCAAGATTCATCATTCAAACCCTAGATCTAGCCATCATGGTGGTGTGATCTTCCTTCAAGATCCTTCAATTCATCTTCAAGATCCATTCATCCTTCCCTCAAAGTGGATTCCAAGCATACAAAAATAGAGGTTTAGATTTACATTTGTTAATGTTATGTCCAAGCTTTCATATTAACTGTGGACAAGGCTTTTGAGGATACCTGTTTTAAAAGACTCAAACCAAACAAAGATTAGATTTTAGTCTAGCATGAAATCAATTCAAAACAAGGAAACTCTAAGCTAAGCCACCTCAGATTGAGCTAAAACAGGTGCACCCAAGCACTGTTTGATTTGCTCTTGCTTAAGGGGATGTGGGTGTGCTCTCTAAGCACTTGGAGCATGTTTCTTATGCATTTTAGAATGGATTGAGATCCATAAAAACTCTATAAATGACACAAAAAAGGTATAGAACACCTGATTTGCCCCTAAGGCCTCAAGGATCCAAATGATATTGAAATGAAGATTAAGCTACATGATGTTTATGCTAAGATTGATTTTAGACCAAATAGAGATGTGATATGATGCTATATGCTATGCAAAACAATGAAAGAAACTATGTTAATCCATTATTGCTAAGCTATTCTAAGATGTGTTAGAAAACATGAAAAACATGAAGAAATCTAACAATTAAGATGTATGCTAAGATGATCTAGCTAAAAATGCTCATGATAACAATGCATAAATGATAAAAACTAAGCTAATAATTTTTCTCTTGGAAAAGGGGGTATTTATAGGATTTGGGAAGGAGGAATGAGTGGCCAGGATCAAAATCCTTAAGAGAGGCCAAGATTCATTCAAAAGGGAGCACATGGATTGTGCTAGTTTAGGGCCACCTCCTTGTGATAAATGTCACAAGGGCATTGGGTTGAAAGATGGGAGGGATGTGCACAATTTGGGAAATGTGCCTAAGGTCAAAGGGTGTAAGAAAGGGGTGAGGGGCTTCTTAAATGTACCATAAATGCATGTAAGAGGGATAAGGAGGCCTTAAATGCATTTAATGCATGTAAGAGAAGTTTCTAGAAGTTTGTTGACTTTGGGTTAAACTTAAGAGTTGGCTAACCTTGGTTAGGGAATGTGACAAGGTTAGGGGGGATTAGGATTAGGATTAGGACTTTCTAGAAGAGTTTAGAATTTCCTTAGGATAAAGATGGATTTTAAGAAATAAATAAAGATTTATTTATTTCCATGGTTTAGGTTTGAGAATATTTATTAAAATAAATTTAATAAACATGAGGATTAAATATTTAATCTTAATTAAATATTTTGAGTTGGGATTAGGGTTAGGAAATGAGAGGATTGGCCTTTAATCAAAATTAAAAAAGGATTAGAAGATTCTGGAAGAGGTTAGTGGTCTTAGGGAAATTGGCCAAGTTTTGGGCAAAAAATAAATAAATAATTTATTTTAAAATTTTTGGTCAATTTATTAATTAAAATAATTAATAAATAAGGGAATAATGTTTAAATAAGATTTAAACATTTTTGGGAGGGATTTCTTAATTAAATATTTTTAATTAAGATAAAGGGATTTAATGTCATAAAAATAAATAAATTAATTAAATAATTAATTAATTAATAAATGATGATGTCATTAGGGATTTTTTAGAAAATAAAAATACTTTATTTATGTGAGGATGTGGGTGTGCTCTCTAAGCACTTGGAGCATGTTTCTTATGCATTTTAGAATGGATTGAGATCCATAAAAACCTCATAAATGACACAAAAAAAAGTATAAAACACCTGATTTGCCCCTAAGGTCTCAAGGATCCAAATGATATTGAAATGAAGATTAAGCTACATGATGTTTATGCTAAGATTGATTTTAGACCAAATAGAGATGTGATATGATGCTATATGCTATGCAAAACAATGAAAGAAACTATGTTAATCCATTATTGCTAAGCTATTCTAAGATGTGTTAGAAAACATGAAAAACATGAAGAAATCTAACAATTAAGATGTATGCTAAGATGATCTAGCTAAAAATGCTCATGATAACAATGCATAAATGATAAAAACTAAGCTAATAATTTTTCTCTTGGAAAAGGGGGTATTTATAGGATTTGGGAAGGAGGAATGAGTGGCCAGGATCAAAATATTTAAGAGAGGCCAAGATTCATTCAAAAGAGAGCACATGAATTGTGCTAGTTCAGGGCCACCTCTTTGTGACACTTGTCACAAGGACATTGGGTTGAAAGATGGGAGAGATGTGCACAATTTGGGAAATGTGCCTAAGGTCAAAGGGTGTAAGAAAGGGGTGAGGGGCTTCTTAAATGCACCATAAATGCATGTAAGAGGAATAAGGAGGCCTTAAATGCATTTAATGCATGTAAGAGAAGTTTCTAGAAGTTTGTTGACTTTGGGTTAAGCTTAGGAATTGGCTAACCTTGGTTAGGGAATGTGACAAGGTTAGGGGGGGATTAGGATTAAGATTAGGACTTTCTAGAAGAGTCTAGAATTTCCTTAGGATAAAGATGGATTTTAGGAAATAAATAAAGATTTATTTATTTTCATGGTTTAGGTTTGAGAATATTTATTAAAATGAATTTAATAAACATGAGGATTAAATATTTAATCTTAATTAAATATTTTAAGTTGGGATTAGGGTTAGGAAATAAGGGGATTAGCCTTTAATCAAAATTAAAAAAAGATTAGAAGATTCTGGAAGAGGTTAGTGGTCTTAGGGAAATTGGCCAAGTTTTGGGCAAAAAATAAATAAATTATTTATTTTGAAATTTTTGGTCAATTTATTAATTAAAATAATTAATAAATAAGGGAATAATGTTTAAATAAGATTTAAACATTTTTGGGAGGGATTTCTTAATTAAATATTTTTAATTAAGATAAAGGGATTTAATGACATAAAAATAAATAAATAAATAAATTAAATAAATAATTAATTAATAAATGATGATGTCATCAGGGATTTTTCAGAAAATAAAAATATTTTATTTTCTAAAAGATTTTTAGGTGTCTACATTTTGCCCCTCTTTGATGCGATGCCGCAAGTGGCATGGCGTCAAAGACAAGAAAATAAGATGCCCAAGGCTAGAATTTAGAGGAATGTTGGGTTGTGCCCCCTTGAGAAAATAACGCAAGGAGTAAACGTTGTGGAATTTTCTTGAAAGGAAACAAAGAAGGAAGGACTGAGGAAGAAGGGGAGATAAAGAACCAAGCTTCCAAGAGCAAAGATTGGTGAATTCTAGATGAGATTAAATGTGAAATGTAGGATGGAGGTATATGAGGATACAGGATTAATCTATATGATGCAAGATGCAGGGGATTTGGGGAAGCTCCAAGTGCAAATGTGGAGAGCACAACCTAGTTTAATATAGCAATGCTAGAGACCTGCCAAGGATACTGGGATCACGAGGCCTTGTCACTAGCGTTGCATAGGACTGACACTAAAAAGACATGCAGGGTTGCCCCAACATCACGCATGATCCCGAGAAGGAGGCATGGTAGAAACGATGCTGGAGAAACCACAAACACACGACTTACCCACAGGCAGAAGCAAAAGATCAAAAGACCTTGCCCCAAATTATCCTCATTCATAGGGCACCATGATATAAAGGATCGTGGCGACTTTGAGTAGAGAACAACGAGAAGCCGTAAAAGATTAACAAGACCCAAAGGACAAAATCCAAGGTCAAAATGATAACTCCAAAAGACAACCTTTGCCAAGGAGAGAGATTTGATTCGATTGATGGTGGGAAGATTGGTTTGAACATGTGGAAGGATACATCGACATGGACCTTGTGTGCTTGGTGGAAGATTAGGTCAGACAGGAAGGATACAACTGAGGGGACCCGTGATTAGGCTTAGGTCAGACAAAACAGAAGCATACATCTATGTGGACCCTATGTTGATGGGGAGAATGTTGTGTTGCTTACTGGCAAATGATGCGGTTCAAAGATAGTCACGATGATCAAGGATAGTCGACAATTGATATTACGGAATTACAAGGCTGGGTAGGACAAGATTTTTGATCAAATGCTGCTGTAGGACTGACAAGGATATGTACAACAAGACACAAGGATATTTACAATGGCTATGTACAGAAGCTCAAGATTAGGATGCATAAAGAACTTGGGGGTGAAGCTGAAACTCCAAAGATATGCAAGACAATGCCCCAGTTGGGTTGAAAAAGCCAAGATGGACTGACAGTAGATGTGTCCTGAAATGACACAGATTTGGGAAGGACATATCCCAACAATGATGATTGGATTGAGATCAAGGCTTGCTACAAGACTAAGGATGTGATTGGATCGATTGGCTTGATCTTGGATGTGGGATAACTGGAGGATATGGATAGGATTGGAAGATTGCTAGAAGACTACTAGGAATGTTTGGATAGGGATGAATGGCATTGGATTGCAATGAGGGTAGCCTATAGCTAGATACCAATGATAAGGGAAGATACTAGGTGATGGAAAGATGGAGGAAATGCTTAGGATGAGGATGATGGAACTGCTAGGAGATTTGGATGGAGGAAGATTTGGATTTGGATGGAAGAACTGCTGGGAGATTAGATGGCGGATTTTCTTAAGGATTGGAAGATGGATATTAGAGAAACTATTGTGGGATTTGGATAGAGGAATGCTTGGGGAGATTGGATGGTGGATTTGCTTAAGGATTTGGGAGATGGAAGATTTTGGATGAAAGATAGTTTCCAAAGAATATGTCACCAAGGAATAAGATGCCCCCTGCTTAGGATAGTTCATTTATTTAGGGGCAGTAGGATGGGGTATGATTGGATAGAAGATATGCCGACAAGAGGATGAGGAAGGTAGATGGAAGCTAGGATGAATGGATTGGATAGAGGATATGTAGCTGAAAAGTTTGATGGATGCCAAGAAGGTGCCCAAAAGCATGTATACCTGGTAGTCTTTGTTTTGTCATCAAGATCCAAAGGAGGATGAAGGAGGTGAGAGACAAATGGGATGGAGGAGATGTTGGATAAGAGGTGATAGAAGGGAATGGCCCCCGACTACAAAAAGGAATTGGGGGGAGCTTACGCATGACACCTGTTTGCTAGGTTTTCACCATGGTACTTGTCCAAGGTGCTTGAATTGCCAAGTTTTCACCATAGGATGAATGTTTTTCTCTTTTTCTTTTCTTTTTTGATATTTTTCTCTTGATTTTTCCAATTTTTATGGATTTTTTGATTTTTTGCTGACTTTGTGCTGATCTTTCACTGATATGCTGATGTGTTGCTATCTTTCTTCACTGATCGTCTGATTTGTTGCTGTCTTTTTGATTTCTTTGGATGTTGGTACAACTTTATTGGGATAGAGGGATTATGCAAAGGCATGGATAAGATGGGGTAGATGGGAGATATGGTGGTAGAAATTGTTTGGATGGAAAGATGGAAAGTGATCATGATAGGGAGATGCTATTAGGACCAACATTGGCACATGTTGCAAGGAAGGTGGATGAAGCGGATAGGACGTGGAAGATAGAGGTGGATGTGATGGAGGATTTATGCTAGGAGATTTTGAATCTTTAGGACCCAAAATAGATTTAGGAGATGGAGGAGAAGATTGAGTAGCTGGGGGATTAGCAACTTTGGATGCCATTGTGGCTGTTTCTTTTAGATGCATTACATCTTTTTGCTTTGGGCTCCACATCATTTTTTCTTTAGCTTTGGTGGGCCTTTGTGGCCATTGGTATGCATCAGATTTTGCTTTTGCTTTGATGGGCCTTTGTGGCCATGCAATGGATTTTTCTTGTGCTTTTTTGGGCCTTTGTGGCCATAGGAATGCGTTAGATTGCTTGATTGGATTTTGCTTTGCTTGAGCATGTCGTTTAGACTAGACATGGCAATCTTTGGATTTTTGTGGAAATTTCCCTTTATTCATATTGGATATGGCATCCAAATTGCAAGGAGCATTGGAGTGGATATGAGGAGATGTGTGGGATGGAGGAAATATAGATGGAGAGATGGAAGGAGATTGGTAGATAGGATATGTGGGAATGTGCCTTTGTTGATCTTGACTAGGGATGCTTGGATTTTGGATGAAAGACTAAGTAGGATAAGATGGGGGATGATATTTTGGGATGTAAGGTCCCAAAATGGATTGTGTATGTAGAGGATATGTGTTGGAAGATTTTAGGACATAGGGACCCAAAATGGATTTGGAGGATGAAGGAGGAATGTGATAGGTTGTCCTGGGTCATAATGATGGAGGAGGAGGAATAGCATTGTATGTTTTGGGAGATGTGATGGTGGGTTTGGAAGGATGATTGAATTTAGCTTTAGTTGTACCAACATTTTTGGAGGAAGTGCCTTCTTCTGATGTGTGACCAATTCCACATAATTTTGGATGTTTCTTGTCTTGGATAGGCTCCAGATTTCCTTGTTCATGGATGCCTAGGCCTTTGCCTTGATAATTCCATTTCTTGAGCATTTTATCCAAACAAGGATATTTCTGACTTGGGGAATATGATAAACATCCAGTTTTTGGTTCCCTGATGGAAGATATAGAACTTATTGCTTCTGCATCAAGTGGGCTACCTTTGACAAATGTACGTGGTCCTAGTGGATATAGTGATGGCAGCGGTACAATTTGGATTGGAAGATCCTCAAGAGGAGAGGATAGGATAGTGGGGTTTTGATTGGGATTGGGGGATATTAATAGATCTTGAGATGGAGGAATAGGGATTGTAGGATCTTGGATTAGAAGAATTGGGATTGTAGGATTTTGGATTGGGGGTGATGGAAGCAATAGAACATGTGATGGGGGAAGTGAAGGGATTGGATCTTGATTTTCTTCTACGAGTATTTCAACATGCTTTTGGGAAAGATCTTGACATGATAGGATTTGTGTGGATAGAGTGTTGGGGGATGTATGGATGGACTCTTCAGAGGGGGTAGATGGAAGGATGGGAGATTCTATAGCTGTGATGTCTGGAAGAAGGAAGAACTCTTCAGGTGGTATGGATGAAAGGATGGAAGATTCTAGAGCTGTGATGGCAGGAAGAGGGGTGAACTCATGAGGCTCATTGGATATGCTTTGGATAATACTAGGAGGAGGTGATGTTGGTGGGGATTGGATGGAGACTTTAGATGGAAGGGACTCAATGATGCTAGGAGATGGAAGAAGATCAATGAGTGGGATGTATGGAAGATAGATAATAGATGGGAGCGATGGATGGGCCTCATCAATGATGGCTTCACATGAAGGATTGAAATGGCTTGGCTCTTCATTTTTAGGAGTAGGATTTGTTATTGGCTTCCTTGTGAAACTCCTTGGAGACTTTTGTGGTGAAGAAGGATTGGAATGTGGAGGAGATGGAGAGCTAGGATAGTCCTCATATGAAGATGGGGTGGAAGATGGTGAACCTGTTTGAGGGGATGATGGTGCAAACGAGGAGCTGGAGGATGGTGGGTTTGGATAGTTCACATAGGTAGGTTTAGAGGAAGCTTTTGAACTTGATGGACTATTTGATGAGGTAGGAATGATGGATTGAGGTATGGGATATGAAGTAGATTGAAAGGTGCATTCTTTTTGTGGGCGGGGATTTGCAGAAACATGGGTTTGAATGGAGGATGGTGGGTTGAGATAGGATGGTGGATTGGGGAAAAGGATTGGAAGACTTGGTTTTTGGTTTTGAGAATGATTTGGAGGATGATTGGATGGATTTTTTAGATAAGGGAAGTAGCGTGAAGTGTTTCTATGGGAGGATGGTGATTGGGATATGACCATAGTAGGAGATGGAAGTATGAAGGATGCATATGGAGGATGTGTAGGTTGAAGATAGGGATAAGTTGTGGATGGATAAGATAATGGGTTTGCCTTGCCAAGGACATGAAAGGGAGTGCTAGTGGATAAGCGTGAAGGCATGATAGGATATTTTGGAGGAATGATTGGATGTTGGGGAATGTTTGGAGCAAACTTGCTAAGATTTTCAAAATATGCATCATGATCTACAAGGCTTTCATCATCATCAGGATAGGATGGATTGAGAGGAGATACATAATAACCAAACTCATCATAATAGTTTTGAGACATGCTAATTTGTAGATGAGTTGGATAAGGAATGAAGGATGAAGATGGACTGGAAGACTAAGACTCAGATTGGGATGACTGACAGGATCAGACTAGGATTGGATTTGGCTTAAGATTGGAAGAAGACTAACTCTAGAGGAAGATAGATAGGGAAATGGGGGATGACCAAGATGACTATACTAACCTAGGATAGGAGGAAAGGATGACAAGACTGGATTGAATATGACTGGAAGACCATGTTTTGAGATTTTGAAAGCTTTGGACATTTTTTGGATTTTGGGAGGATTTGGACTGTCATGGCTGTTCTGAGTATCTTGAACCAAGTTGTAGATCAGTTTGATGTTTTTCCAATGGCAAAGGATAGATTTCAACAAAGATTTTTGGAAAAGCAATCTCCACAAGAGACAAAGCAACCTTGCGGGATACAAACAAGATAACTGACTATGATAAAAGCTTTGAAAAGTGCATGTTCCAACAATGTTTTCACGGAGTATTGACTATCAAGCACTTCAAACAGATCTACCTAAGGAAGGTGAGTATCAAAATCGCTTGCCCACAGCTTGGTACCCCTAGAAGGGAATACAAATGGTGAGTAATCTTGAGGCGACCCGGTAAACCCCTTGGAATCGGTCCTTGCACAAGGATTTTGATACTTTCGGATGTAGATAGGGTAGCCTCTATTTTATTAGGTTTTTAATAGTTCGATGGAGTCTCCATACCCAGTTATGCTGACCACCTATGACTCACTTAAGAGCCTAGCCAACAACGCTGGGGGAGGAATATTTACCTGTCCCCAAACATTTGCATTTGGCACAAAATGCCCGTGGATTAGGAGATATAAGTGAGTACTTTTTGCCTTCACTTTATTTATATACCGGCCGGGGGGGATACCGGTTTGAGGTCATTCTCTGAGGAGGAAGCACTTTTCTCCCTAGACAGGCCTCGCTAAAAGTAGAACAAGTGAACTTGTCCGAGTCCAAATGTTCTACGTTGCTTACTTTAACAGGATTTTGCAAGAATTTTGAAAAACTCCTAAATGCACATCAAGCAAGTTTGTTCTTTCTTCCAATTTGATTAAGTGTGATTTGAACTTTGAAATTGAAGACACAAGTGTTTAAGATTTGATTTGTTCTTTTTCCAAAAAGTAAATGATTTGAGCGATTGCAATTTCTTTCCTTTGGGCATTCAAGATTGAGATGTGCGTGTTGATTTAAAACTTTGAAAAGAGCTTTGTTTTATCCTTAGATCATTCAAGATTGAGTTTGTTTTAACTGAATTTCAAAGAAGAAGGAATAGGGATGCTTGTTCTTTCCAATTTAGATCATTCAAGATTGTGTTTGATTTTCAAAATGATAATGACTTTTAGGACCTAAGTTCTTTTCCTTAGTTTCATTCAAGATTTGTTTGACTTTTGCTTTTTATGAATCTGAGAACAAATTAAGGCAAGAACACAGTCAATGGTGACATTGTCCAGCTAATACGCAACGTTGGAAAATGCACACGCGACATCGAAAAACTCACAGGCGACAGCAGAATGATTACAAGCGACAGAGAAATCTGCGGGGGTGATAGAGAAAGATTTACAGGCGATAACGAACATGCATAGGCGATAGTCAAATGTTCACAGGTGACACTTAAACATGCACAGGGGAGACTAAAAGATGCACAGGCGATAATGAAACTGTTAAAGATGATAATGAAATGTTTTACAGGTGACAACAAGTTATTTATAGGCGACCGACAACAAGTTATTTATAGGCGATAGTAAATTATTTATAAGCGATAGTGAAATGTGCAAGAGCGGTAGTAAAACTTTCCTAGGCGACAGTAAAAAAACTCCTAAGCAATAGTGAAATGGGCATAGGCGACACCTAAACATGCACAAGCGACAACAAAATATTTACGTGCGATAAATGAAATGTTAATAGGTGATAATGGAATGGATACAGGTGACAATGAAATGATTATAGGCAAGAATTATGCATGCAGAGGCGTGAATATTTGTCTCGTAGGCGTGATTATTTCTGTTGTAGGCGACAGAAAAGAAGTTAAGACAAAATAGAAGTTATCGAGCACAAAATTCTTCAGGAAATAAGCATCGATACAGAGCTTGTAGGCGTGATCATACTCTTTGTAGGCGTGACTGAACTGTGTTTAGGCATGACTGAACTTTGTGTAGGCGTGACTGAACTTTGTGTAGGTGACATTTCATTTGTTTCCTACAAATGATTCATGAAAAATGACAAATATGAGAGTACAAAGTATGATCTAATCAAGCTGATTTGTGGGTTTGGGTCCCGCCAGGCGTGCCAGAATGTGGACAAGGCTTTTGAGGATACCTGTTTTAAAAGACTCAAACCAAACAAAGATTAGATTTTAGTCTAGCATGAAATCAATTCAAAACAAAGAAACTCTAAGCTAAGCCACCTCAGATTGAGCTAAAACAGGTGCACCCAAGCACTGTTTGATTTGCTCTTGCTTAAGGGGATGTGGGTGTGCTCTCTAAGCACTTGGAGCATGTTTCTTATGCATTTTAGAATGGATTGAGATCCATAAAAACCCCATAAATGGCACAAAAAAAGGTATAGAACACCTGATTTGCCCCTAAGGCCTCAAGGATCTAAATGATGTTGAAATGAAGATTAAGCTACATGATGTTTATGCTAAGATTGATTTTAGACCAAATAGAGATGTGATATGATGCTATATGCTATGCAAAACAATGAAAGAAACTCTGTTAATCCATTATTGCTAAGCTATTCTAAGATGTGTTAAAAAATATGAAAAACATGAAGAAATCTAACAATTAAGATGTATGCTAAGATGATCTAGCTAAAAATGCTCATGATAACAATGCATAAATGATAAAAACTAAGCTAATAATTTTTCTCTTGGAAAAGGGGGTATTTATAGGATTTGGGAAGGAGGAATGAGTGGCCAGGATCAAAATCCTTAAGAGAGGCCAAGATTCATTCAAAGGGGAGCACATGGATTGTGCTAGTTTAGGGCCACCTCCTTGTGACAAGTGTCACAAGGGCATTGGGTTGAAAGATGGGAGGGATGTGCACAATTTGGGAAATGTGCCTAAGGTCAAAGGGTGTAAGAAAGGGGTGAGGGGCTTCTTAAATGCACCATAAATGCATGTAAGAGGGATAAGGAGGCTTTAAATGCATTTAATGCATGTAAGAGAAGTTTCTAGAAGTTTGTTGACTTTGGCTTAAGCTTAAGAGTTGGCTAACCTTGGTTAGGGAATGTGACAAGGTTAGGGGGGGATTAGGATTAGGATTAGGACTTTCTAGAAGAGTCTAGAATTTCCTTAGGATAAAGATGGATTTTAGGAAATAAATAAAGATTTATTTATTTCCATGGTTTAGGTTTGAGAATATTTATTAAAATGAATTTAATAAACATGAGGATTAAATATTTAATCTTAATTAAATATTTTGAGTTGGGATTAGGGTTAGGAAATGAGGGGATTAGCCTTTAATCGAAATTAAAGAAGGATTAGAAGATTCTAGAAGAGGTTAGTGGTCTTAGGGAAATTGGCCAAGTTTTGGGCAAAAAATAAATAAATAATTTATTTTGGAATTTTTGGTCAATTTATTAATTAAAATGATTAATAAATAAGGGAAAAATGTTTAAATAAGATTTAAACATTTTTGGGAGGGATTTCTTAATTAAATATTTTTAATTAAGATAAAGGGATTTAATGGCATAAAAATAAATAAATAAATAAAATAAATAATTAATTAATAAATGATGATGTCATTAGGGATTTTTCAGAAAATAAAAATACTTTATTTTCTTAAATTTTTTTAAGTGTCTACATTAACATACTTGATTACATTTCAAATACAATTGCATTGAATGTCATGGCTTCATTGTTACATCTACTTCTACTACTTGCTAGCATTCTCCATTTTAATTTCAATATTAAAGTTGATTCCAAACCGGGGTTTGACCAAGGCAAACCCCCCAAAAAAATTAAACAAAACCATTTTTCTTGTAGGTACAAGTGCAGAACTGCAGATCTGAGCTTATATTTGGATACCCTTTTCAGTGAACAAAGTCAAAATCAACCTTCAGAGTGAAAATATAGCCTTTGACTTTTTATTGGGGTTAAAGACTACTTGTTGTCAGAAAGATAAAAGATTTCTGGGTTTTCTTCATCTCAACATTTCTAGTCCAAAACATGTTGCATAATTCCCTGAAAGTACACATAAACATAAAAAATTGGCATTTTCCAGATCTGCCCTATTTTGAGGTTAGTATTTCCTTTTCAATTATTTCAGATTTCAAGCACATCTTCCTTATAGGGAAATATAAGTTTTTCTTCCTCTTTCATATTCTCCATATATTGATTCAATTTTCCATTAACCTTTTGGTTGATCAATTTGGATCTCTCCTTTGGGAATTTGGATTTAGAAGTAGATCTCATATTTCCCCCATACATTTTAGGATGGATACTATTTCATCTTATTCATTTTGGTGAACCTGACATACTTACTCTCCTTTCTTTTGTGGATTTAGATGTCCTATTGTGTTAGATTTTTGGGTAATCTTTTCTTGCATTAAGATTAGGTTTATTAATGCCCTTGCATTTATATTTAAAAAATACAAAAAAATTGCAAAATTTCTTCAAAAATACAAAAGCATTTACATTGCTTTGTGGAATTAGATGCTCTATTGTGTTTGATTTCCTTTTCATGTTTATAAATTTCATTTGAATACATTTGGATATATCTAGATCTATTTGTTATCATGTTTCACAAGTTGTTTCAAATGTTTTCCAAAACTTTTGGGATTACACAACATCCTCCTCTTACCTTACCATTGCATGACATTAGACCTAGCAAGACTTCATCTAGTGCATGTGATGTTGCTTTTTCCTCTTTTGGATTACCTTATAAGGATATATTAGAGAAAGAAGATGACCTTAATCTATATATCCATCATATTTCTCTTTGTGGAGATGAGTTGAGGATTGATGTTAATTCTTCTCCTAATATATGTCCTTCTTCCCCCTCTAGGGATCAAGCTTTAATGACTTATGATACTCCTGCAATGTGCTTAATGGATAGGGATGATAATCCTCCTATTTGGGATGAACCTTTGGATTTGGATGTTGATTACTCTTTTCCTCATGAAACCATTATGGATAATCCTCCTATTTGGGATGAACCTTTGGATTTTGATGTTGATTACTCTCTTCCTCATGAAGCCATTGTGGATAGTTCTACTTTTTGGGATGAACCCTTGGATAAATACATTGATTTATCCCCTCCTTGTGAAGAATTTTTGATACAAGAGGATGACATATTCTTCTCTTATGAAAAAGAAGATGACATTATAGATCCCACCTCAATTTAGGATTCCATCTAGTAATGAGGCATTAGTAGAGAAAGATAAGAATTCCCTTAATGCTCTTTCTCTTAGTAGTGATCTTATGGGAAATCATGATCCTAACTCACAACATTTTTACCATAATATTACTTATATCTATTCAAACCCTTTTCCAAATGTGGTTCCAAGAGTTCCTCCAGTTGTGTCTTCCATTCATATCACTTCCTACACTTTTCCTAGTGTTCCTAATATTCCTAATCCTAATCCTATCTTTCCTAATCTGATTCCTAATTCTCCATCTGTTATTCCTAGTTCTACCCACACTTATGTTGAGGTTCAAACTATGGTTCATAATGTGCAAAGATTCTTCAAAGTACCTTTTCCTTATTATTCAATCCATAAAGATAAAAGAAAAAAAATTTCTCCTTTGAGATCTCTTCATAATTTTACCCCTGATTTGAATATAACATACATATTTTCTCCTTTAGACTAGGGGGCAAGAGGTATATTTCTTCATGTCTTCTAGAATCCATTATGTTCCTGCTTTGAGCTTAATTGGTTATTCTTTCATTTATCTCAATGGTTTGTATTATGATAGCTTTTCATCCATTGCTCTCTTCTATTATTCAAGATATCTTTTCTAGGACATGTGTTTTGCAAAGGTATCCCTTTCCTTTCATCCCTATGGGGCAAGGTTCTTCCTTCTCTCTCTTTGTATAGGGATCTTCTTTCCTTAGCTTAGTGGTATTTGTTTATATTGCAATATTATTTCATCATATTGATAGATGTTTTGACTATGGATAACCTTCTTATATGAGAAGTTGTCCTAAGTCATCACTTCTTCTCTATGTTGTAAATTATGTTCTTTATAAACTCTCACCCTTGCTTTGGTGTTAGAGTTGTTTCCCTTATTTCAAATATTCCTCTTCCTCTTCCTTGCAGAGGGCTTGATGATTGAATCTTTGTTCCCACCTTTTTGAAAGATGATATTTTATCTAAAGCACTCATCTATGATGGGGTTTTTGTTGATAAGATCTCTTTCATTTGAGGATCCTTTTCCATGAGTGACATATCCTTTTCATGATTACCTATACTCTTGGATGTAGGGGTCAATATCCCTTGTTAAGAATATGGTATACAAACAAGATATCTCCTTGAATTGTGAAGTAGGTATCTTGTTCCATCTTTGTTCCTACACTTGGGGGGCAAGGATGTCATCTCCTTCTTTTCTATTTTTTTGAGATTCACCTCTTTCCTTGGTTAAGCAGTATCTATCTATTATGTGATATTCACTCATACATGAAAAATTTGGTTTGCATTGAGGATCTATGTCCTTGATAACAACCTCTTTTGTTGTTTGACATTGGGTTTCCATGGTTGATATATCTCTCACCTTGGAAACTGAATAGTGTGCTATCCTTCACAAGGCTTACTTTTTTTTCACTTCTTGCATGATATCTCTTTGCATGCATCCCTTCCATGGCCTCATAGGAGCTGTGACCTTCTTGGCTTGGACTGGGTGTTTTTTGTGGATATTGTCTTGATGTTGAAGAATGATTTATCCTTGTTCTTTCCTTTCCTTTACATGTCAAAATACTATGTTTTTACCATATTAAGGAGGGGGGCATATATAGGGTCTCCCTTGTACTATAGTTTTTAATTTATTTATATGCTAAATCTTGGAAGGTAACGCACATAAGTTGCTAAATCCTACAGAGATGCATTTTCAATTTCAAACATGCTAAATCTTGGAAGGTAATGCACATAAGTTGCTAAATCCTGAAAAGACACACATTTATATGCTAAATCTTCCCAAGATAATGCACATAAGTTGCTAAATCCTGAGGAGACATGCATTTTTCAAATTTTTCAATATGCTAAATCTTGGAAGGTAACGCACATAAGTTGCTAAATCTTGAAAAGACACACATCTATATGCTAAATCTTCCAAAGGTAATGCACATAAGTTGCTAAATCCTGAGGAGACACACATTTCATATTGATAGTGATACAAGAAGGTGGATCTATGGGTATTCCAGAAGCTATCAGAATATGCATTACAATTGCAAGCATAGTTTATGGTTGAACCTATTGGGCTCTCCCTCCAAGGTGATTCACGGTAAGGTGGGCATCTTACTAGGCAAGGTAATCACTCTTTTCCCTTTCTCTCTCTTCGCTTTCATGCTAGTAGGACTGGATCATGAAGCTATGTTATTTATAGTGTTTCTCTTGTCTTTATTATGTAATCATTTATGCTTTTATGATAGCTTTCCAAATATGATATTAGTATGAGAAATATTTTTTAGCAAGGTTTCTTATGCTAATTGATTTGGGTTGTTTGTACTAACCCTTGTTATTTTGGCACCCTCGTGCATGTATGTTGAGTTAGAATCCTTAGTCTGGGGGCTTGTTCCCTTAGCTAAGTGTTATTTTATCTCTTTGTGAATCCACTTGGATCTCCTCTTTCTTCTCCTTTACCAAGAGTTTGCATTGAGTCCATACTCTTGCTAAAGTGGGGGCTTAATGTATCATCTTAAAATGGAAGCACTTCCATGTTAAGAGTGTTTAGCCCTTCGAGTAAGTGGTCTGAGGTCATACCAAACACCTTGAATTGGTCTTTACATGGATTTGGCTTTTTCCCCCTATTCTGCTTCTCTCTCCACCCATTTCCATCCTTTTTCTGGCACCTGATCCTTAGAATTTGAAATCTATCACTTCAAGGTCAAAGTCGACCTCCTAGGTCAAAGTCAACCTCACCCCCAACCTAGGGTGGAGTTGACCTCACCCCTAACCTAGGGTAGAGTTGACCTCACCCCTGACCTAGGGTGGAGTCGAGCTCACCCCTGACCTAGGGTGGAGTCGAGCTCACCCTTGACCCTGGGTCCAATTTTCAAATTCTGGAGGTTTTGGGATGTTGGGCTTTAGAAAGGTTTATTTTCCCACCTTCGAGTTGGCCATTTCAGGTTTTGAGATGGTAAATCCTTAATTGCATTTAATCTAGGTATATTTCTAAAGGTTAGGACCTAATTGGGATTTAATTCTCCAAGGTGGCCCCTCTAGAGGATTGTGCCCTAGATCACTATAAAAGGAGGCCTTCCTCTCTCATTTTATCAATCTTATTCCTTCATGCATCAAGCACTCTCAAGGAGACATTGGTGATCAAGTTTTGGTAATCAAGTTCTCTCTCAAGAAAGATCAAGCATCCATTCAAGAATTTGAGCCCTCTTCTCATTCAAGTTCTCCATTGAAGATCAAGGATTCAAGCATTCAAGCCTTTGAAGGGATTTGGTTCAAGCATGCAAGATTCATCATTCAAACCCTAGATCTAGCCATCATGGTGGTGTGATCTTCCTTCAAGATCCTTCAATTCATCTTCAAGATCCATTCATCCTTCCCTCAAAATGGATTCCAAGCATACAAACATGGAGGTTTAGATTTACATTTGTTAATGTTATGTCCAAGCTTTCATATTAACATACTTGATTACATTTCAAATACAATTGCATTGAATGTCATAGCTTCATTGTTAGATCTACTTCTACTACTTGCTAGCATTCTCCATTTCAATTTCAATATTAAGGTTGATTCCAAACTAGGGTTTGACCAAGGCAACCCCCCCCCCCCCAAAAAAAAACAAAACCATTTTTCTTGCAAGTACAGGTGCGGAACTTCAAATTTGAGCTTAGATTTGGATACCCTTTTTGGTGAACTTTCGAGATCTATGAACAAAGTCAAAATAGACCTTCAGAATAAAAATGTAGCCTCTGACCTTTTATCGGGGTCAAAGACTACTTGCTATCAGAAAGATAAAAGATTTATGGGTTTTCTTCATCTTGACATGTCCAATTCAAAATAGGTTGCAAAATTGCCCAAAAGTACACACAAACATAAAAAATTGGCATTTTCCAGATCTGCCCTATTTTGAGGTTAGTATTTCCTTTTCAATTATTTTAGATTTCAAGCACATCTTCCTTATAGGGAAATATAAGATTTTCTTCCTCTTTCATATTCTCCATAGATTGATTCAATTGTGCATTAACCTTTTGGTTGATCAATTTATATCTCTCCTTTGGGAATTTGGATTTAGAAGTAGATCTCATATTTCCCCCATACATTTTAGGATGGATACTATTTCATCTTATTCAATAGATATACACTATATATGGATCTTGGTGAATTTTGAGTTAGACCTGCTATCTAAATTAGTTTCATTGAATAGCATACACTCACTTATTTGTCACATAGACCTTCTAGCGATGGCTCAATACTTTGCACCTTCTGCTCTGCTCTTATCTTTCAACTATCTTCCATACTTAGCAATCACAACTTGACTGGCTATAAGTATCTTTCTCCAAATGATATAATCAAGTCAGCCTTTTAGAACTTGAAATCATATTAGAGAAACAATATAACTCTTAACTAACATCTCCAATGGCTATATCAAGCATGCAACACAAATTAGGACTGCACAATTCCATATGAGTAGACGCGTCACTTGACACTGTCAGCTCTACTAAATCAACTGATAATTTCTTCTCATGTTGAAATACATTATGCAATCTTAACCAAACATTCTTAACTCTTCTCCAAACATGAAACCAAAAACGCATATCACAATGATAGGTGAAACTACTACAATAATAAAAACAATGTCGACTCCATCATATAAACTCAGGAAACTGTAACTGTCAACTGGAAACATCATAACTCAACCTATACTACACAACTGACTCTATGTTAATGAAAATAGCTTCACTATCATGTCTACAACATAAATATAAATGTGCAAGGCTCCATTACAAACATATTGCAAATCACATACAAAACTCTTCTTGGGACCTGTCAGGAACACTATTGATACAAATAATTGTATTACTGTCTTCACTCAAAATCAACCTCTACATTTATGATATCATGTTGATAACATAACTAGGAACCATATGCTCAAGGCTCTCTCCATCAAGCTTCCATGCATGCTACTTACCATATGTTTTCATCAATGACAAATATATAGTCAGCACTCTAGCTTGCTGGCAAATCTCCAACAATCTCCCCCTTTGGCATTGATTGCAACATATGAAATGAAAAACACCAACAATCCAAATCTACACTTATTTTATAACATTCTCCATTTCCTCAACAAAACTCCCCCAAGGATGAATCCTCCATCTACTGTTGAATGCTTTGAATATCAACTCCTATATCTCCTTACTATATACTCCCCCTTACTTTATACTCCTCAACTGTATATACTCTCTCTTTTTGTATTGTTTTTCATGACTATATATACTCCCCCTTTGACATCAATGGAAAAGGGCACAAAATAATTAAGCACTGGTACTACTCCTGAAGTAGAGTGTCAACCATTCATCAGTCACTTAGGACTGATGCACTCCTTCAAACTCTAATCAGATTTAGGGAAGGGAATTACTCCCAGCTTCTCCTTGAGATACTCAAAAGTATCCTTAGGTAAATACTTTGTGAATATGTCTGCTAGCTATTCTTTTATACTCACACAGTCCAACTTTACTTTTTTCTTTGCCACTTTCTCTCTTAGGAAGTGATATTTTATCTCAATGTGTTTTGTCTTTGCATGCATCACAGGGTTCTTTGACATATTGATAGTGCTAGTGTTATCACAATGAATAACAATAGGATAATCAATCTGAATTCCAAAATATGTTATCATCTATTTGATCCACACAATTGTAGAGAAATTTAATGTTGCTGCTACATACTCTGCTTCTATTGTTGACTGAGAAATACAATTTTGCTTCTTTCTTGTCCAAGCAACAAGCCTATCTGCAAGAAATATTGCTCCTCCTGAGGTACTCTTTTTATCATCCACCCAACCTGCCCAATCTACATCCGTATACACATGAAGTTCTACATTATCCAAATTAGGATACCATAAACCATAGTCTATAGTTCCTTTCAAATATCTAAATATCCTCTTTACTACCATAAGATGACTTTGTTTAGGTTCTGTTACAAATCTTCCAACAATACCAACTGCATTGGAAATATCTGGTCTAGATTGAGTAAGATAGATGAGTTTACCAATCATAGACTTATACAAGGTCATGTCTACTACTGCTGAATCATCTTCTTTTGAAAGCTTGCATCCTATTATCATAGGGGTACTTATTAGCTTGCAATCATCCATTTTGAACTTCTTCAATATCTCTTTCACATACTTAGTCTGATTAATGAACATACCTTTGTCTATCTACTTCACATTTAGTCCCAAAAAGTACTTGATAGGTCCAATCATGCTCATTTCAAATTCACTCTGCATCTCTTTAGTAAATTCAGTACTAAGCTTGTCATTGCTACCAAAGATAATGTCATCAACAAATATAGAAACTAACAATAGTCCATCAGGTGTTTCTCTTATGAATAAATTACAATCTATTGCTCCTTTCTTGAATCCAATCTTTGTCAAGTAACCATATAATTTTTCATGCCATGCTCTAGGGGCTTTCTTAAGTCCATAGAGGGATTTCTTTAGTCTGCATACCATATCACATCTATCTGATAAAGTAAATCCTTTAGGCTACTCTATGTAGACTTCTTCCTTCAACTCTTCATTCAATAATGCTGACTTGACATCCATTTAATATACTTTAAAGTTCTCAAATGTAGCATAGGCTAGAAATAAATTTATGGCTTCCAATCTGCTTACAAGGGAAAATGTATCCAAATAATCTATTCCTTCTCTTTGTGCATATCCTTTGCATACTAGTCTTGCTTTGTTTCTTACTACTGTACCATCTTCATTCATCTTGTTTCTGAATATCCACTTAGTTCCAATCACATTCTTATTACTAGGACTAGTGACCAATTCCCATGTGTCATTCTTAATTATCTGATATAGCTCATCTTTCATTGCTTCATGCCAATCTGAATCATTACATGCATCTTCAACACTTAAGGTTTCAATCTATGAAAGTAAGCATACCTCTTCATTAGCTGTTGAAATTTTTGCTTTTGATCATTTCATGAATTTACTGTTATGATCTCCAATGATATCTTCCTTTGAATGGTATCTATATGTGAATTTAGGAACATTAGGTGTGAATCTATCATTTGTCTTTAGTGATTCTTCTTCACTTATTTTAGGGTCATTGAATAATACATCAATGTTGTCAAATATTTCATCAACAATTATTTCACTACTGGTAGGTCTAGGTTCTTCTTCAATCATAGGTGCACAATCATGATATATTTCTTGAATCATAAAATTCTCATCAATCTTAACATGAGTACTTTCAATGATCTTCTTCAATCTTAAGTTAAAATATCTATAGGCTTTACTTTTAGTAGAGTAACCAAGAAAAATACCTTCATCACTTCTTGCATCAAACTTGCCAATAGCTTCATCTCTCTTGATGTAGCACTTGCTTCCAAAGATTCTAAAGTATTTTACTATATGTAAATTCCCAAACCATAGCTCATAAGGTGTCTTGTTTGCGTTTGGCCTTAATTGAGTTATATTGATTGTATAGACTGCAGTATTGGCCGCATCTCTCCAATAGGTGTGTGCAACCTTTCCTTCACTTATGATGGTGCGCACTATGTTAAGTATGATCCTATTCCTTCTTTATGAAATTTCATTCTGCTGAGGGATTCTACGTGCACTTAGCTATCTCTTTATCCCATGTTCTTGACAGTACTCATAAAATCTGTCAGAGGTGAATTCTCCTCCTCTATCTAATCTTAGACATTTTATCTTCAATGCAGACTCATTTTCAACCTTAGCTTTGAATATTTTGAACTTCTCAAATGCTTCTAATTTGTCTTTTAAGAATGCAACCCACATCATTCTAGAATAGTCATCAACAAATAAAATAAAGTACCTTTCACCATAGTATCATCTTATTTGAGTTGGTCCACATAGGTCTGTATGCACTAGATCCAATTTGTTCTTTGTTGAATTATGCTTTCCTCTGAATGAATTCTTCACATGATTTCCTATCACACATTCCTTGCATATAGTATCAACTAGTTTTGTAATGCTAGGAAGGTCTCTTACTGCCTTTACATTGCTTATCTTCACTATGTTGTCAAAATTGAGTGACATAGTCTTTTGTGCCATAACCAACTGTCATCTACTTTAGCAACAAAAAAACTTTGATTTGAATTAAGCTGGAAAACATTACCTTTTGTATTTGAACCTAATTCAATCATTTCTCCTTCCTTGTTAATCATGATGCATTTATTTTCTTTGAATTCCAACTGATATCCTTTGTCAAGCAACTGTCCAACACTTAGTAGGTTATGTTGCAAACCATCAACATAAAGAACATCATCAATGTTTTTCTTTCCATCCAAGGTGATAGCTCCTCTACCTATGATAGGTTTATGAGTGTTGTCTCCAAATCTAACCATGTTGCCTTTGTACTTATCTAGATGTACAAATCTATCTTTGTCTCATGTCATGTGATGTGAACAACTGTTGTCAATGATCCAATCTATTCTAATATCTTCTTGTGAAATCAATGCTAACTCTTGTGCTTTCTTTTCATCTTCAAGGTCCATTTCATCAAAAATTTTCTCCATATCTTCAAGAGAAATGAATCTAATTTCATCTTCTACTGAATCTTCATCTGATACTGTATCTCCAACATAGTAACATTCTTTTGTATACTTAGGCTTGTAATTAGATTTGAACTTCTTGACTCTTGTAGGACACTTAGAAGAAAAGTGACCAATCTTGTTACATGAAAAGCATATGAATGGTAATTGACCTTCATATTTTCCTTTTCCTTTCTTTTCTTTCTTAGCAATCATAGCAATAAAATCATCTAGTGCTTTATCTTCATCATCATCATCAAAATTACTAGAAGTGTTCAAGGATTTCTTACCATGGACTGAAGCTGTGAAGGATATCTCACTTTAAGGTTTTGTCTTCAAACTCGAGATCTTGAATGCTGAAAGCTTGCTGATTAAGGTCTCTCTTTTGAAGTCTTTTGAAAATTGCATAGTCTCATCTAGGATGTTTATCTTGTTCTCATATTCTGGTATCATAGTAGTCATCGACTTATCCATTATGTCTTCTTCAAAAATTTCTCCACCATTGTTTCTGATTCCTACAACTACTTCATTAATCCTTTGATTTTAGGCTCTAATGTTCTCTTTAGGTAGCATCTCTAATGTATTGTACTTTTTCTTCCATGTCTTTCTATGTGCATTCTTGGCTTGGATGTCTCCTGCAAACATGTCTTCTAGATACTTTCATATCTTGTAGGCTTTATCTACTTTCTTGATCTTTGAAAACTCATTGTCAGACAAGGCACTGATAAGGGCTTCTTTGGAAATAGAATTTTGAGTGAGCATTTCCTTTTGCTTAAGAGTTGCATCTTCCTTTGCAAGATCTGATAAAGAAGGAATCTGAAATTCTTTAGTAGCTACTTCAAAAATCTCAAAGGCAATGCACTGCAAATGTGTCATCATTTTGTTCTTCCAATCCAAATAGTTCTCTCCATCAAACTTAGGAGTTTCTTTTCTAAAGAATACCATTTGATCAACCTCAAGCTATTAAAATTTCTCTCTAAGGCACTTGGCTCTAATACCAATTGTTAGGAATAGTCCCAAGAGATAACTGAGAAGGGGGGGGGGGGGGTGAATCAGTTATCTACAAGATTCAATTCTTTATCCAATTAAGTATACAAGAATATTAAGCATAAACATAATATAAGAACACTTAACACAACACCACAATTTTGGTTATGGGGAAATCCAAATAGGTAAAAACCCCGGTGGGAATTAGCACCCACTATGAATTGCACTAGAGTATAATGATCCCTGTTAGAAGATCTTACAACCCTATTATGAGTTTATCTTTACAATGCATTAAGTACAATGATCTGGTCAAGGGTCAGACCCTATTAGGAGTCTTTTATAATTAACCCTATTAAGGGTGAGGGCACATTGTTCGGGAGCACACTGCTCAAAGGGGTGAAGGATGCAACCTTCTATTTAACAAATACACACTATATCTAGATCTTGGTGAGCTACGAGTTAGACTTGTTGTTTGAATTAGTTCCAATGAATATAATACACTCACTTACTTGTCACATAGACCTTCTATTGATGGCTCAATACTTCACACCTTCTTCTCTGCTCTTATCTTTCAACTATCTGCCATACTTAGTGATCACAACTTGACCAGCTATAAGTATCTTTCTCCAAATGATATAATCAAGTCAACCTATTAGAACTTCCTTGAAATCATATTAAAGAAAAAATATAACTCTTAACTAACATCTCTAATGACTATATCAAGCACACAACACAAATTAGGACCGCACAAACTCATATGAGTAGACACATCGCTTCACATTGTTGGCTCCACTAAATCAATTGATACTTTTTTCTCATGCTAAAATACATTATGCACTCTTAACCAAAAATTCTTAACTCTTGTCCAAACATGAAACCAAACACACATCACAATGATAGGCGCAACTACTACAACAATAAAAATAATGTCAGCTCCATTAGATAAACTCAGGAAACTATAACTGTCAACTGGAAACATCATAACTCAACCTATACTGCATAACTTACTCTATGTCCATGAACATAGCTTCACTATCATGTCTACAACATAAATATAAACATGCAAGACTCCATTACAAACATACTTCAAATCACATACAAATCTCTTCTTGGGACCTGTCAGGAACACTACTGATACAAATAACTATATTATTGTCTTCACTCAGAATCAAACTCTGCGTCTATGATATCATGTTGATAACATAACTAGGAACCATATGCTCAAGGCTCTCTCCACCAGGCTTCCACATACACTACTTACCATATGTTGTCATCAATGACAAATATACAGTCAGGACTCTGGTTTGCTAGAAAATCTCCAACATTTAGACCTGAGGATAAATGATTCACCCCCCCTCTCAGTTATTCTAAAATCATTCTGACAATTGGTATCAGAGCTTGTGGTGCTTGTAAGGAGAAATTTTAAAGGTACTTGAAGCTAATGATGAAAATGTACAAAAAGGAGGTACCGAAGCTGAATAAGGAGAACTTCCTTGTATGGTAGAGTTTGATGAAATTGTATCTAGCTGGTATTAGTGATTCAATGAAATATCATGTGGAAAATTATTATGTACTAGTTGTTACACCTATGATAGTTGAGGAGATGAAGGAAAAGAAAGAACACAACCAAGAAATGTTGGAATTTGCATCAACCCTAAGTTATCCTGAATTTGAAGACATCAAGGACTGTACTAATGCAAAGAAAATGTGGGACACACTAGCAACTATCTATAGTGGGGACACAAATGTGCTAAGAGCCAAATCTGAAAGCTTGAGAGGTAAGTTTGATGAAATGAAAATGTTAGAAGGTGAAAACATTATTCAATATTATGGTAGAGTTAAAGAGGTAGTAAATGTTATTAGAGGAGCTAATGGAAACATTGATGATGAAACTATTATTAGCAAAGTTTTGAGAACCCTACTTCATATCTATGCTATTAGAGTTTCTACCATACAAGAATCAAGATGTACTCTTGGTAACGTCCTAACCTTGGAAGGTATTTTTGGTAGGCTTACTAATTTTGAGTTGTCAAATTTTGATAATTTCTCTACTCATAATATTGAATCTACATTCAAGTCTCAAATGGTTATTCATAAGTCTAAGAAAGGAAAAGAAAGATGTGTGAATAGTGATAGTAACAATGACAGTGAAAATGGCACTTCTGATGATGATCTAGATGATCTTGAGGCACTTATGGCTAGAAGGCTACCGAGAGAAAATGGAAAATTCAAAGGTAAACTTCCTATAATCTATTTTTCATGTAACAAAGTTGGCCATATTTCCCTAACATGAATGATAAAGATGAAAGAAGGGAAAACAAGTATAAAGACAAATGAAATGACAAAGATCACAAAAGGTACAAGGACTATAGAGACAAAGGTAAGAAGTCTTGTTATATTGCTGAAGAGGAACCTGACAGTGAAACTAGTGAATCTGATGATTGTGATATAGAAGTTGTTTATGTTGTTATGAAAGATGATTATAATGAAGATGAGAAAAATGCACTTATTTCATATGTGAGTAAAGATGATAAATGGATTATTGATAGTGGTTTCTCACATCATATGAATGGTGATAAAAGTAAGTTTGAAATCATAAATCATTACAAAGGTAGGAGTCTTAAGTTTGGCAATGATGCACCATGTCTTGTGAAGGGAAAATGATCAATAAGATTGACTTATAAGATTAGATGTGATAATGCTTATTAGGTTGAATGTCTCAAATCTAATTTGTTAAGTGTTTCACAATTGAATAGGACTAGTTATCAAGTTGAATTTCATCACAAAAGGCTAAAATATTTGATGCCACTGGTGAACTAGTTGGAAGAGGAGAACAAATAAGAGGTAATTTGTTCTATCTAGACCTATCTAAAGAAACATGTTTGTTTACACAATTTGATGATGTATGTTTATGGAATAAGAGGTTGTGTCATGTGAACTTTGACAATTTGGTAAAAATTAGTAAGATGAAGAAAGTTAGAGGTTTACCAAAATTGAAGAAACCTAATAATGTGATGTGTAAACAATGTCATTTGTGAAAAATGACAAAGTCTAGTTTCAGGAGCAAGACATATACTTCTGATAATATTTTGAAATTGGTTCATACTGACCTTTGTGGACCTATTGGTGTGAAAAGTTATTATGGAGATAAATATTTCATTTTGTTTGTTGATGACTATTCTAGAATGATGATTGTGATGTTTCTAAAGAAAAATATGATGTCTTTTAGTTGTTTAAGTGGTATTTTGAAAAGTTGAGAAAGAGATAGGTAAAAGCTTGAAATGTTTGAGATTTGACAAAGGAGGAGAGTTCACATCAAAAGAGTTTAACATATTCTACAATGATAGAGGAATACAGAGATAAATATCTGCACTAAGGACACCCCCACAGAATGGAATAGTAGAGAGAAGAAATAGACCAATTATAGATTGTACTAGAACACTGATGATAGAAAAGAATGTTGCACAAAAATACTAGAGAGAAGCTATAAGTATAGTTGTTTATACCCTGAACCGAGTACAAATCAAGAAAGGTAAAAATACTACACCTTTTGAATTATGGCATGGTTATGCACCTAATGTGAAATACTTTTAAGTCTTTAGAAGCAAATGTTATATACTGAAGGACAATAGGAATGGAAAACTTAATGCTAAAAGTGATGAAGGCATATTCCTAGGATATTTCACTAAGAGAAAATCTTACAAGTGCTTGAATTCTAACACTAAAAAAGTTGTGGAAAGTGCAAATGTTAGAGTTGATGAATATGCAGAAAAGAATGAAGTTGAGTGCAAGAAAGAACCTGAAGATTATAGATCTTTTGTATACATGGAAGAAGGAGAAGGAAGTCATATACCTAATCTAGAAAACAAAGATGTCGAGGAACAACATGAATCTACTAAGAAACAATAAGAAAATTTTGAGCATCAGAAGGATGTTGCCGAGCAATCAGAAGAGGAGGTAAAGAATCTACAAGATGAACCTGAAGATCTAGAACAAGTAGAAAGGAGATCTGAGCCTACATTGATATAGTATGCGAGAAGACATTGTTAATATGATTTAGAACAATAGAGAAGGGGGGTGAATCAGTTGTTCTCAAGTCCTGATGTATAAAACAACTTCAAAAACTTTTCCTTAAATGATATCAAACAACCAAAAACCAACTCGGTCATCACTGATTCAATAATAGAAACATATAACATTGCAGTCCACTACCCAGTTGTATCTAACTTGTAAAACACATAAATGTTCAAACCAAAACATTCACACAAGCATTGACACTATGATTTATAGTGGAAACCCAATCTGGGAAAAACCACTTTGTAACATGCTACTATTATTTTCACTCTTCTGAAGTGAGCTCGGTTAAAAGCCAACCCTGTCAAAGGTTACAATACACACTGTTAGGTGTGACCTGGTTAAAGGATTTTAATCACCTTGTTAAAAGTGAGCTTTGTTATAGGACTTACATACACTCAATTAGAATGCAACCTTGTTCAAAGGATTTAAACATATGACTGTTAGGTCAACCTCTGTTAAAAGGATTTTGACTATTACAATGGTTAGAAAGTAGCAGTAGTATTGATCTAAAAAACATACAACTCACTTTGTAAATATCAAATCCAATTCTATACACAAATGTTGGTTTATTGACTTTGAAGCTTTTCCATCTCCATCTTTGATCTGCTCGAAACTTTTCTTCAAGCAATCACCACACTTCTCCTTCAACCTTTTCTACTTATACAATCAATAAAATCTACTAATCTTCCAGCATCCTCTTTTCACCCATGCATATGCATACCCAATGCTTAGGTTCCATTAATACTTCCTCAATTAGGTTAACTCATCTTTTGCCACTCAATCTCCTTCATAGATCTTAGGGTTAGGTCAGATTCATTAAATCTACCCACTTTATGTTCTTCAGCTCCTTTTCTAGAATCATCTCAAATCTCTTAAAGATTTACAATAAAACATTTTACAGTGCATTCAATGCTTTCAAACAATCAATAAATAAAGTCAACATGTTTTACATAATCCAAGAATGTTAGATTAGGTGAAATACTAATCTCCCAAGAACACCTGCATGCATAACCCTGTCACATGGAAGAAGCAAAGCACAGAAGCAAGAAAAATCATGGAGGCCAAAAAGCCAGAGACATCTTATGGACATACAAAGAGAAAATTTCTATTATGATCCAATAAGTGAATTATCTAAAAAGAATGTACAAAGGGTTCAACCATATAGGTGAACAATAAAACCCTAAAGCTATAAAGCAAAAAAATAAAGCTAGGTTGCACATTATAATTAATAAATATATTAATTATAATGCACCTAAAAGATAGCTTAAGTAAATAGAGTAATAAATGACTTAATTAATTAAACCAAAGTGATTTAATTAATAAGCATAAAGTATGATTACTCTAACACCCCCCCTTAAGCGTAGCTCAAGAGGGAAGCTAACCTAGCACATCTATGAAAGCAGAAAATGGGTCCCGGCAACAAGGCCTGATCAGGTACCCAGTACAAGAAAATAAACTAGATGAAGGAAACAAAGCCTCCAATCTAGGGAATGTCCCAAAGAAAGGAACAAGAAAGAGCATGAAGCATCTCCGAAGCATGAAGCTGCAAACACTATCAGAAGAAACTGCTGGAACCCCCACTGAAGTGCATGACCAGGTAGAGAAGACAAAGTCTGAAGAGCTGATCAATCAAAGAGGTGACCTCCAAAATAGGAATGAACGAGTGTCTATATAGCAGATGAACCATCTCACCAAAATGCATAGGTGCCTAGCCACTGCATCCGCCTAGTACATAGGAACAAAAACTAAATACGTAGATCACTCAACCAAACCAAGGAAGCAATAGAGCCAACAGGTGAACCCCCCCATAATGCTGAACGGGGTGACAGGAACACTGAAATGCAATGCCAGAAACATCTGCAAGAAGAAGAAACAGGAACACCTATGTGCAAAAGAAGGTACAAGCACAGGATAAAGGGCGGTGTCATAGACACAGTCTACATGGGCTAATGTCATGGAAGGTACGCTCACTTGACAAGAGTGGATGCGCCTATAGTGGCAAATGCATCAGAATCCCCCCATGGCACTTTATAACTTAGTGCGTATACAAACAAACACATAGTGTTCAAGATCCCAAAATGCAAAAGCAGGCACTTTATCTCAGTGCGTTTATAGAAAAAAGAATGCAACAGAAGAGAAGCATACAATGCTCAAAAGACAGAAAGAAGAGTGAGCTATGAACTCAGAAGAAGAGATCCCCGGACCTGTAGAACCAAGCACTCCACCAGAGGGCATAAACTGCCAAACGCGGAGGAGTGAAAACCTAGAGTAGAATCTAGAAAAATAACCTCTACCACTGAATAGCACACTGAACCAGCTTTCCGAAAATACCAAGTTTGCTGAAAACTGAGCCCGGATGTGAGAGATATAGTGTCCGGAATGCAAAAAGTACCCGTGACTTTGACTGGCAGAAAACCCCTGCAAACGACAAAATCAAACAACCAAACTGAAAAAAACAGAAAGTTCTCAGAACCAGCTTTCCGTTGATATCTCGTTTGGCAAAAAATGCCATCGTATGCTCAAGTTACGGTAAAAACAGTGACAGGTGCTCTAGCAGGCACCTGAAAAAGAAAACCTCTGAATTCAACAGCCTGGTGCGAAAAATGGAAGAAGAATCTGGAAAAAAGCTCTGCGTATAAAACGACCGTCTCAGAATCATCTTTCCGATGATGTCTCATTCGCCCACTAACTCCTCCGTATGAGCAAGTTATGCCAAAAAAAGCATCAGGTGCTCCAGGAAGGCAAAAAAGCAATCCTGCCTTCAAAGGCATGGTACAAAAAACGAGGCAAAAAACTCAAAAAGAAACCTCCATAATTGCGTTCATCTCGGAAAGAGCTTTCCGATGATATAAAAAACTCCCAAATACGCCTCCAGATGAAGAAGATATGGCAAAAAAGGCCCAATTACCCCTAAAAAAGCTTCAAAAAAATGTTTTAAAGCCCCTGGGGCTGGAAATGCAAAGCCCCTGGGCGCATGGCGCGCGCAGGGGGCTGGAGCTAGAGCTCCCGGTCACCCATGTGACCGCCGCTAGGGCCCGCAGGGCTTAAAACCCCGCCGGGCGGCCGGCGGAGCGGAGCAGAGGGCGGCCGGCGGAGCTGAGCGGGCGGAGGGGAGGCCGCGGGCGGAGCCGGGGTGGCGGTCGGAGGCCAGCGGGGCGGCGGAGGAGCCAGCGGTGGGCGGGCCGGCGGAGCGGAGGGCGCGGGCGCGGGCGGCGGGGCCGAGGGCGGCGGAGGCCGCAGACTGGCGGAGTTGGGCCGGCAGGCAGCGGGCGGTGGCACTGTGGTGGCCGCTTGGCGGTGCGCTGGTGGCCGCCGGGCGGCCGCCCAAAACTTTCTTTTTTTTTTTAAAATTTTTGACAACCGCCGTCTCAGAGTGCGTGCCAGGGCCGTACGGCCCTGGTATGCAAATTTTTTTTGCCTCAGATGCCACTGTGTCCAAAATGGACAAGTTTTATATGGATTTAGGGGTTCTTGGGCCTTCCGGACACAATGGTGGTGTCCGTTTTTGCCCAAGGTGAGCCAAATTTTGGCTCCCCCCAGATCCACAAAAAAAACTCTTGAAACCCTTGAAAACCGCCTGCTTCTGAAACACTTCAACAAAACACGAATAGCGAGCAGCAAGATGGCTTTGATACCATGTTAGATTAGGTGAAATACTAATCTCCCAAGAACACCTGCATGCATAACCCTGTCACATGGAAGAAGCAAAGCACAGAAGCAAGAAAAATCATGGAGGCCAAAAAGCCAGAGACATCTTATGGACATGCAAAGAGAAAATTTCTATTATGATCCAATAACTGAATTATCTAAAAAGAATGTACAAAGGGTTCAACCATATAGGTGAACAATAAAACCCTAAAGCTATAAAGAAAAAAAATAAAGCTAGGTTGCACATTATAATTAATAAATATATTAATTATAATGCACCTAAAAGATAGCTTAAGTAAATAGAGTAATAAATGACTTAATTAATTAAACCAAAGTGATTTAATTAATAAGCATAAAGTATGATTACTCTAACAAAGAATTCAGCAATGTCAGCTCCAAATTTGAATTCTCTTCAAATATAAAAATGCTGATGCTCGGTCAATACTGAGATCAACTACTCGATCTTCATGTAGAAAGCTCAGTCATTACTAAAACTATTTCCTCAGCATACATTGTCTCCCTCAGCAATTAACTGATGTTCGGTTGACACTAGAATTTTGCTCGGCATACACTAACTGGGTCAACACTAACATCACTCGGCTTAAACATGATTTCTCCATTTTTGCTCGATTAAGCCTACCAATTTAGTCTTCAATCTTACTAAGATAAACAATACATTATCTCATCACTATGTAACATAGTCAAGTACACTTTGCAGTATCAAGATAACTCAACCTTTCCCTAGGTGCTATTGTTACCAACCTTTCTATCCCTTCTTCACAACAATACAATAGATATAGTACTTTCCTAATTAGCAACAATCTTACCAGTTAAGGTTTGACATCAATGACAATACAACAATTGTTTCAATTGCAATTTCCAACAGACATCATTAGTCAAAACAAATCATTAGAGCACCACCACATGCCCCACCACAGAGCGACCCATTTGTTGATGTTGAGATGCAACTGCCCCTAGGAGAGGTAGATGGGTAGTGATATGCTATAGATTTTGATCATGTGCATTATGCTTTATTGATGGAGGGAATAGTCCCTATGTATTGTATCTGTATTCTTTCTAGATGGACTTGGATTTATACAAACACTTATTATTTTATTCTTTGGGAGGGGACATTCTTGTATTCTTAACCATGATTATATATATATGATGAGCTAGGGTGGGATATGATGTGTCATAATTTGATCTATCATGCATGGATGTTTATGATGTACTGATGTGGTTGATGCAGGATGTGATGTGATTTATCATATGATGCGAGACTAACATGTGGGTGATGCAGGATGTGATGTGCCTATGTGCTACATAATTTCTATGTGATATGTGTGTGCATATATGAGATGTAGTTACTAATGGTTTGTGGATGTAGGATGCGATGTAGTTTATTGCATGATCTATTTATGTTGTGATTTTATGTATATATGTATGTGTGTATTGATTATATCTTAACAATGAAAGATAATTAAAATGACCTAATACTGCAAGATTAATGAGCTGAACTTAAAATGAAGTAACAATGCAAGATAACATGAATGAACCTAAAATGAATTAACAATGCAGGATAATGAATCTAAAATGATTAACAATGCAACATAAAATGAAGCCAAAATGGATTAACTATGAAATGAATCTAAAATGACTTAACAATGCATGATAAAAAATGGAATGAACCTAAAATAATTTAATTATGCAAGATTAAATGAGATCTAAAATGAAATGAGCCTAAAAATGATTTAACTATACAAGATAAAATGAACCTAAGATGAGATGACCCTAAAAATGATTTAACTATGCAAGATAAAATGAACCTAAAATGATTTAGCAATGCAATGTAGGATGAAAATGATGCAAAATGTGACTAACAAAATGAGATAATGCAAGATTGAAAAATGGATGAAATGATTAAATCCGATATGAAGTGATGATGTAAGCTAAATGACAATGCAACTCAATCTAATGTGATTTAATAATGCAAGAAACATTAACCGATTATAAATTTAATGATGCATGCTAAATGGTAAGGCAAAATGAACCTAACATGATGAGGAGAAAATGAAATGAGATGCTATTGAAACTGGGGGTGGGAGTACATGTGGGATGGAATGCAAAAGGGTAAATACAAGGATGGAAACAAAGGTGTAGATTGAAGCATATAACTGTTTGACTATACCCTCAATGAGGGGTAGGGGATAATGAAATGGGAGAGGTAGCGGGTGATGGGGAATTTGCACAATCAAAATCCATGGATTAGGGATGTGAATGGAAGGAGATGGTAAACAGGTTTGCATTAGGATGAGGTTTTTGAAATGAGTGAAAAGTGTAAAAGGTGTGTGATGGGAAGGGGATTTTGCAGAGTTTTGAGGATGTTTGCTTGGATTGATAGTGGGATTGTGTGGCTGAAGGGTATGATAGGGGGGATTTTATGAAGCTTGAGTGAGGGGTATTCCGAAGGGGAATACCGCCATGTAGTTCCAGAACTTAGTTTGATATAGAAATAGAAGGGACTAGCCAAAGTTATTAGGAACTTAAGGTCATGTCACTAGCATTGCATATGATTGACACAAAAAAGAAACACAAGGGTTTCTCCAGCATCACACATGAACCTAAGTGGAAACATGGTGAAAATGATGTTGAGGAACACACACAAATGACACTTCCCCAATGCACCATTTGACCCAAAAGACCACAAGTAGACCATGCAATGGTTGCATCTGACTAACTCATAGGTAGAAACAAAAAAAAAAGGACCCTACCTCAAAAATTGTCCCTCATCACAGTGCACCATGATATAAAGGATCATGGTGACCTATAGGAGAGAAGTAAGATAAGACCGCAAAATAAGCAAAAAAACCAAAGAAAGCAATATAAAATAAAAATGATAAGACCCAAAAGACATTCTTTGCCAAAAGAGATTGACTAACTGTGGATGGTGGGATTAGGTCAAACAGGAGGAAAGATGCATCCTACAAGGACCTAGTTGGTGGGATTGGCTGCAAACAGAAATGTTGATTGGCAAAAGGAGAATTTTGGAGAATCACATTGACAAGGAATGCTTGCTGAGGAAATTGTTGGGATTGTGATTGTAATAGGTCATGCACTTGAGATTAAAGTACTACCAAAGAACCAGGGATATGTACAAAAATCCAATGAACAAGGACAAGACAATGCACACTGGGACACTATATAAAATTGATTAGTTTATAAAAGCTCAGGTGATCAGGATAGGTCAATGAGTGACAACTATGTATATAGCTTGGTATGTAGGGATAAAACATGCTACTATAAATACAAGATGCTCAGGATGAAGGATAGTAGTTATCTTCTATGAATGATAAGAACACCTTGGGAAAAAGAGTGGGTGAAATGAAAGAATGATGGGATAATGGGTGGTGGAAAGTGGGTTGGATGGGAAGATGGGATTTTGATAGATACTGGTATGGTCCATTATGTGTGGTGCCTATTTCCAAGTTTTCACCAACATACTTGTCCAAGGCACCTGATTTCCAAGTTTTCACCATTGGATGATTATTTCTCTTTACTTTTTTTCAATGCATTTTTTTATTATTTTGAATTTTTTATATCTTTTTATGGATTTTTTACTTTTTATGAATTTTTTAGGATCATAAGGATGGTTCAAGAATAGAACCATTTTAGATGGATGATGTTAATAGGTTCATTTAGAGGTTCCCCTTTTGGTATGGCCAACTGATAGGCTTCGGAGCCGAAACAGGCTATTACAATATAAGAATCCAGCCAAGTAGGTTCAAACTTTCCTTTTTTTCTTGATTGGCTTGTACCTTCTGGTTCTCCTTCAGGACCATGTCCCCCACTTGGAATCATCAAGGGTGAACCTTTTGGTTGAAGCCCCTTTTGAGTCAATTTTGATACATGATCAGGTGATCATAGGCCTGCTGCCTCTTCTCATCTAGCAAATCCACTTGGGTGAGGCATACCACATGATAGTCTTCATCTATGATGTAGGTCTTCATGGACACACATAGTAAAGGGATTTTGACCTCAATTGGCAAGATGGCTTCAACACCATATACCAAGGAGTATGGGGTGGTGCCTATAGGTATACGAAATGAGGTGTGATAGGTCTAGAGGGTGGGATTGATTTTCAGATGCCAGTCGCAGCTAGAATCATTGATAACTTTTTGTAGGATCTTTAGGATGGTTTTATTAGTTGCCTCAGCTTGGTCATTTCCTTGTAGGAAATAGGGGCTATAGAAATGTTGATGGATATGGAATTGGACACATAGATCTCTATCATATTGATTTTTAAATGGTGTGCCATGATCTATGAAGATGGTGGATGGGATGCGAAAATGGAAAATGATATGGTAGAGAATGAACTTGGAGATCTGGACACCTGTAGTTAGGCTGAGAGAAATTGCTTCAACCCACTTTGTGAAATATTCAGTGGCTATTATGATGTACTTGTGTTCATTAGAGGAATGAGGGGTGATCATGCCAATGGGGTTGAAGCCCCAACATGAAAAAGGCCATGGGGGCGTAATTGGTTGTAGATCTTGTGTCGGTGCATGGATCAAATTGGCATGTTGTTGACAAGGTAGGCACATCTTTACAAATTCATAGGCATCATGCTCCATTATTGGCCAGTAATGCCCAACTCTAAGTAGATTCTTTGCAAGGACTATGCCACTCGTGTGGGCACCACAAATTCTAGTGTGGACCTCTTGCAAAGCCAAGAGAACCGCATTCAAGTATAGACATCGAGAGAGGACATTATGAAACCTATGATGATATAGCATGTTGGCTACAAGAGTGTAGTTGGAAGCTTTGCAAATGAGGTTCTAGCATTGGGTGTTGGTGAGGTGAGGGGATATGATACCATTTTTTAGATAAGCGTGAATGTCATGGAATGATGGGGACTGAGGACCAACCAAGATGCACACCATTTTGGAGTCAGTATTCTTGTAAGCGGGCATGTGTAGCTGCTCAACTAGAAACTCATATTGCATTGCATCATGGGGGATCTCTAACAATGACCTGATAGTTTCCATTGCATCGGCTACCTTGTTCTCAAGTCTCGACACTTGTGCAAACTGTATGTTGATGAAATGTTCTTTTAGTTTATCCACAAGCTCTTTGTAGGGGAGTAGCTTGTCATCCTTGGTTTGAAATTCATCAAGGACCTATTTGATGATTAGTTGGGATTCCCAAAACACTTGCAACTCTATGATGTTCCATTGAATAGCTATTCTAAGGCCGGAGATGAGTACCTCATACTTTGTGATGTTGTTTATACACTTGAACCCTAATTTGAAGGACTTGGGGATGTAGTCACCTTGAGGGGTGACAAAAACTATCCTTGCCCCTAATCCATGGGATGTATATGATCTATCAAAATATAACTTCTATAGAGGTTGTTCATTGACCATGTGGAGATGTTATCGGGGAACTCCATCACCAGTGGGTATGCATCAACAAAGGGTGCTTTGGCAAGCTGATTTGCAATGACTTATCATTTGATGGCTTTTTTATTGACATACTAGATGTCAAATTAGTTGAGAAGCATTACTCACTTTTTTTTTGAATTAGGAGAGATAGGTACTGAGAGGGGAGGGGTGAATCAGTGCCTTCAAAACTTTAATTGAAAAACCTTTCAGATCTATAACTATGTACTATGATAACCAATCAAAATAACTTGAATATAATTATATAAATCAATCATCTAGTTAACTTAAGAAAGTAAACAACATGAAATCAATATGACAATCACATAACACAAGTATTTTGGTAATGCAAAAACCCTTGTAAGAAGGTAAAAACTATGGTGGGGATGACACCCACAAATTCTTCACTACTGCAAATAGAAAAGGTTTGTCTGTTAAGGATACAAGTTTTGATCACTTCTGGTGATCTTACCCTATTAGGAGTAACATGTTAGATCAGCTAAATCTACCTAGTTATAGGATTTAAACAACACTAATGAAGTGTGTACTTGGTTAAGAGATATACATAAGACTGTTAAGTCTACTATGTTAAGATATTTGTCAAAAAATCTATCACAATTATCAGAAAGTAATAGGCAATTATCTTCTAGTTGACAACTCAATTGTCTGAAACAAATCTATAAGTGCTCATCAAGATATCACCTTATCTATGATGGTTCTCTTCTCTATTCTTCTTGGTAGCCTTCTCTGATTTTGCTCAATTTGATATCCTCTGTACTTTGTTCTACTGGGTAAACTAATTGTCTCAAAGTTAGGCAATGTCTTCAAGTGCTCTGTGATTCATATATATTAGTTCACCAACTTCATAAAATGGTGCAAACATACAAAATATATAGTGTTCTATTTTTGTTGCCTTAGCAAAAATTAGGTTACAAGAATAATCATAACCCTAAGATCTACGGTGCAAAATAACCTAGATCAACTATTACAATAAGATAAACATTACATTTAATGAGTATCTTTTACAATAAATGCTCCTCGATCTTGGTAAACCATTTTACAATCTGTTGTAACCATTTGCATAGAAGAATATGCCATTTCAAATTACTATGCCATTTTCTATGATCATCGGTAAACACTTTATAATCTACTCGGTGTATACTATGATGCTTAGTGTTTACTGACTGTCGGTGTCGGTGTCGCTGGTACTCAGTAAACTATGTGATGCTCAGTGTAAAGACTTTACCAACTACTCTATCTTACTTCTAGTTACTAACCAACTCAATATAAGTGACCAACCGACCTGTTTACTATCCTTTGATACTAATGACAACCTTAAATGCTCAATAGAGATTAACAATCTCCCCCTTTGGCATTAGTATCAAAACTTCAAATGTATATAGACAAAATGTTTCTACATATTCCTTATATCTCTGCCATATACATATCCACAACAAAAAATTTCTAAGTACAAAGTACTCCCCCTCGGTGCATGCTCTCGGTATTATTAACATACATATCAAAGTATACGTATTTGGCATATACATGTTTTCCCCCTTTTTGATAATAATGCCAAATGCAAAAAAAAAATATAATGTATACTTACATCTTATAAAAAATGTTTTGATGGGTTTTCTTTACAGACTCCAAGAGGTTGTCCCATTCCTCTTTCAAGTTGGTAAGAGCAATATGCTCAAGACTGACTTGTGCATGCATGTCAAAGATATTATCCAACACTGAAATCTCTAGTGTTGCTACAAGTTGTTCAGCTTTGACAATATGAACTTAAAATTTTTTCCTGTAAGGAGTGAGTTCTTTTTGTAACTCTGTGACTTGATCAGTGATGTGTGCTTCTTGTTTTCTTAATTCTACTATCAGCCACCGGAGTTCCTAAACTTGGTGAATATGCTTTAAGAAAGTAGTTTGCTCAGTGATAGCTGCTTGTGTACTCAACTTTATCTCTACTTCTAAACTTTTTATCTTTTCACTGACCTCTACAGTGAAGGTGTCTGAAGTACAAAGCTTGATGAGAAATTGACAGATTATCTGGGTAATAGATTTTACCTCGGTAATGACCTTAGATAATTTTACCTTGTTCATTGCCACTTCTGTGCTAATCCTTTCTACCAATTTGTTCTAAATCTTTGATTCTACCCATTCTTCTATTCTTTTATCTGCATCTGTATTGGGGGCATTGATTTTGTCGGTGAGTGTAGCAAGTTGATCTAAGATGGGAGTATTCTCATCAATATTTGTCTTTGGTACTATTTGTTGTAGAATATCCCTCACATCATTTAACACTTCTTTACATTTGTGTTCTTGCCTTAACTTCTCTTGTGCTGCTTTCCTTGAACATAGCTCCCTATATCTACTTAGTTCCTTGGGGCTTAGGGTTCTCGGGTCACATTCTGGTATAATTATAACTTCATCAATGGTGATCGGCCCTTTGGCTTTCTTCTTCTTCTTCTTTTGTGCAAGAGGTGACTTCTTCTCACTTATAACAATAGCTTTTTCTCCACTTTTCAAAGTATCTTTCCAAATTGACACCGTATCATCCCTCTTCTACTCCTCGGTAGATGGTGTGGGAGTCTTGGTTGTAGTGTCAGGTGGGTTCACCTCAGTTGAATTTGTTTCTTCTGGTTCCTTTGTTTCTATAGACTATGCCTCTATTTTGTTAGGCTCATTTGTATCTACAGGTTGCTCAGGTGCTTGTATCCCTGCTGTATCTTTATTTTTCTTCAGATGAGAAGCATCGGGTTGTACTTGTGAAATTATTTCAATTGCCTCTGCAAGTATAGGTAGTTCACCTGGTAGAGATGTGAACACACTATCAGTGTCTAATGCTTCATATTTTTTTGGTGCAATTGTCACATCTTCGTCATCCTCATCTTCAGGATCACCATTAGTGATGTCCTTAATGAGTGCATTGTCATCGGTTTTCTTTTGCAAGTGGATCTTTACTTGATTCGATGCATCCTGTGAAATTATTATTTCTTCCTTTTGTTTGGTAATATCAATTACCTTGGTAACTAATATAGCGATGTCCTCTATTTTCTTTCCTTTGTTATCATCGATGAAAATACCTTTACCTTTTGAACCGTGTCTCTTCTTAGACAGTTTCAGGAATGCTTCCTATTCAGCTTTCTCTTCTGCTTTCAAAATTTATGTCCATAGAGAATCACATGTGACATCCATATCACCCACATTCTCTTCCATTATCTACATAGCTCTATTCTGGATTAGAAATCTAGCCTGATACTTTGTCATGTATTCACTTACAACAACATAGCTAAAGTGTGAGGCTGCACGACTTAATGATTGTTCTCTTTTCCTTTTCTCTGTATCTAGTGCAATAGCCCATCTCTCACTTATTTTGTCATCAAGTTCCTTTAGCAATTGACATGCAAATTCCATTGGTACTCTCTTGAATTTAATCATCATCTGGATGACAACATGGTCTAGCTTTGTCTTGTCCTCAATTGACATTTTGTCAAATTTGCCTATGCTGAGATCTGTAAGATTTCCATTCTCAATTATATCTTCAATTATTTCTTCTATTGTACTTTCCCTATTATGAACTAACTTGAATTGATCAGGATCATTTTCAGTGTTAGTCTCCTCGATATCTTCTTTACTTCTTATGTATTTCCTCTTTTTCTTTGGTGTCTCAGCTACTTTCTTAGTCTTTCTCTTAACATATTTCTATGTCGGTGTAGCTGCCCTTCTTTTTGCTACTTTTACTACTTTTTTGGTTGGTTGTGCTGCAGTTGACGAACGTGTCCTCATTCCTTTAGGTTCTGGTAGCTGCATTTCCTATTCAACATTGACGGGAGGAACCGATGTGTGATCTTTTTCTTTTTCTGACTCAGTCTCCTCGCTATCATAGGGCTTGTCAGCCAACTGCAACTGACCTTTAGTTGTTTCTTTAACCGGTGACTCCTTAGATGAGTCAAATGCATTTCCATATTTTGCTGTGAGATCTTTTCTCATTTTCTTCGCCCTTCTAGACATTTTTATGATCTCTATGTCTATAGTAATTTATGACTTAGCTTCCTCATATATGCCAAACCTACTGGTAGTGATGTCTATCGGTAATGCCAATAATGCATTAATAGATTTCAAAGCAAAATCATGGTCCATTTTGTATCCCATTAGTGCTAACCATTTTGTTCTCGGTTCTACTACCTTTATCATTGAGTGGTCTGTGCTGACTACAAAACATATGTCATCTTCAAATTTACTCACTAATTCCCTTGGAATTCTATTCCTTTGTTGCATTTTTGCCTGAAATTCCTTGAAATATGCATTAAATTCCTTATTCAGATTATCTCCTAGACTTTTCATCATTTCACCAATTTGTGCAGTTATCGGTTTGTCAGATTGCCAGTTTACCTTACCAATACCAGGTACATATTTTTGTAGATAGAGAAATGTACAGACAAGCAGTGATCCGTACTTACATGTATTGGATTTATTTGCTTTTATTGTCTTCATATTATCGTGTAGTTGGTGTAGTAGTAGTTCGACAAGATCTACTTGGTGATCTTTCTTCACAATTTTATATGCCATGTCCACAGTGTTGCAGGGTACACTATTTGGTCTGCTTGATTGAAATATCTTGTACCCAATGACATGTGCTACAAATTTAACCACTAGGTCTTTGATGGTTGAGATTTTTGGTGCCCTACCATCCCATTGAGCTCCAGTGTTCTTTTCAACATTGGGACAAGATGAACTTTGAAAGGCATTAGTTTTGTCGATTGTAGGGTACCCAGTAACCCTACTGATAATCTTCTTTGTGACCTCAACAGGTTTATCTAACCAAAATTTTCCATCATGAAATCTGCTTAGCACAATTCTTATCCAATCATTTTGGAAGGATTGCGGGAAGTATGTAAAACACAATAACCCTGACTCCCCAATCTTCTTGTATTCAGATTTAATCTTTCCATCTGGTCCACAGACTTGTTGATAAGTAGCAATGGTCTCAAAATCACATACTTCTCTAACTTTGTAGTGAATATAGGCCCTAATGTCTTCTATTAACAAAACCCTATCTGGAAGACTAAAAAATGCACCCATATCATCTATTTGTGCTGCGACCTTGGAATGTGGTTTGAATTTGTCCTTGGCAAAATGTGCCCTAACAATTAATTCTACTTCCTCCTTAATGTTTTGCGATTTGCTTGCAGTTTATGTTGATGCCATAAATTGTTTCTAGGGTTTCGGCAAGCAATAGATAACCAGTGTTCGGTAGGCAGATGAACTTACTTGATATCATCGAAGAATTGTCATCAATTCGATCTATAGTAGCTTTGAATCTTTTCTAAAAATCTTTAGCTTGAACTCTTCTCTGTAAAATCTCTATTCTTCGAAGTCACAATGTAACAATGAAATTTGTTTCCACGTATTTATAGATTTTTTGATATTCCCACTCAAACTTTGGTGCATTAAATGTGTTACCTAACTTCTAATACGAAACAACTATCAGCTCAGTAATGTCTACAATTTATTTTGCTCGGTTACCATAGAATTTCTTCATCAGTTTGCACTGTTATTGGTAAACCTTGTATAGTGATTACTGATGGGTAACCAACTCACGTTTCTTCTTTTACCGACTATGTGACATTTGTAAACTTAATAACACATAAACCATAGTGCATCTTTATTCATGAAGATTTGGTATTTGTACATCATATATAAGGAACTGTATGTAAAATGTGATCATTTAAAATGTCAGTTCCATACATACCTTTGTCATCTTAAGTAGAGGTACCAATGTCACCCAATCTAGTGGACGAGTTTTCACCGACAATGTTACTTGACTCAACATTCTCTTTAGATGCCTTCTTCCACATTGTGTTCCTTAACTTCATAATTTCTACAATTTTATATCCACTCTCAAATATATGGTTTTCATCTGGTGCTCGGTCTCTGCAATTCTTGCTTACATGACCGACCTTGTGACAGTGCATACATGCCATTCCTGCATTTGTCTAGTTTCTTGATTGTCCAATCTGATTCTTTCTATAATAGTTTGTTGCAATATGTCCATACTGACCACATACAACATAATTAGTCCATGTATTATAATCCCAAACATATGAGTTACCTTGTATCTTTGATTGATATGGCTTTCGTTGTAGTTTCTCTTTAGGTGTCTAGACTTGTTTCATTTTTGCCTTGCAGTCCCTTGTAGTGTGTCCATGCTTATTACAAGTATAGCATATTTTCTCCTTAGTAGTTTTATTAGAAATGTCATTCTTCTTAGCTCTACATTCATAAGCTGGATGTCCAAACTTACCACAATAATAACAATATCCATTGAATTTTGTAATGACAGGAGGTTTACCTTGTGCTTTGCTTCTGCACACATTAGATGTATGTCCTAGTTTTCCACAATGATAACATGTCAACACTTTAGGTTTCTAACTTTGATTGTTGTTGACTTTTTCAGCTTGTTGTGATGATTCTCCTTCACCGGTGTAGCCTATATCAGTTCTGCTTCTGAATCTCCTCTGATTAGTCAGGAAATCATTAATCTTTTTAGAACTGTCCTCAGCTATCTTCATCATTTCATTGTGTTGCTTTTGTGTCTTTATTTCATTTCTTAGTTTTTCATTATCTTCTTTGAGTATTGCAACATCTTCAAGTCTTCTTGATAATTCTCCATTGACTTGATTCATTTCTTGATTAACTATCATCATCTGATTTGATACTTGGAAGTGATGATCAGTAGTCTCTGTATTTCACTTTCTTTTTCTTGAAGTTGTTTAGTCATCAGTCTTTGGTCTTCAATAGCTAGATTCTGATCTTGTTCAGCTTGTCTAGCATTGTTCATGATTTCCACCATTCTCACCATTTAAGATTCATGACCGATTTGAAGTGCTTTCACTTGCTCAGATAGATGCTGATTCTTTTCAGATAAATCAAAGATTATGCTTTCAGATCCATCGGAGATGCTTCCAGAGCTTGATCCAATATGATCAAATATTTCATCAATAGGTTCTTCATGATAACTGATTTCATTTAGTTGAATTGCAAGGTTCTTCCTTTCAACCAGTAATTTCTTCAGTTCTTCCTTGGCTTGTTTATACTGTTCCACAAACATCTGTATTTGTATCTTCCAATTCTCAATAGTCTTGTCAAGCTTGTATCTCTCCATGACTTAGATCTTTACCCTTTAGTGGTTAGACTATTCAATAAGAGAACTAAGCTCTGATACCAATTGTTGGAATTAGGAGAGATAGGTACTGAGAGGGGAGGGGTGAATCAGTGCCTTCAAAACTTTAATTGAAAAATCTTTCAGATCTATAACTGTGTACTGTGATAATCGATCAAAATAACTTAAATATAATTGTATAAATCAATCATCTAGTTAACTTAAGAAAGTAAACAACATGAAATCAATATGAAAATCACATAAAACAAGTATTTTGGTAATGCAGAAACCATTTTAAGAAGGTAAAAACTACGGTGGGGATGACACCCACAAATTCTTCACTACTGCAGATAGAAAAGGTTTGCTTGTTAAGGCTACAAGTTTTGATCACTTCTGGTGATCTTACCTTATTAGGAGTAACATGTTAGATTAGCTATATCTACCTAGTTATAGGATTTAAACAACACTAATGAAGTGTGTACTTGGTTAAGAGATTTACATAAGATTGTTAAGTCTACTCTGTTAAGAGATTTATCAAAAACTCTATCACAATTGTCAAAAAGTAATAGGCAATTATCTGCTAGTTGACAACTCAATTGTCTGAAATAGATCTATAAGTGCTCATCAAGATATCACCTTATCTATGATGGTTCTCTACTCTATTTTTCTCAGTAGCCTTCTCTGATTTTGCTCAATCTGATATCCTCTATACTCTATTCTGCTCGATAAACTGATTGTCTCGAAGCTAGGCAATGTCTTCAAGTGCTCCGTGATTCATATATATTAGCTCACCAACCTCATAAAATGGTGTGAACATACAAAATATATAGTGTTCTATTTTTTCCACCTTAGCAAAAATTAGGTTACAAGAATAATCATAACCCTAAGATCTACGGTGCAAAATAACCTAGATCAACTATTACAATAAGATAAACATTACATTTAATGAGTATCTTTTACAATAAATGCTCCTCAATCTTGGTAAACCATTTTATGATTTGTTGTAACCATTTGCATAGAAGAATGTGCCATTTCAGATTACTATGCCATTTTTTGTGATCATCGATAAACACTGTATAATCTGCTCAGTGTATACTGTGATGCTCGGTGTTTACTGACTGTCGGTATCAGTGTCACTGGTGCTTGGTAAACTGTGTGATGCTCAGTGTAAAGACTTTACTGACTACTTTGTCTTACTTCTAGTTATCAACCAACTCAATATAAGTGACCGACTGACCTATTTACTATCCTTTGATACTAATGACAACCTTAAATGCTTAGTAGAGATTAACAACTTTTCCATCCGACCTGTGAGTGTTGTTCTTGAGAGTAGGTACTTAAGGGGATCAACCTTTGAGACTATCTTTACTATGGATGAGCATATAGTGATGAAGCTTTTGAGTTGAGGAAACCATTGCCAGACATTCTTTTTCTATAGGGGAGTAATTCAACTCATAGCCCACCAGTGTACGGCTGATATAGTAGATAGCCCTCTCCTTTCCATTATCATTGAGTTGCACTAAGAGTGCCCCCAATGTTGTAGTAGTTATTGATATGTACAAAATGAGGGGTTGACTTGGCATTGGTGGCACAAGTATAGGTGAATTTTCTAGGTACTCTTTAAGGTTTTCAAAATTGCACTAAAAAATTGGGTCCCATTTGAAATTGGTGTCCTTGTGCAATAGGTATGTAAACAACTGGCATTTGTCTGCCAGCTAGGAGATAAACCTTCAGAATGATTTTAGTTTTCCATATAAAATTCTTAGCTACTTGAGCATTATGGGAGGAGGTATCTCTATTATGGCTTTCACCTTCTTTGGGTCGATCTCTATGCCTTGCCTTGATACAATAAATCCCAATAGCTTTCTGGATGTAACACCAAAGACACATTTCTTGGGATTCAATTTCAGGTCATAGTGATGCAGGTAATCAAACACATGCTCAAGGTTATTGAGGTGGTCTAATCGCATTCTTGATTTGGTGAGGATGTCATCTACACAATCTTCAAGAATCTTATGGATCATGTTATGGAAGATTATGTTCATTTCTCTTTGATACGTAGCTCCCATATTCTTGAGCCCAAATGGCATCATGTTATAATAGAAGGTGCCTGACGACATCGTGAATGCTATCTTATGCTAATCTTATTTTTCTATTCTAATTTGATTATACCTTGAGAAGCTATCCATAAGTGATAGCATCTCATGGCCTATTGTAAGATCAACTATCATATCAATATTGGGCAATGGAAAGTCATCCTTAGGACATGCCTTGTTCAAGTCCCTGAAGTCAATGCAAATTCTGATCTCGCTAGAAGGCTTAGTAATGGGTACTATATTTTAGATCCACTCTAAATAGTCTATAGCTCTAATGATCTTGGCTTATAGGAGATTTTCCAATTTTGCCTTTACCAGAAGGGCTACTTTTGGATGCATTTTTTGAAGCTTCTATTTGAATGGTTTGGTTGTCAGATCCATGAAAAGATGATGAACAACCAGATTTAGATCAAGCCCTGGCATATGCACATAAGACTATGTGAAGTTGATAATAGCTTCTTGGAGGAGTGTAGTGAAAGATTTATTTTTAGCCTCAAACAAGGATGCTGTGATGTAGGTGGTTCATGGATACTCTTCCATTCCAAGGTTGACTAGCTTAGTTTCTTTGATGATGATGGGTGATTGTTCTGGCCGATAGTCTTGTATGGGGGGAAGAGACAAGTATTCATCCTCTAGCACCTGAGAAAAGTTTTCACTAGAGGATAGGCCCTTTGTTGTTACTATTTTGGAGTTGGTAAGTTCCCTAGAGGGGTTTTCACATAAGGACTCTTTATTTTCTTTTTTATTTTTAATTTTGTAGCTGAAGACTTCCTCTTCCCTGAAATATCCCTTAGGGTTGAGTTGATAGACATCTACTGATTCTTGCCCCCAATTTGACTGTTGATCAATGCCCATGAAGTTTAGGAGCACTTCCTCACTTTGGAACTCATCAATATGTGGCACATTGAGTTGGTCCTAGTCTATTAGGTCAAGGTGGAGGAGTGGGAGGTCAATGAGGTTGATGGAAAGTTGACGGAGGAAGAGTTTCCATGAAGGTTTCATCATAAAAAATATCATTGTAGGATTATTTTTCTTCCTCTTTTAGAATGTCTTTGACTTCCATGAGTTTGTCTTGGATGTTCTAGAGGGTCACGTTAGGAAAATTAGTTCCCCTAGTCATGACATTGGGTCCTTGTATGAATAGGTGAGGGGTATTAAAAATTAGGCCTTGATATGGTGGATTCTTGGATGCTTCCATAGGTTCCTTTGTTCTAGCCTCTGTGGGTCCAAGGCTGTCACCTTGATAATTCCATTTCTTTGTGGCCCATTTGTGGGATATGGGGTATTTGTCCTTAAAATACCTAAGAATCTTAGTGTCAGGAGGTGGAGGGTCCTTGTACAACCATTATTTGATATCAAGATCTAGTTCTCAACCATTCAAAATTTTGTGGGAGACAAACATAGATGATCCTAGTTGTTTGATCTTGGGGTCATCTTGAGGGGCCTTAGTTTGATGACACAAACTTCCTTGAGTGTGTGGGTCTAAGGGGAGTGCTCCTACTACAAAACCATCGGTGAGGTTGTATTCACCACATCACTTGTTGTTGATCTTGATGGAAGAGAGGGTGGAGGCTAATATTGTCTCTAGATCATAGTGGGATTAGGATGAACTAGTGATAGAAGTGCCAATGTCAATTCTAGGATAGTGAGTGTAGTGGGGGAAAGATGCTTCCAACGCTCGATAGTATACAAAGGGTTGAGGATCTGTGTGGATGGTGATTTCAGTACCTTGATATGGGAATTTGATGCACTGATGATAAGTGGAGGGGATGGCTTTGGTGGAGTGGATCCATGGGCGGCCAAGGAGAATGTTGTATGGGAGGTGAAGATCAACAATGTGGCACACAGTCTCTTGAATTGTTGGGCCTATCTTGATGGGTAACAAAATGGTACCTTCGTAAGTACACTCTAGGTTTTCATAGGATTTTATGGTGATAACCTCATGAGAGATGTCTACCTTTGTAAAACCTAGCTATTGGATGAACTTTAGTGTACACAGGTTCAAGGCCGAACCATTATCTATAATGACCCATTTGATGGCAAAGTCATTGACCATGAAGACAATGCGGAGTGGGAGATTGTGGTCTAGTTTGATGGATGGCATATTGGAGGCTTTGAAAGAGAGTGTGGAGGATGTGGACAAGTGACCCACAAGGTTCTAGAACTAGATATTGTTAATATCTATGGGGACATGGGTATCTTGAAGGGCATTATTGAGGATCTCCTAATCAAGGGGTGATGTGTGAAGGATTTCAAGGATGGAGATCTGGGTAGGTGTGTTCCCAAGGTGTTCTAGGAGGTTATATTGCGCACTAGGGACAGTCATGGAATTGGAACCGACAATAGATATCTAGCCTTTGTGAGTGGTAACGACGCATTGAATATCGATACCTTTGACATGGATCACGTTCACAGTAGGTTCAACCTGGGAAATGCAATCGACAAATTTTTCATAGTTGATGTAAGTTGAGGTATAGTCTTTCCCATCAGTATGGTCACCTTGTTTTCCCTTGCCTTAGTTTTGGGGAGGGTTAGCATTGGTTTGGTTCTTACCTACATTATGTTGAGGAAACACATTTTGGTATATTTGCAAGTTAGTGTTTGGTGATGTTAGGGGAGGGGCATCAACTTTGATTTCCTTCTTGTCAATGAGGTCTTGGACATAATTTTTGAGCTTCATGCACTTCACAGTGGCATGTCGCTTAACACAGTGATAGTCACAATACTCATTATCCTTATACCAGGTTGGTTTAGGTGTTGAATCTTCAAATGGCTAGGTTTGTAGGTACACAATTTGGTTATCACTAGCCATATAGTGAAAGCTGGCATCCAAAGGTTCTCCAAGGGGAGTGAATATTTGTTTCTGATTATTTTAGACACATGGCTTGTTCTAGCCCTAAGTGACAGATATAGCATTGGTTTGCTTGGTGGTAGGCTAGCAAGGCAGTTGTTGATAAGAAAGTGCATGTTGCTAGTATATTGGGGGAGGGGGATTGGAACCAGCCACAATAACTTGGACATGCTTGGTATTTGTGGATCTGTCTGTGACCACATTTTTGTTCTTGTTCTAGTAGCAGGGTCGATCATTGTTGGGCCTATCATGTGATCTCTCCTCATAATGTTTGATGGCACCATCATCAAAAAGACCTCATTCGATGTCCATTCCTTTTTCCTTTATGTCCTGATAGGTTTGTATGAAATTCATTTGCATGAAGTGGGATAACTTTAGGTGCAAATTGTCAATGAATATCTTAGTGAGATATTTTTTTGGTAGTTAGTATGACAATCTCATGGTGAGGTTCTACCATCTTTGTAGATAATCAGCCAGAGTCTCACCTCCCTTTTGTTTGGAATTGCATAGATCTAGTAAGGAGAGCTCATTTTTGACATTGTGTGCATACTGGGCCACAAATTTCTTTGAGAGCTTAGCGAATATGGTGATGGAGCCATATGGTATCTTGTAGAACCACTCGATGGTGGTTCATCCTTGACTCTTGGGGAAGAGGTGCATGAGAAAATTGTCTCTATATGACACCTCTTGGCATGCCATGTAAAACTCTTTAACATGGCTGACTAGATCTCCCTTCCCTTGATATTTATCAAATTTGGGTGTTTCAAAGTTCTTGAGGAAGGGGATTATTATGATGGATCTATCAAATGAGTAGGGACATACTTCCTTGAACTTAAATGCCTTGCTCTTGTTACCACCCTTGAGTTCTTTGAGAGCATTCTTCATCTCCTCCCATTCTGAGTTGATAGGTGCTGGAGTGGGTACTCCCATTGGGAATGGGTTAGATGGTGCTGGTGAGTATGGAGGGATATGCGGGGGATACTATGGGACTGGATAGGGGGATTTTCCTACCACATAAGTGGTTTGGAATGAGTTTTTGAGGGCTTGTTGGGTAATGTATTACTACTGCAATGCTTATGTGTGTTGTTGTGTATGGTATGGTATCGCATGCTATTGAAGGATGAGGGGATTTGGTTGTTGCATTGGGAAATACTATTGTTGTGGAGGCAGTTGGTAAAATGGTGGTGGCTATTGATGAGCTTGGCCTTGGGCTTGTCCTATGTATGATAAATGCATACCCACATTGATGAGAGGGGGATGGTTGGTTGGGTATGTACAATAGGTGGTTGTGCAAGAAACCTAGCAAGGTGGGAGGAACTAAGTTGTTGTGATAGTGAAGGAACAGTTTGCGAAGTGGAGGGTGGCATGGACAAATAATTGGTGAAGGTCAGAAAAGATGCGGTGAAAAGAGGTGGTGGGGGTTATTGCACTATATGAGGAAAAGTTTATTGATGGGTGGGGTGAGACATGTGTGATTGAGTTGGTATTCCTAAGGCATTTAGTTGTGCTTGGTTGATGGTCCAAGTAGCATCGATTCTTGCTATGGGTTGAGATGTGGATGAAGCCTAAAATGTGGAGGCAAACATGGGATTGTGTGATGTGGATGGAAGGTTCTGGGGCCTCATGGATGACATTCCCCTTGTGAAGGTGGCTTGTTGTGCTTGTGTAATAGTTGTAAAGGGTGGTGGAGGTACTTGTGTAAAACTTAGTTGCATGGCAGATTGAGTGAATGTTGGTTGGGCGGTGAAGAGAGATGCTTATGTTGCCCCTTCAGAGAATGTTGCTGATGTAGGAGATTGACTTGTGGAAGGTGGGGATACTGTTTACATGGTGGTTTACATAGGAGGGGGAGGTGGTGTTTGCATGGATGTCTATGCCTAAGTTGCAACTTGCATTATGGTAGGTGGAGGTGGTGCACCCATGATAGAAAAGGGAGCGGGTTGTGTCATTGCTTGAGCTGCGGGGTTTGTAGAGCTAGGTTGAAAAACATGAGGAATGGTTGAAGCCATATGAGATAGTTGCATGGTAGGTTCATGGATTTGTTGGACAACAATAGGATAGGTCTTGTGGGAATATGGATGGGTCTGGTGGGATCAAAGGGTTGTAAGTGGGGTAGAATGGGAGTACCCTCTTGTGCATAGTTTTCCAAAATGTCAAGATGGTTTTGTGCTATAATTATGCTTACCATTTGTGCGTGTCCTGAGTGACACATGAATTCTTCCATAGAATCTATGGTAGGTGTTTCAATGGGGTATTCCAAAACATTCTCAACCAATGGTGGTTGAGGGTCATATGTTACCATGGCATTGCTTGGGATGTTTGGATCTACTGAGATAGAGGCCTAGTTGTGGTCCAATCCTCTCCTCTTCTTTGATAATGTCTCAACAGGCATAAAATGCAAAGTCCTAGGATGGGTAAAATGAAGGTGTGACAAAGGGGATGTTGTGATTGGGTTTTAGTCTAAAAATGAGGTTGGATGCAACTTAGATGTAGGGGCTGAGGTGCTTGGATGAGAAGGACCTAGATGATGTTTTATTTGGTAATGTCTCTAAAGGATGGGCGGTTAAGGGTCAAAAGGAGTTTCTTTTCCTAATATGGGATCAAGATAAGGAGGATTTTTTTCCTTAGATAGACTTATGATCTTCAGATGATGGGATCCTTACTAGTGTAAGCCAATCTCTTGATCGAGATGAAGAGGCCCACAAGAGTAAGTAGTAGCTAGCCTAGACAATGCTTAGTTGAATGGGTGGAGCTAAGGTTTTCTTGATTTTTGATGAGGTTTCGAGAAACTCAAGATGAGTCTTGGATAGTGGGTGATCTGGGATTTGGATTTGGATTGGGATAAAGCTTTATTTTAACTAATTTCTAGGCTTCATATGGGCATGATATGAATGCACTTATGGGATGATCTAAGATGGAGGGATGTTGATATAGTTTCACAAATTTTGAAAATGATGGGATATGTCCTCTAGTCTTTGCTTTCAAGTCTGACAAACCAACAGTTTACATGGAAGCGCATGGCAAACTGCTTGATTCTTGTGTTGTAACCCATGCTATCTAACTTTTCTTGGTACTTATCTTCCTTTTGGATTGTAGTTATGATGGGTTGGTGATCTTTGAGCTTCCTTTCAACAACCTTCTTCTCTCGATATACGTGTGGTGTTGGTAACTTGGCCTTCTTGTAATTCACTGACTCAATCATAAGTCCAAATTTTTTTTAATCTCTGAATATTGGATCTATCAAGCTAGGAAGTGACTGCAGTAAGTATACCTTGGCTTGGTTTTGAACAACTCTAGATTATCTTTGGAATGTTTGATAAACAGTCCCACAAGAGACAAAGCAATCTTATGCGAGAACAGGTAGATGACCTCTTTGGAAAAGAACTTGTAACCTTGATTTTTTTATGTTTGAAAAAATATTTTCACTAGGTTTGGTTACTTCGAAAACACACACAAATAATTTCTACCCTAAGGAATCAGCGTGACTAAAAAACCTTTTCTCATTGACTTAGGCACACATCCAAGAGATAATCAAAATATGACCATCACCAAGAAGTCATGATGTCATATTATCTGGTTCCAAGTGCTCAAGGATGGCACGATATGATTAGTGTCTTGGGGAGATTACTATTCTCCTTGCACAAAGATTATAAATCCTTCAGGGGTAGATCAGGTAGGTTTCTGATTAATGGCTTCTAGTAAGATCCATGGCATCCTCCCAATTAGTTTTTACACACATGACTCATTTAAGAGCCTAGTTGACCATGTCAAAATTGTAGGGATATTCACCTACCTCGGGCTACCATCAACATGCCTTGCCCAAGCTTGAGAGGATAAGGCAAGAGTTTTCTCAACACCTTGTTTATATGCTGATTAGAGAATTACCAGTTTGAGGTCGTTCTCTAAAGAGGAAGAACTTCTCCCTAGACAGGCCGTGCTAGAAGTGAAGTCAATTGAACTTGACCTTTCTCTTCACCCAAGTTCCACGAAGGTGAGGGGAGAGGATACATATACAAATTAATTACTTTCACATCATGTATTTTACCAAGGTTTGTAAAAATTTAGAAAGCTCTAAGTGTTGAAAAATTCTCCTTCAAACACACCAAGAAGTGTTCATTCCAAATTGAACCTAGTTTAGACTAAGTGTTTACTATTCTAGAACTTTAAAACACTCATTTTTAATATGCAAGGTTCTTTGAAAAATGATTTGAAATGTAAAAAAAAAATTGCACAATGAGTTACTCCCTTTTAGCATTCAAGATTTGTTTGATTGATTTTAAGCACCAAAATGAAGCATTTATTGCATTAATTTTTTATCCCTTAGGCATTCAAGATTTGGTTTTTGTTCATTTTAAGCACCAGACAAAGTGTGTAAAGTTTGCCTAGTTCAATTTTATGCTTTGTTGATTTTAAGCCCAAATTGAAATAATGAGGTGTTGTGAGTTCATACAATGTTCATTTTAAGACCTTAGGATCAAATGTTCTATTTTTTGGTTATGAATTCATGATCCCATTGACTCTACCTACAATCCCGCAAACACAAAAAATAGTGATCCCACAGACCATACTCACGATCTTGTGGGTCTGTTAGAAAAACAAAAATTTAATGAGAGCAATAATGACAAGCAGAATTTAATGTGATACCTATAGCCATGATCCCACAAGGTCAACTTGCATTCTCATAGGTGTGTTAGAGGGTGTTGGTTCCTAAAACCAGAGATTAGAAATCCAAGAGCCTGTCAATTCTCTAATAGGATTCCAAATCAGTTCTGGCCAATGAACAAAAATAATCCAAATTTCCCTTCACTTTAGGGTTTGCTACACCTAGGTGAGTAAACCTTCACCTTGAACCTCATCACTTTATTCAAGGCTTTTCTATAGCGAATTTAAGCTTGTGAGTTCTTCGGTTGGCAAAATCCTTAAACTTGATAAAGTTATGTGATTGCTTGAAATGATTTGAATGTTTTATATAATGTTTATCAATAATTGATTAGATTTTTGCAAGAAGGAAGTATATAGATTTATGACTTCAATTGATAACTCCAATAATTACATTCCAATAATTTTAAATGACCAGTGCCTTTGTTTATCCAGGCAATAGAGTCAACTATAACAAGGATTATTATGTACAACTTTATGAGACAATATTTATAAAAATATCATCAATTACTAATAAGCTCTACAAAAGACAAATCTTATATGCAATTCTCTATTAGTCCAAAAGGAATTTAACTTCTCTGGCTAGAAGTCCGATTAGATAGAGATAAGGAAACACATATATATATTTCACACTATCTAGATTGTCGAACAAAGAATGTAGGAAAATATCCAATGCAAAAAAGCCTCATTGGAATAATTCAATAATCTTCTTATCGATCATAAAGGATAGATCCACACTCTAATTGTAATCTCTTTGCCTCAAATAAAAATAAACAAAAGAACTTTTTATTTATTATTAAAATATAATTTTGAAACTTATATTATAAAGTCATGCTTTAAGCTCCTTATTCCTCCTTACAAATATTCTTCTTCTAATTGCTTATCCCAATATCTCCCTCTCTCTACATTTTACATTATGTATATATATGTGTTTGAGTGGCTTTCACACCTCTTTAGGGTGAAAAGACACAACCCTTATTAGAAATTAGGTTGAAATATAATAAACTAACTAAAAAATAACTACCTAACTTTCAGATTTGGGTCTGGTCAAAAAATCAAAACACCTCACGGAAAGTGAAGATTTGTATTGGAGATAAGAAATTTTATTTCGCAAATTGGGTCATTTTTAGATTTTTAAAATGCAACCATTTTCAGGCTCTATCAGCATCATCTTTGCAACAGGTTGAAATTCTAGCATTTTCTGAAGGCTTCAATTAGTTAGTTCTATTTATTTATGTCATAAAGCTTTCTTCCTTTGATTTTTTTAGTATGGAGAAACTTGCTTATTGATAATAGATTTGGATTCTCAAAATTTAGTGTACCACCAGTTCCTCTTTCTAGGAACGTATGTTCTCTGTGAGCACAACAAGATTCTCGCTATCTCTAGAGAAGCAAACCAACTATCCATACTTAATTTGATGCAAAGTAAAATTGGGTGGCCCCAGGCCCTGAAAAAGTGAACATTGATCCTTTCCTCTATCAAACACTTGATTCTGATCATGTAACAACTCATTCCTTCTAATCATGGTATGCTTTCCCTTTATCACTTGCTTAGGATCAAAATTGGTCCTTTCTTTATTAGTAAGAGTATTGGAAAATAAATAAATTCCATAATTTGTTAGCCCCAACATCTTATCCTTTTCTATATTAGATGCATCATCCTATGGACAATATTTATTACTTCATGACTGTGGTCTTTGGTGAATGGAGAATCCCTATGTATTTGATCAATTATGTCTTCTTGCACATAATTTGCTCCATACTCAATATGTTTTTCCTCACAAGAAGTTTTTGAAGATAACTCAGATTTAGGAAATATTACTTCACTTTTATCAAGAATCTGATTAGATAGAACACTTGGAAAATTTTGAAAACTATTCTTTAACACATTCTCTTCATTATGCATGTTTGATTCCATCTCATCCTCACAAGTTTGATACAACTTCTTCTCATATGATGAACTAATGCATGTTTCACCTTCTAAATACCCCCCTCCACACATATCTTTAGTTAAATCATCTTAAAAAGAATAATTAGGTTTTTTGTCTTCATCGTGATGTTGATGGACTTGATCGCATAGAAAATTCTCTTCAAATAATGGATTCAAGAACATAGAGAACTCAGACACATCTTATTCTTCTTCCTCTTCAAATAATGGATTTAGGAACATAGGGAATTTAGACATGATTTCTCGAGAGCTTTCATTTGGATCATCAAGTGTTTCATCAACAAGACTAATATCTTCATTGACATCATCTCCTAAAACTTCCTCCTGTTCATGCAGTTCTATTTCATCTCCACAATTTGATTCTTGTGAATTATCATTTCCTTCATCTAGTACCTCTTGAATATGCGTTGATCCATCAACCACCTTACCATGGTGGATTGAGAAATTTTTTTGACTATTATTCTCAATGTGTCTTTGGTATTCTATGTCTAATAAGGCTAAAATCTCTTCCACGCTAAGAAGATCCTCTTCCTCATTTTCACATTCACTAATGTTTGATATTATACAAGTATCATCATGGAAAAGTCTTTTCTCAAACTGTCCAAAAAATTCTTCTCCATTCAAATCTGAAACTTCACTTGACTCATATGTTATTTCAGTTTTGCACTCATTCTCCTCTGCAACCAATTCATTATTCATAAGTTTGAGGAAAGTAAAAAACTGATGATCATATAAGAGACCCAGTTCTCGCATTTTTTCAAAAAGATCAAAGGATGGAGGTCTACATTTTGAAGGTATTTCTTGACAGATATTAAACATCCTCATGAAGAATTATACTACAGATTCTTCTTCTTGTTTCTCTAAGTTAAAAAATGTGTCCAAAGGGGATATGTAATTTGGCTCTTCATCATCATCATTGAGATTTCCATCAAGCACAAGGCCTTGTTCAATCTGATCATAAGCCTCCTCTTCTCTCTCTTCATCATCTTCTTCTAATATCTGAAAAAGAAGCTTCAAATCAGGGTCATCTAGCAAGATTCCCAAATTTTTGACCTTTCTCATTAATTTTTTTCATGAAGGCATAGTTGTTACATGTATCCTCTGATACATATTTACCATCCTTAAGAATAAGTGTGCAGAAGACTCCTCTTCAAATCTCTCCAAACTAAAAAATGCATCAAGTAGAGACATATTATGATCCTCCTCCATGTTGCAGTTTTGGTCTCCATACCGTTCATAATACAAGTCATCCTCCTCAATTACATCATGAAATTCATATAAGAACCATTGTTCAAATTTATTTCAAGATGAGATACTTTGTGTAGTTAGTGATTAATAAGCTTGCCTCATATTGTCTTTTAGTGTCCTGACAAATAGCTTCATCACTTGATCCTCTGCACAAATTTCATAATCTTCTAAAAATATGTAAAATGCATCCAAATGTTGAAGTGTTGATTCATCCCATTCTCCATGGAACTTCAGTACAAGTTTTGAAAGTTATGGGGATAACTTGCTAGGGTCATAATCAAAATTCCTAAAATCTAATGGCCTGATGCCATCTGGAATAAAAGGCTTTCTTTGAAATGATTGATACATTTGAAATAAAACTATCAACCATGTTCTTCCGAGTCTTCTCCCTCAGTAGAGTTACCAACTAAATCTTATTGAATAGAGTCGCCACCTCTTTCGAGGAATGTAATGATTTGTTGATCTTCTAGGTTCTTTCTTCTAGTAGAGTACACTTCCAAACAAATGGATTCAATTACTTTCTGAATCTGATCTATGAAATCAAAAATTTTGGGTAACTTCACAATATATATTGTGAGTAACTCTCCCCAGCATAGTCGCCATTCTGTTGGTTCCCAAAACTAGAGATTGGAAATCCAAGAGCCTGCCAATTCTCCAATAGGATTTTAAATCAGTTCTGGCCAACAAACATAAATAATCCAAATTTCCCTACACTTTATGGTTTGCTACACCTAGGCGGGTAAACCTTCACCTCGAACCTCATCACTTTATTCAAGGCTTTTCTATAGTGAATTTAAGCTTGTGAGTTCTCTGGTTGGCAAAATCCTTAAACTTGATAAAGTTATGTGATTGCTTGAAATGATTTGAATGTTTTATATAATGTTTATCAATAATTGATTAGATGCTTTCAAGAAGGAAGTATATAGATTTATGACTTCAATTGATAACTCCAATAATTATATTCCAATAATTTTAAATGACCAGTGCCTTTGTTTATCTGAGTGATAGAGTCAACTATAACAAGGATTATTATGTACAACTTTATGAGATGATATTTATAAAAATATCATCTATTACTACTAAGCTATACAAAAGACAATTCTTATATGCAATTCTCTATTAGTCCAAAAGGAAATTAACTTCTTCGGCTGGAAGTCTGATTAGACAGAGATAAGGAAACACATATATATTTCACACTATCTGGATTGTCAAACAAAGAATGCAAGAAAATATCCAATGCAAAAAAGCCTTGTTGGAATAATTCAATAATCTTCTTATTGATCATAAAGGATGGATCCACACTCTAATTGTAATCTCTTTGCCTTAAATAAAAATAAATAAAAGAACTTTTTATTTATTATTAAAATATAATTTTGAAATTTATATTAAAAAGTCATGCTTTAAGCTCCTTATTCCTCACAAATATTCTTCTTCTAATTGCTTATTCAAATATCTCCCTCTCTCTACATTTTACATTATGTATATATATGTGTTTGAGTGGCTTTCACACCTCTTTAGGGTGAAAAGACACAACCCTTATTACAAATTATTTTGAATAATAATAAAATAACTAAAAAATAACTACCTAACTTTCGGATTTGGGTCTGGTTGAAAAACCAAAACACCTCGTGGAAAGCTAATATTTTTAATGGAGATAGGAAAGTTGATTTCCCAAATTGGGTCATTTTTAGATTTTTAAAATGAAACCATCTTCAGGCTCTATTGGAATCATCTTTGCGGCAGGTTGAAATTCCAACATTTTCTAAAGGCTTCAATTAGTTAGTTCTATTTATTTGTGTCATAAAGCTTTCTTCCTTTGATTTTTTTAGTATGGATAAACTAGATTATTGATAATGGATTTTGACTCTCAAAATTTAGTGTACCACGAGAGGGTAGGTGGACACAAATTTTGAGGCTTAAGAATGCCTTATGACTTACAAATTTTTACAATGCGATCCTGCAGGGTCTACCCACGTTCCTGCATTGCGGGTTTGCGATCCCACAAACTATGGAAGAGAATGACTGGTGAATTTTTTTGGACCCAAGAGCAAGAATTTAATACAGAAGAGAAAGAGTTTCATGGGAATCTGATCCCACCAACCATATTGTCGATCCCACCAACCATACTTGCGATCCTGCAAGTCTGTGGTTTTCTTGCTGTATGAAATCCGAGAGCGGGAATGATGGTGCGAGTGCTTGTTCTTCATCCTCAGACCTACAAAATAGCCAAAAAATCTTGCAAAATGCTCAAACAACAAAAAAATGTTAGTTTTGGGGTTAGTTTTGTAATAGAAAATGATGAGATAAAAAGAGGAATGACCCTAGAAGTGGGTCCCACTGGGTGTGCCAAACTGTATCACCTAAAATATAGTGTTAAGGAATACTAAACTAAGTTAAACATTCAACAAAACAAAGAAGATAAAAACTTATGCTAAGACCATAAAGAAGAACATAAACAAAATGAATAAGCTTGCAAGCCTCTCACAAACCCCAAACGTGAAGCCTTCCTTGTTGAGTGGATTTGGTCCATGAGATTGGATGTGTGCTCAAGCTTCAAAGGATGAGTGGAAAATTTGACATTATGAGTGTATGGTTTTTATTTTTGCTCTTCAAAATGGCATGATAACAATGCTTGAATGGTGGATGAAAATGAAGGAGAAGAGGGTTCAATTTATAGCCAAGAGGAGAGGTGAATGGATGGTCAAGATCCAAACTTGAGGAAGGGTCAAGATGTACTTGAGAGAGAGCACATGGATTGTGCTTTCTCAAATGCATCTCCTTGTGATAAGTGTCTCAATGGGAGAGGTTGGAAGAAGTATGGGAATGTGACCATTTTGGGAGATGCATGAGGGGACAAATGTGTAAGAGGTGTGTAAGAGCATTTAAGGTTGGTATGAGGTGAGGAAATTAGGGGATGTGAGGATGTGACATGAGAGTTGACTTGGGTTGGTTTAGGATTTCTTAATCCATGGATTATGATTGTGCAAATGCATAGGATATGATTAGGCTTGGATTAAGAGGGAAGTTGGAAAGTTAGGAGGATGTGATGGGAATAGAGAGAGAATGAGTGGAGAGTTGGATTAGCTAATCATGGGTCATTAACTAATTAAGGGTGATTAGTATGTGTGAATGGGTTGGGTTGAGTAGGAACTTAAGGTTAGGATATTGGGATGGGTTTGGTTAGGGGTTAAAGTTAGGAGCCATGTGCTTAAATTGGATTAAATGTATTATTTAATTCCAAGTGGGAGGAAAATGGGGGTTTATGAATTAATTTAAATATATATATATATATATATATATATATATATATATATATATATATATATATATATATATATATATATATATATATCCATTTAAATTAATAGAGGAATAGGGATTTAATTAATCATCAAACTATGAGTTTTTCATTTAGATAACTAATTGGGGTATAGTTAATTAATTAAATTAATTAACTAGGGGATGACATAAATTAATTAAATAAATAATATTTAATTAATAAAATGTCTTAGGAGAGAACTAAATAGGATTACCTTATTATGTAATCAGATAGAGGTGTCTACACCTACTGTAAAATATTTTAGAATATTTGGAAGTAAATGATATATTAAAAGAGATGATGAAATAGGGAAATTTGATGCTAGAAGTGATGAAGGAATTTTTCTTGGTTATTTGGTGCAGGGGCACCGAGGACAATCAGTCAAGCCATGAAGACATCCAATAGAAACATGAAGGCCTTGAATGCATTCAATGAGAACTAGAGGGAATGGAAGATAGAGAGGGAACCTATGAGCATCAACTACAACATATTGAAGCCTATAATGTCTTTTAATGTCATGAAATGACATTGCAATGTAAGGAATTGATTAATGGCCTAAAGGCCCAAATTACTTGTAAGTGGACCATTAGTGTCCAAAGGTGTCAAGGGGTAGTCAGGAGATTAGAAGTGTTTGAAATAAGTCTCCTAGGTGTTTAAATGATTTAGGAGTTTTTAATTTTCAAGTTTAATAAGTTTTAAGTTGATTTTCAATATTTAAATATTCAAATTTTACACTATAACAACTAGGTGGTATTTTAGAGGGAAATCACATTTATGGGATCCTTAACCATTTTTAATCCATGTAACCAACCAAATATGGTTGAGGCATTTGTAATAGAATTACAAATACACCAAGGAAGTTAGGGTATGACAGAGAAGTGAGTGGGAATGTACGGGTTGTAACAGAGAATCAATAAAATATAAGTTTTATGTAATTTTTGTTGTTTTTGGATTGATTGGTTAGTTGTTCTGATTGGTAATAAATCCAATGCATTGGGAAAGGAATATAATTCATTTCACAATACTTATTGATGCCTAAAATAACTATTTAATTCTCAGCTACTTACGTTTTTCTATTTTTAACAGTCACAATCAACATTTTCTTGTTGAAATTGTGAACCTTTCATAACAAGTGATCATCCCATGACTTCCTAAGGCCTTAAATTCATGGGATGATGTTCATTTAACATTTATCATAGTCTTTTGATAGTGTATGTGCAAGAAAAGTGAAGGAACAGGGTGATCACCAATGCTTGGAATAGTGAAAAGCATTCAAATGTGTGGGTATGCTTTAATAGTGAGAGATCGGGTTGAAGAGCAGGGTTATTTTATGATTTAAGGAGTCTTTTAATGTTGAAGAAAAGGTGAATAAATCACCAATTAAGTCTAGAAGTGTTGGGATTTAGAAAGCCCTAGAAACAAGGGTTTGGGGACACCAATTTGGGGCTTTTAGTGTTGCAGGAGGATTGAATCTAATTCCTTTATGATTTGGCCATTTAGAAGTACAATAAGACATTGTCCAAGATTTGGGGGCTTGGGAGTAATTATTTCATATAGTTCCTTTGTTAAATCACTCACTTTTTATGCATTTTTGGGTCACATGGTGTGAGCAGTAACACATGCTCCAAAACAACCATGCTTAACCTTTTGATATGAAAATTTACTAAGAAAAGGGTGTTCAAAAAATTGATTTTTTTGGTTAGTCCTTTGGGAAGTTGCAGAGATAAGTGGAATTTTCCTTCGCTGCAGGGCTACTAGATAGGGCTATTAGGCCTCTAGACAACTTGAGGAAGATGGGAGATTTGGGAACTTTGGGTAGTTCCTAGAAGTCTAAAATCTATCAAATCCACTTAAATAAAATCCTTAGACACCATTTATATCATTTTGAATCCTTGCGAGAGGTCTTGACAAGATTGAGTTCTTTGGAAGCATTTGAGTCATTGGGGAATAATGGCTTTGTTAACCAAAATTTTTAAACTTACCTTGTTGAATACATCCACCACCATTTCCTCTGCACCAAGTGGTATTAGAGCCTAGGAAAGGTCTTGTGGTAAGGTTGTGAGAGTAGTCTTGTGAACTTTGGTATCTTAGATCCTTAGTTAAGCCCTTAGAGTTGAAGTATCCTTTAAGGTGAAGCCCTAAGTTGATTCATTGTGTCAAGAAGATCAAGAACCATGTTTGAAGGTTAAGAATGAGATCTACCTACAAGGATGAAAAACATGGACTTGACAAGGATAGTCAAAGACCAACTGGTAGATAATAAGAAGTTGAAGGCAACCCTTGAACAAGAAAGGAAAGAGAAAGCTGAGAAGGATAAGGAGATGAGAGTCATGATGGAAAGGATACTGGCATTGGAGAGAAGAGTATTACACAAGATGATGAAGTTGGTGATGAGGAAGAAGAGGTACCCCAAGAGGAAGAACAATTAGATCATGAAGATCTAAAGATGGCTAGGTTTGCTAAAGTCATTAAGAGCGGTGACACAAGGGCAAGAGCAGATTTGCCTATGTATGGTGGGAAGATGGATGATGAGGAACTAATAGATTGGTTCAGTTCCATGGAGAATTTATTTTAATGTGAAGAGAATGAAGAGGGACAAAAGGTGAAGATAGCAAAGTCTAGATTGAAGGGACACACTCTACTATGGTGGGATTGTGTTCAAGAAGAGAGATGGAAGAATGAGAAAGCCCAAGATTTCATCTTGGTATACTATGATGGAGAAGATGAAGGAAATTTAATTGCCCATTGATTATAGGGTGCAACTATACAAGAAGATGCAGGGTCTTAAGCAAAAAGACATGGATGTATAGAAGTACACTAAAGAGTTTCACAAGTTGGACATAAGGGTGAGTCATGAAGAAGATGTTGAAGAAAATATTGCTAGGTACATGGGGGGACTTAGGTTCAATATCCAAGATGAACTTAGTCTTTCTACCCCTTTATCAGTTGAAGAGTGTTAAAAATTCCCCATTAAGGTTGAAGAGAAGATAACGAGAAGACATGAGAGGTGGGGAAGCACAAGAGGAGGATCTTCTATGAGGGGAAGAGGTGGAAGGACACATTTTGATTTTTAGAGCAGTTTGACAAAGAGAAGGAAAATACATTCACTTCTGATACAAGAGGAGGTTATAGAGGTGGAAGAAGTGGAGGAAGAGGAAATGGAATGTTCAAAGGTAGATGCTTTAATTGCAATGAAGTGGGTCATAAATCCTTTAGATGTACTAGATGGAATGAAGACAAAGGTAGAGACAGGAGGGTAAACTTGGTAGAAGAAGAGGCAAGCAAGGAAGAGAAGCATGAACCTATCTTGGCACAACTGAAAGAAGGAGAGTACTTATTCATGGGAATAATTTAGGCACCATACAATCCAAGAATCTTTAGATCAAATTTTTTGATCCAAGGTAAGGTATGTAAACTCATTATAGAATTAGGAGCAAGTCACTATGTAGTGTCTCATGAGGTTTTCAAGAAGTTAAATTCAAAAAAATTTCCACACCCTAAGCCTTATTATGCAACTTGGGTGAATGTGGATCAGAATTTTCTTGTTAGTGATCAATTCATGATTTAATTTTCAGTTGGAAAGTATAGGGATAGGGTATGGTGTGATGTTCTCAATATGAGTTGTGGGCATTTGATTTTGGGAAGATCTTGGCAATGGTCTAGGAGAGTTATCCATGATGGTTTTACAAAAAAGTACTTAGTCCATCATGAAGGAAAGAGATATGAGTTAAAAATTTTTTTAAAGAGTCAATATGAGCCCATCATAATCTATTTTGGGTAGAAGTTTAATATGTAGGTACAGTATGATACTGGATGGTATAGTGGAAAGAAAGTGTAGTCACAAGGAAGTCATGACAGTCCTAAAGGAGGAGAGCTTTGGGATCTAAACTTTGTGAAAGTTGGGGAAATAAAGTGTCCTATGGTGGAACCAAAACATAGAAATAGAGCAAAGATGTTTGGTCAGGGATCTTATCCAAGGAGTGGATCAGAAATGGAGGTTTTGCAGCCTTCTCACTGTCCTTTGCAAGGACAATCAACAAATAAACATTTTATTCTAATGATTTCTATTTGAGTGCAACATCTTTTAGGAAGAAGGTCACTTTAGGGGATAAATTGACCCCTACATATTAGAGGTTATCTAATACAAGTCATTGTCAAAAAAAGATCAACTCTTGGGATAAGAGTTTCATTAGAGGTGGGAAGAATGGTAAAGGGGCAGCAAGGAAAATCAGTCAAGCCATGAAGATGTCCAATACAAACATGAAGACCTTGAAGGAATTAAATAAGAACCAAAGGTCATGGAAGATATAGAGGGAACCTATGAACATCAAATACAACATATTGAAGCCTATAATGTCTTTTAATGTCATGAAATGACATTGCAATGTAAGGAATTGATTAATGGCCTAAAGGCCCAAATTACTTGTAAGTGGACCATTAGTGTCGAAAGGTGTCAAGGGGTAGTTAAGGGCTTAGAAGTGTTTGAAATAAGTCTCCTAGGTGTTTAAAATATTTAGGATTTTTTAATTTTCAAGTTTAATAAGTTTTAAGTTGATTTTCAATATTTAAATATTCAAATTTTACACTATAACAGCTAGGTGGCCTTTTAGAGGGAAATCCCATTTATGGGATCCTTAAACATTTTCAATCCATGTAACCAAAAAAATATGGTTGAGTTAGTTGTAATAGAATTACAAATACACCAAAGAAGTTAGGGTACGACAGAGAAGTGATTGGGAATGTACGGGTTGTAACAGAGAATCAGTAAAATATAAGTTTTCTATAATTTTTGTTGTTTTTGGATTGATTGGTTAGTTGTTCCAATTGGTAATCGATCCAATGCATTAGGAAAGGAATATAATTCATTTCACAATACTTATTGATGCCTAAAATGACTATTTAATTATCTGCTACTTACGTTTTTCTATTTTTAATAGTCATAGTCAACATTTTCTTGTTGAAATTGTGAACCTTTCATAACAAATGATCATCCCATGAATTCCTAAGGCCTTGAATTCATGGGATGATGTTAATTTAACATGTATCATAGTCTTTTAATAGTATATGTGTAGGAAAAGTATAGGAACATGGTGATCACCAATGCTTGGAGCAGTAGAAAGCATTGAAATGTGTGGCTATGCTATAGCAGTGAGAGATCAGGTTGAAGAGAAGGGATATTTTATGATTTGAGGAGTCTTGTAATGTTTAAGATAGGGTGAATCAATCACCAACTAAGTCTAAAAGTTTTGGGAAGGCTGGGATTTAGAAAGCCCTAGAAATAAGGGTTTGGGGACACCAATTTGGGGCTTTTGGTGTTGCAGGAGGATTGAATATAATTCCTTTGGGATTTGGCTATTTAGAAGTATAATAAGACACTGTCTAGGAGTTGGGGTCTTGGGAGTAATTATTTCATACATTTCCTTTGTTAAATCACTCACTTATGCATTTTTGGGTCACATGGTGTGAGAAGTAGCATATGCTCCAAAATAACCATGCTTAAACTTTTTATATGACAATTTACTAAGAAAAGGGTGTTCAAAGAATTGATTTTTTTAGTTAGTCCTTTGGGAATTTGTAGATGGCATTTTCCTTCACTGCATGGCTACTAGACATGGCTATTAGGCCTATGGATAGTTTGAGGAAGATGGGAGAGTTGGGCACTTTGGGTATTGCCTAGAAGTCTAAAATCTATCAAATCCAATTAAATACAAGCCTTAGACACCATTTATATCATTTTTAATCCTTGGGAGAGGTCTTGAAAATATTGAGTTCTTTGGGGAATAGTGGCTTTGTTAACCAAAATTTATAAACTTACCTTATTGAATACATCTACCACCCTTTCCTTTGCACCATTATTCAACTAAAAGCAAGGCTTACAAATGTTTTAACCTAGGATTGAGAAAGATGATTGAAAGCAATAATGTGAAGATAGATGAAAAGTTTTAGATACAAGAGAGAATGTATGATTGTTATCATAATACATAAATCAAGGAAGATGCCACTACATAAAAACAACATGTTGAGATTGACTGTGAGAATGAGATTTGTGATGAGGACACAAATGAAGTTTCTAAGACTCCTAAGACTCCAAGGTATGTTAAGAAAGATCATCTTGAAAATCAAATTATTGGTAATGTAAATCAAGGAATGATTATTGGATCAAAGATAAGGGAAGAAATTTGTTTGATTTCTGAAGTTGAACCAAAGACTACTGATGAAGCTTGTAGAGATGAATCTTGGATCAAAGCTATGCAGGAAGAATTAGATCAGATAAAGAAAAATAACACTTGAGAATTGGCTCCTATACCTAAAGACAAAAATATAATAGGAACTAAGTGGGTTTTTAGAAACAAAATGAATGAAGAAGGAATTGTTGTAAGAAACAAAGCATGATTGATATGCAAAGGATACTCACAACAAGAAGGCATATATTTTTAAGAGAAATTTTCTCCTATTTCTAGGATAGAAGTTGTGAGACTATTTTTGACCTATGTTGCACATAAAGACTTCAAGGTATATCAGATGGATGTAAAATCTGCATTTCTGAATGGGGATCTTGAAGAGGAGGTATATATATAAGAACTTGATGGATTTCATCTAACTGAAGATGAAGACATGGTCTGCAAGTTAAAGTAGGCACTGTATGGAGTGAAGAAAGCACCAAGGGCTTGGTATGCAAGGTTAGACAAGTACTTACTTTGCCTTGGATTCAGAAAAGGTAATGCTGACAATAACTTGTACTTAAAAACTAGTGAAGATGGAATTTGATAATAGAACTTTTTGTTGATGACATTATTTTTGGAGGCAATGATGAGGTGTCTAAAGAGTTCTCTAAAGAAATGGAGAATTATTTTGAGATGTAGATGATAGGCGAGATGAAATTCTTTCTTAGATTGCAAATAAATCAGAGAAAGAATGGAATTTTCATTTCTCAAACTAAGTATCTTAAAGAAATGTTGAATTTTTTTGGAATGGAAGATTGCAAACCTATTGGTACACCCATGGTGACTGGCCATAAATTGACAAATACTGATGAGACTAAGAGTGTTTTTTAGACAAATTATAGATCAATGGTTGGTGGATTACAATATCTGACTCACTCCAGACTGGATATTGCTAATGTTGTTGGAATTGTGGCTAGATATTAGGCAGATCCTAAAGAGACACACATGGCTTCTGTAAAAAGGATATTTAGATATCTGAAAGGAATAATGGAATATAGCTTATGTGATTACTTTGAATTACATGTTAGGAATGGGAACATTGAGAGGGGGGGGGGGGGTGAATCAGTGTTCACTGTATTTTATCTTTTTACTTAATCTCAAACTCAACTTAAATACTTAAGTACTAAAATGAACATCCACATAAACGTGAAACATGAAATCAACACATAACACCAATATTGTTACGGGGAAACCCAAATAGGTAAAAACCCTGGCGGGAATTGACACCCACTAATATTCTGTACTAGTGTTTTATGATCCTTGTTAGAAGATCCTTAACCCTGTTAGGAGTTGCTTTACAATGTATTAAGTACAGTAGACCTTGTTAAGGGTCAGACCCTATTAGGAGTCTTTTACAATAAACCTTGTTAGGGGTGTGGACACATTGTCCTAGAGTTCACTACTCAAGTGGTGAAGGCTGCAACCTTTTGATCTCAAATACACACTATATCTACTGGATGAACTATCACGGTGACACTGCTTGTCTGATCAATTCCTTTGATGCATTGATGCTTTGACATCTTGCAAAGCTCTAATACATTTTATTAACTCTTCACACACTTCTTCTCTACTTATCTCAACTCATTTTCAACTCTCATGCTAATTACAATGGGTGCATCTCATATTTATATGCGCATACAAAAAAAATAACTAGGTCGGCCCTTTAATTGATTACATACAACACTTACAATTGAATTAGCTCAAGCGTGTTTAAAAATAAACATAATTACATGTCATAAACCTAATTACAATAGGTGCATAGCCTTTACAACATAAGAATATAACCAGAAATCAAAATGCCAATAGTCGGTTGCTTACTCTGTTCTTCTCTGGCACACATTGGCTATGTAACTTCAACTATCTGTAACTTTGTCATACTTGCATATCTGATCATGTACTCATAGAATAAGCATGAATATACTCTAACCAACTTATTTTCTAGGGTGCATACCATAACTTGGTCATACGCACGTGAGCTGATGCTCTAAGCTTTAGGTACTCTGTACACTGTCCAGTCTTCAACACTTAGCCAATTTCTGATCTTCTCATCAAGTGTGTTGACTCCAAAACACTATATGACTTTGTTTCCATAACAAAAACACTATATCAAGTCATACACACTAGTATAGCCAACTTGACAATAATCTCCCCCTTTTTCATTAATGGCAACAAAGGAATATGGAAAAGTTGCTAACTATCCCTTAATACAAAAAACTTTTGTCTTATACCTCCCTTATACATAAACTTCTATCTTATATCTCCCTTATACATAAAATTCTATCTTATATCTCCCTTATACATATCTATAACCCATATTATATACATACTCCCCCTTTGACATTAATGACAAAGGTGCTTCAAAACTGTATCTACAAATACCTACTGTGAGAGAACATTTGGATATGCTATCTGCAGGTTTTGGATCTCTTTCTTCCAAAATGTGATCAATGAATTTACAATCTAGAGATGGGTGCATAGTGTGTGTGTGAAAATTGTACCTGATCTGTAGACACAACACTCAGTAAAATATTAGAGGTTAGTGATAATCAAAATCGTGCAAAATTGAAATCTAATCTAACCAAGCGATTTACTGCCTTCTAATAGGTGCGAGATTAATGTTCTCAGATTGTAATCGAGATCAGTGACCTAGACGACACCTAAATGAAAGATTTGAATGCAAAAGATGGATATGAAATTGAATGCAATTAATCTATTTTTTTGATATTTTCTATGCAATAAGAATGATAAACTGATATGCTATGAATGCTAAATGATCTAACAATGAAGATTCTAACAATGATATGAAAACTATTAAATTCTATGCTAAGATATAAAACTATGCAATTGAAATTGATCTCACAAAGCTTTGAATTCGCAAGTTGATTCTTTCAAGCTCTAATTGTGCAAATTCTCCAAATCTGATATGCTATGATTCCTGTAGAGTAAGTTTGCAATTTGCGAGATGATTGAGAGATGAATTATGAAGAGCTGAGCATTATTTTTATAGAAATCCAAGGCTTTGGAGGTGCATGAAAAAAAGCCATAAATCACTCAAATAACTTAGGTTGATTTTTGAGTTATTTTTAAATAAAGGATAATTAACTCACAAAAACATGCAAAAGCTAAGCTTTAACTCAAAATAGAGTTTAGCTTTAATTGATAATTGATAGTTGTTTGCTTTTATGATTGTGCATGTTTTATTTATGAATTAATTTAATAATAAAGTGATTTATTTCCAACTTAACTGCTTTTAAAAATAAAACAATTGATTTATGGGTTAATCAATTATTTAATCAAACTTTTATTAAAAACTATATTATTAAATAATGACAACTTGCTTTAATTAATTAAATAAAAATTTAATCAATTATTCATAGGATATTTGGATTTATTGTCAAAATTAAATAATACAATTAATAATAGATAGAATTAAATTTAATTACACAATTAAGTGGCAAGATATTAAATCTAATTAATTAAATATAAAAATATTCAATTAATCAAGCTTTAGGCTAAATGTGATTTATTGCCAAATAATTATAAAATTAAAGATAATTATGATGATTAGGAATATTACTAGGAATATTCCCCGATGCAGAATTTAAGATAATCAATTATGATTCGATGATGTTTAGATGTGCCTTAGGTTAGGACTTTGATGTTGATTTTGTTCGATTTGTCGATGTAGGAGGTTAATGAACATATAGCCCATTTTTGGGGTATTACATTTTGCCCCTCTTTGAATTACTGTGCGAAGCGCAGTGGTTCAAAGATAGTCTGTGTTTGATAGAGATATGAAACTGATTCAAAAGATAAACCGATCTCAAGATAGAAACCGATTGAAAGATATTGAGATATGAGTTGATTGATATTGAATTGATATGGAGATAATAGGTCCTGAATGACCAAAGATAATGTTCACTATAGCAGCAATGAACCGATGATTGTGAAAAAGTGTCAAAATGCCTGATTCTGAACCTTAGGATTGATAAGAAGTGAGTGACCCGTTCTAGACTCGATTGTCTTAGCAGAACTAGCAAGTATCACATCCGAATCCTTTAGTTGCCGAAGAACCAAGGAAAGAACACTATGATCTGATGGTTGCAAAAACTGATACAGTTTACAAGATTAAGAGAATATCAGATTGATATGGATCTTGATGAATCTGATATGCCCCAAGTGATGATAGATTTGCCTCGAGCGATGAGGACTTTTGATGAATCAGTAACTAGACATGATTGTTGTCTTGATCACTGATGAAAGATATTGATAGATTTGATCGATAGAATTTTGATTTACAGACTTTGAATTGATGTGCAATACCATGCCCCCTTCGGGATTAAAATTGAAATCTGACAAGAAAAGTCAGTGTTGAGAGCTCAGAAGCATGTTGATTGATGGTAAAAGTGGTTATACACATTCAAGAGTGCATTCTGCATCGTTTAGAGGTCCTGGAGACCAAGGTTGACTAGGTTTGACCATGAGTTGACCATAGTTGACCAAGTTGAAATTTTGATAGTTTGATGTTAGATAATCAGTTAAGTTGAATACTGGATTTCTGTGATGATTGAAGGTTGATTGTGCAAGTAGTTAATAATATGAATGATCTCAGATTTGAATTTTAATCCCGAAAAAGGATTCTACTTGCTATTTCATTGGAGGAACCTTCGTGTAAGATTTAGCTCTTGTTAGATTTGAAGATGCGAGTTGAAGAATCATTTAAGCATTGAAGTTCATTTCAAACATTTGTGAGATCATGAAACATGCAAAATGCAAAGAGACATGCAAAGTGAAATGCAACCTAAGACCTAGGACCTAGTCACTGATCATGTGTCGATTTGTTATCATCATTGAACTTTTAGGTAACCACATAAATCAATACAATGCCCACTAGCCATGAAACCATAGACATTTGAATATCGATTTGTATGCGCAAGAATCAATACAACACCCACTGGTCAACAACCATGGATATATGAATATTGATTTTATTTTTGGAATGTTGGATTAGATATAAGCACCAAGGCACAAATGCCAGGATGACCTGAATATCATGTCCATTTTGATATAGCAATTTGTACAAGCATCAAAACATAAATGTCGTGATGACCTGAGTATGCCTTGCATTGCAAACACATCAAAGAGTCAAGAGATCATTCTAAATCCAATGTGAATTACCCGTAGTGACCCTTTATCGTTCACATCCTTAGGCAAGATCGCGTTCCACAGTAGGAGAAAGAACTTACTAAAAAAGACAATAGTTAGATCAAACTTCCTTGAATTGTTTAGGTATCAATGGTTGAGGTATGCATGGCCATCCAATTTGAGATAGAGGCTCTTATAGTCGGACACCATTTCAATCCGGAATTTCCAAAGTTGTTAAATTTTCACATACAAGCAGAAGACAAAGAAAATATTATGCCCCCAGTCATCACTCTCTAAATCCTATAAAGGACATCATTGAAGAGCTCGAAGGGACACAATATGCAAAAATCTCAATGCGAATCAGTAAGCATACAAGGAGATAAGAGCATGAAGCACAGATTGTTTTCAGTTTGAGTGTAATTGCGTTGTTGTAGATGCAAAATCCTTTCTAGAGACAAGACAGACTGACTGACTCAACTAAAGTTTCAAAGGACTCTAAGTGGATATGACACGTCTAAGATACATTGGAGACTATAAGATATGACATTGATTGCCCCCAAGTGTTAAACATTGATAGGATACATACGCTTGAGCTGGTTGGTGTACAGACCGACTTATTGAAAACTAGAAATGCAGAAACAAACCGAGAGATATGTACAAACTAAAGCAAGACTGAAAGCTAGGAAAGACCAAGATTGTACTGATAGATGGAGCATTTGGAACAAGTGGTGCCCGTTTGCCGGGTTTTTACCATCTTGGCAGAGATTCTATTTTTGCTACCAAGGCGCCTGTTTCCAGGTTTTCACCAAGGCACTTTTTCTTTTTTTTTAATTTTATTTTTTATATTTTTCATTTTTTCAATTTTTTTGGTATTTTTGATATTTTTTTGATTTTTTTCGTGAATCATCAAGGTGCCTATTGCTAGGTTTTCACCAAGATGTTCATTTTTTCAGGACTTTTTCTGATTTTTAAGATTTTTTTAGGACATTTTACCATAGACTGAATGCCTTAGGCGTAGAATTTCTTCAGATGGAGAATGTTGATTGGTTCTCGAAGCTATTCTCCTTCAATTGTTGAGAGTTGATAGGCACCAGAGCCAAAAGTAGCAGTGATAACAAAGGGACCCAGCCAATTGGGTTCGGACTTCCCCTTGCGTTCTCGATGTGATTGATTTTTAGGATTTTCTCTCAAGACTAGATCACCAACCTGAAATTCTCTATGTCGGACTTTCTTGTTGTAGCCTTTAGACATTCTTTTCTAATACACTCTGAGATGATCATACGCTGCTTGCCTGCGCTCATCTAGTAATTCTAGTTCTTGTAACCTAGACACTCTATAGTCATCATCAGTTACTAGACCATGCATTCTAATTCTTAGTGATGGGATTTCAACCTCAATAGGCAGTACTGCTTCAGACCCATAAACTAAAGTGAAAGGTGTAGCCACTGTAGGTGTTCTGATACTAGTTCTTTATGCCCAGAGAGCTGGATTGATCATGAGATGCCAGTCTCTTCCTATTTTATTCACTGTTCTGTGCAAGATCTTCAGGAGATTTTTGTTTGAAGCCTCAGATTGTCCATTCCCTTGAGGATAGTAAATAGAAGACCAATGTTGTGTAATCTTGAATTTAGCACATAAGTCATCTAGATCCTTGTTTTTGAATTGTCCCCCGTTATCTGTGATTATAGAGTGAGGGATCCCATATCTGCAAATGATGTAGTTTAGGATGAACATAGAGATCTATTTCCCCGTTGCTTGTGTTAGAGGAACTGCTTCTACCCATTTTGTAAAATAATCTGTAGCTGTGATTATATGGGTATGTCCATTAGAAGAGTCTGGATGGATAGCACCTATGAGATCAAATGCCCATTGTTGAAAAGGCCATTGTGTAGTAAAGGGAATCAGATCTCTCCCTGGAGCATGAATCAAGTTGCCATGTACTTGACACTGTTGACAGGTTTTAGCAAATTTAATAGCCTCTTTCTCCATTTCAGGCCAATAGTACCTAGCCCTAATAAGTTTTTGAGCTAACGTTAAACCGTTCGAGTGTGACCCACATATACCCTCATGGACTTCCTCTAATGCACGTTGAAAATCTTCCCATTCTAAACATCTAAGCAGTGTACCATCTAGACCTCGTTTGTACAGATCATTACCAATGATGACATATCGGGATGTGGATCGGATAAGGTTTCATTTCTCAAAATGGTTAAAGGACTCAGGGATGATTTGGTCGTGGAGATAGGAGAACAGATTTTTATAGCGAGATGAGTCATAACCTACAACAGTGCAGATCATGCGGGTTTCAGGAGAGTCATATGCAGGATAGGAGAGGGCTTCCACCAGGAATTCGTAGCGTAGCTCATGTTTGGGCTGCTGTAAGAGAGTAGATAATGTCACCATTGCATCGGCAGCCTTATTCTCCATTCTGCGTATTTGCTCAAATGTGATAGAGATGAAGTATTGCTTTAAATCATCTACCATTCTCTTGTAAGGATTGAGCTTTTCATCTTTGGTTTGGTACACATCATTGACTTGGTGGATAACCAATTGTGAGTCTCCATGGATGTGCATCTCTGTAACTCTCCACTGTAGTGCCATTTTCATACCATTGAGAAGTGCCTCATATTCAGCAATATTGTTTGTGCAAGGAAATTTTAGTCTGAATGCTTTGGGTATCGAGTATCCTTGAGGAGTGATGAACAATATGCCTGCTCCAAATCCATTTTGTGTGTAGGAGCCATCAAAGAATAACTGCCATTCTCTAGAAGAGAGGTGCATGATAGAGGAATCAGGAAATTCCATTTGCATGGGTGTATCATCAAACAGTGGTGCTTCAGCTAATTGATTAGCAATGACTTGTCCTTTGATATCTTTTCTTTCAACATATTCAATGTCAAATTCACTCAAGAGCATGACCCATTTAGCTAGTCTACCTGTGAGGGAAGCCTTGCTTAGTAGGTATTTCAGTGGATCAATTTTTGCTACCAAATGAGTGGTATGAGCTAACATGTAATGTCTCAATTTTTGTGATGCAAAGATCACAGTGAGACAAGCTTTCTCAATCATAGAATAGTTCTTTTCATACGTCACCAATGTTCTGCTTATATAGTAGATGGCTCTTTCCTTTTTGTTCTCATCATGCTGTGCTAGCAATGCCCCCAGTGATGTATCTGTTGCGGAGACATATAATATTAATGGCTTCCCATGAATAGGAGGCATTAAGATAGGAGGATTCGAGAGATAATTCTTGATATGATCAAAATTCTTTGCACAGTCTTCATTCCATGCAAAGGTCACACCTTTATGTAATGTCTTTGTGAAAGATTGTGATATGTCAGCTAACTGTGATATGAATCTCCTGATAGATTGCACTCTCCCTTGCAAAGTTCACATTTGACTGATATTCATGGGAGGTTGCATTTCTATTATAGCTTTGACTTTAGCTGGATCGACCTCAATACCTTTCTTGGAGATGATGTATCCTAGGAGCTTTCCAGAAGTGACTCCAAAAGCACACTTTTTAGGATTTAGTCGGAGACTAAATTTTTCCATTCTGTCAAGGATCATGCTCAAGTCTATTAGATGTTCAGTTCTAATCATGGATTTTGCCAAGGTATCATCCACGTAATCCTCCATTGTTCTATGCATCATATCATGAAAAATAGATGTCATTGCTCTTTGATATGTAGCTCTAGCATTTTTGAGTCTGAATGGCATAACATTCCAACAAAAGGTTCCCCACACACATGTGAAAGCTGTTTTCTCTTGATCTTCTCGAGCAATTTTGATTTGGTTGTACCCAGAAAAGCCATCCATTAAGGAATACATTTCATAGCTTGCAGTCATGTCCACTATCATATCAATGTTAGGCAGCGGAAAATCATCCTTAGGGCATGCTCTGTTCACATCTCTAAAGTCCGTGCACACTCTGATTGAACCAGCTGGTTTTGAAACAGGTACAATGTTAGAGATCCACTCAGCATAGTCTATGACATGGATGAATCTAGCTTTTAAGAGTTTTTCTAGTTCTGCTTTGACTAAGAGTGCAACATGAGGATGCATCTTTCTCAATTTTTGCTTGATTGGTTTTACTCCAGGAGCAATGGATAGATGGTGCATAATGAGATTGGGATCCAATCCTGGCATATCTGAATATTTTCATGCAAAATTGATCTTTTTTTCTGATAAGAATGTAGTGAATTTTTGTTTCTCTTCTTCTGATAGAGATTGTGCTACATGTACCAATTGTGGTTCCTCTGTTGTACCCAAATTGATGGATTGAGTGGGCTCAATCAGAACTGGAGATCTATCCTGTAAATGACTCGGAAGGACATCAAATATCTCATCCTTAGGTGCCTCAAGGGAGTGGTTTTCACCATAGGATGAATTTATTTCTCTTTACTTTTGCTACCAAGGTGCCTGTTTCCAAGTTTTCACCAGGGCACATTTTCAAATTTTTTTTAAAAAATTTTATTTCCTTTTTTTGTTTTTTAGAAGAAGGCAAGCTTGCTAGATAATGCTCCTTGAAAGGATAAACCATGATATTCTAAGGATTCAAAATGATATGCTCAAAGATGCTGATAGGGAAAGGGAGATGGAAGAGAACAATGGAGGATAAAGTTTTATGTAAAGCAAGTGAGGTTGGAAGATAGGAGAAATAGGCAAGTGAGGAAAAAGGATAGGAGGTAGAAGGATAATGCATGGAAGGATTGTGAAAGGGTAGATGGAAAGGAAGGCAAGTTCAACATCAACACATACCTTGAAGGGTGGTGAGAGAATGGAGGAATCGTGAATGAAGGAATACATGAAGGAATATGGTGAATGGATAGCAGAGGTTGTGGTTTAGGCACATGAAATGGAAGAATATTTTTGGAGGGAGATGAAGTGGAAGCCTTTGGAAGCTTGAATGTCAATTTCATTTTTTTCTCAACACCAGACTCTTTCAAGAGAGACTTTGGAATCCATATAGCCGTAGAATTTTTATTTCCTTCTGATGATCTAGAGAGAATATCTTCAATGATGGATTTTGGAACCCATACTTGTCTTGTAGTTTTTTTCTTAGATATCTCTTTTGACTTTATGCCTCCGTGTTGATTAGAGGAGACATGGTGATCTTCTTTTTTTGATGGATTCTTGCATTGCTTCTTTTTCTTGTATTGAACATTCAAGTTACTTCCAAAAGACTTGGGATTTGTGGAAGAGGGAGGATATGACTGGTTTAGATGGGTGGGTGGATGAAAAAGATTTAAGGGTATGCATCTATGTTGATCTTGAGGAAAGATGGGAGATGGAGGCATGTAAGGACCCAAGATGGATGGAAAATCAGGAGAGTTAGGAGGGGAAAGTGAAGGGACATAAGGACCCAAGATGGAAGGAAGGCATGAAGCCCTTAGTAGTGGTGGAAGAGGTCCAAGGATGGAAGTGGAAGACGTAAAAAGATAATCAATAAGTTCATCAGCATCTATATGACAACCAAGGATATCAGCATCTTTAGAATGAGCATTAGGATCTTCAATAGAATCAAGTACATCTTGAATATGAGCACCTTCTTTGATAGGATTGTTCGAAGCTTGCAAAGACTTAGGAAGAGTAGAAAGTGGAAGTGAACATGGAGTGGTAGAACAAGAAGATGAAAGACTTTGATCTTGACAAGGATCTTCGGATAGCATAAGCACATAATTTGTCTCTTGATTTTCAATAGGCTTAACATTGGAAGTAACAACACTATTTTTACCAACCTTAATGGAAGTATCATCTTTGGAAAGCGCAAGTGTAGTAAGGTCATTTTGATTGTCAATAAGCTCAACAGTGTAAGTAGTAGCTTGATCTTGCTTAGGAGAAGACTTAAGACATGGTGGAATGCATGAAAAAGGGGGTATAGGATCAAAAGAACCATGAAGCGGATAAGAGACATCGTGAAAAGGAGTGGATGACATGGAGGGTTCTTGATCTTGATCTTTCTTTATGTTCTTTTCTTCATCATTTTTAGAGTCCTCTTGACATGGAGCCACTTCTAAGGACAAGGAAGCATGTTGGGATTGTATGGAAGACTTTGGGAGAGATGGTGGAGGACTAGCTGAGGTAGGAATTGTAGCGTATGAAGGCTTAGGCTCTTTAGGTTTAACATTATTGAAAGTATTTGTAGCCAAGTGAAGGTTAGCTTGAGTATCTGTAAGAGGTAGCCCTGGAGGATAACTATAGGGAACAACATGAAAAGTATCAGGGCTTGTGTCGGATGAAGGTTCTGTGAAAGATTTGAAAGACTCGGAAGCTTTAGGAAATGTATGGGTATTGGAGGAAGTAGGGGATGGAAGGGAACCATCACTAGACAAAGGTTCAACATTAACATGATCTTCCTTGAGAGTATAATCTTTATTTTCAGCCTGAGAGTCCTTAGGAGAAGGATTCTTATAATATTGATGTTTCAAGCTAGCACGATGTATTTTATAGTCCTCAGCAGTAGTAGATGGATCATTATCAAGGTATTGTCCACAAAAGCCATCAAAATCTCTTTCAAAATCAGAATCATATGGATCACCATCACGATCTATCCAATGTGATGGCCCATTTGTAGTAAGCAGGAATGAACGATGAGGAGGACTCTTAGGAATAGAGGTGTCATAGGTATCATTACATTGTCTGTCGTCATAGTCATCATAGTCTCCAAAGCTAGACGTGTCACTCTCCGTGGAAGAGGTATCATATTGCTCAAATTTTTTCCGGGGGCATGGTGACATGTACAAGTCTTTATCAAATGGAAAAGGGCGAAGGGCCTCCATGGAGAACTTTTTAGATTCCTTCTCTTTCTTAAGATTGTTAAGTTCAACTTGCATAGCATGCAGCTGTTTCCTCATAGCGGCGATCAAAATTTCTTCCTCATGTGTATTGATTCTTTGAGACACGTGTACTGATTTTCAATAGCTACTGATTTGTTCTTGACACAATGATATTTTTGACAGATTCTGGAACTAGGCTGGAAACATTGGATATCTTGCAATTTGACAATTTCTGACAACTCTCTCAAATTTTTCCAAACGACACTCTGCAGACTCGTACGACACTGGGTAGTCTATGAAATGACAGTTGCTAAACTCATATGACAATTGGGTAGTCTATGAAATGACAGTTGACAAAACTCATACGACAGTTGCTAACAAGGTTTTGACTTCCTTGGATTTGCTGGCATGAAAACTCGTACGACACTGGGTTCTCAATCATACGACAGATGGGCAATACTGAAATGACATTTGACAAAAAATCGTACGACTTTTGACTTCCTGAAATGACTTTTGACTCTAGAAAGAATTTTACGTCAATTTTTGCAAAATTTAAGGTTTTCAGTTCTGGATTGTTTACAAATTGTACTGTCTAGATTTTGAAGGTTATACCAGATTTGATCATTTTTAATAGCCAAGTAGATAAAAAAACATGCAAAATAGCAAGCAAGTGATTCCAAGCACGTCTGAAAATAATGAACAAGGGAAAAAGCAACCTTGCGCATGAATAATCAAGTGACCAAATTGTGCTAATCCCTGAGAGTACTAATTGTGTATGTTTTGAAAAGTTTTGCAATAACACACATATACCCTATAAAATGAACATTTGGCCTCTCTAGGGTTTTTAGTAATGGTTTGACTCTGTAACTTTTATGATTCAAAAGGGTGAACTCCAATCCCGGCGCACCAGGGTTTTGACACAGTCTGAGAACTTAATCTTCAAGAGCTGCTAGGGAGATCTGACAACCCAACAATGAACCATACCCGTGGAGATTTCTTCCACAAGGACATTTATATAGCGGCTGTCACTACCATGGCAAAAATGGCTATTACCGCTTGAGGTTCCGTCAATGCAGTTTTCCCTATGAAGGGATTGTCTACTATGGTTAACCCTCTCTAAAGGTGACTCACAGATTTATACCACAAGGGGACTTGGCTCCAGATTCAAGGTTTTTGACACCTTTTCACTTTTAACCCAAACAAAGCAAGCAAATTAATCCGACACGCTAAGACAAAATTTTGTTCCACCAAGGTCTGTGATATCAAATCCACGTGATCTATCAACCTCTCCAGGGAGAGAATGTATCAATCAATAAGAGAAGATGCACTAACCAATTTTGATTCACCAAAGCTCGTGATATCAACCCTACGTGATCTATCAACCTCTCCGGAGAGAGAATGTGTCAATCAATAAGAGAAGATGCACTAACCAAGTTGAATGTGAAACGCACTAAGTATCCTCCCTACCTATAAGGATTTTGTCATCAAGAAGGATTTCACTGGGAATCCAATCTCTCAAGAATCATGAATAGTGTTCATAGGACCTAATTACTATGTGAGCACAGATGTATGTTCCGAAAGTAAATCTACCAAAAGCATCCAAAAAGTAGAAAGAGGAACACTTAACACTTAAAGAAAATATGAGATGAGTCCACAAGGTGGAACACTTAACACCTCACACAAGCTTAAAATGAGTCCACAACTTAGAAAACAAGTGAGTTCCTAAAAGCACAAAAGGGTTGCCAAGTGGAACACTTAACGCTTCTGTCCTGTTGACCCCTCCCCTTTATGGCGCTGAGATTGCAACCACGGGGTGGAAATGAGGGGCCGGCGGATTAGCGAGTCCAATAACCCAAGATAGCAATCAAGATCAATCACAAGTATTCTAAGACTACTTAATGAATCCTTAAAGGATCACAACCTAGTATCAAATTATGCAAGTGTGTAGAAATAGATCAAAAGCATGAAAAGATGCACACAAGCTTGACACATAAGAGATTTATTTTAAGTCCAAATCGAAATGTTTTCAAAATAAGAGAATACCTCATGATCCTCGCAATGTGCTTAGTAGATTCTACCTGATTTTTAGCAATTTTTGTTGAGCTTTTCCATGCAAGCAAGTGACGAACTCTCCAACAAGCAAACAAGCAAACAAGATATGTAAAATATATTCAACTTATGAAAACCATAGGGTTAACTCTAAAAATCAATTGTTAGGAGCAATAATAACCATAAATTAATCCAAATGACAACTCATATCATGCATTGAATCATATGAAAAATAAGTGCATACCCATCATAAAATTTTAATTTTTTTGCACTACATTTGACGTAGTCAACAAGATCTAATTTTTTTGATATGATTTTGGCCACAAAAATAGAAATTTAGAATAGAGACCCCTACTAAAAAATAGAGAGCTTTCCAAAAATGCAAAAATTTTTAGAAAAATCTCTTCATTTGTGCCCTAGAGACCTATTTTATCAAAATAGACTAATTTTTACAAATTGACTATTTGAGCTATTAAATTGCATCCAAATTTAAAACACAAATAATAGAACCCCTGTAGAATTTGAAGAGCTTTCCGAAAATGTAAAAATTTTAGAAAAATATGCTGATTTGCGTCAGATATTAATTTTTTATGAAAAATTGAAAAAAAATTATTAAAAATTCAAAATAATTCAGAAAATTCTGAATTTTTTTTTGAAGCTTTCCTGATATGTCTCCAACCTTCAAAAAAAATTTCAGACCAAAACTCAAAGCCGTTTGGGAGATAAAATTAAATCTTTGAAACTTTAGGGTTTTAGCTCCAAGAATCAAAATCAGCATGCAAAGGTGGGTTGCCCCACGGTGGGCGCCAAAAATGTGTGTGTGAAAATTGTACCTGATCTGTAGACACAACACTCAGTAAAACATTAGAGGTTAGTGATAATCAAAATCGTGCAAAATTGAAATCTAATCTAACCAAGCGATTTACTGTCTTCTAATAGGTGCGAGATTAATGTTCTCAAATTGTAATCAAGATCAGTGACCTAGACGACACCTAAATGAAGGATTTGAATGTAAAAGATGGATATGAAATTGAATGCAATTAATCTATTTTTTTGATATTTTCTATGCAATAAGAATGATAAACTGATATGCTATGAATGCTAAATGATCTAACAATGAAGATTCTAACAATGATATGAAAACTATGAAATTCTATGCTAAGATATAAAACTATGCAATTGAAATTGATCTCACAAAGCTTTGAATTCGCAAGTTGATTCTTTCAAGCTCCAATTGTGCAAATTCTCCAAATCTGATATGCTATGATTCTTGTAGAGTAAGTTTGCAATTTGCGAGATGATTGAGAGATGAATTATGAAGAGCTGAGCATTGTTTTTATAGAAATCCAAGGCTTTGGAGGTGCATGAAAAAAAGCCATAAATCACTCAAATAACTCAGGTTGATTTTTGAGTTATTTTTAAATAAAGGATAATTAACTCACAAAAACATGCAAAAGCTAAGCTTTAACTCAAAATAGAGTTTAGCTTTAATTGATAATTGATAGTTTTTTGCTTTTATGATTGTGCATGTTTTATTTATGAATTAATTTAATAATAAAGTGATTTATTTCCAACTTAACTGCTTTTAAAAATAAAACAATTGATTTATGGGTTAATCAATTATTTAATCAAACTTTTATTAAAAACTATATTATTAAATAATGACTTGCTTTAATTAATTAAATAAAAATTTAATCAATTATTCATAGGATATTTGGATTTATTGTCAAAATTAAATAATACAATTAATAATAGATAGAATTAAATTTAATTACACAATTAAGTGGCAAGATATTAAATCTAATTAATTAAATATAAAAATATTCAATTAATCAAGCTTTAGAATAAATGTGATTTATTGCCAAATAATTATAAAATTAAAGATAATTATGATGATTAGGAATATTACTACGAATATTCCCCGATGCAGAATTTAAGATAATCAATTATGATTCGATGATGTTTAGATGTGCCTTAGGTTAGGACTTTGATGTCGATTTTGTTCGATTTGTCGATGTAGGAGGTTAATGAACATATAGCCCATTTTTGGGGTATTACACATAGTGCATACTATAGCTTCTCCATCTTCTCCAAATCTATATTGGGACCATGATCATATGTCACCATGGTGGCATCTATCTCCTTGATATTATGATTGAGTATATCTAGTGAGGGCGCAAGAGCATTCCTTAGCTGAGTCTGCCTAGCCCTTATCTTGGACATCTCCTTTTTTGCTTTCTCAATCTTGTCAATTTATCCTTGATATACATTATTACACATATTTACATTAGTGGATGGATCTTTCACTAATTTCTTTACTTTCTCTATCATATCTTCTACCTCTTGTATCTTCTTGAAGTGGGCATCAGTTAACTTGTCCTGATCCATGTAGTCAACAATGATTTTCCTTCCTTTTTTTGCAAACTCTTTCAAAGTTGCTTGTCCAACTTTGAGTGAAATGAGGTCAAGTGAGAATTTGCTAATCAATTCACTTAGCCTTTTCTTCATGTAATTCTCTTTTGCAACTTGAGATGCAGATTCTTCCAAGCTGGCAAAACTAGTCTTAAAGGCTGTGAGGATGTTGCTGACATCATCAACTGTACTAACCTTAGACACTTTCTTGTCTAAAGGTAGCAGGTTGTTCAATATGTTCACTGATTCAACAAATAAGGGATTCCTCATTACCTATTTCTCCTTTTCCTTCTCCATAGCTAAGACACTGATCTTGATCAGGTCTTCTTCTCCCCATGAATCCAAACTGGTTGTGTCAGGTGTCAAACTTGACAACAATGATGCTGAGGGAGTGATAGGAGTGCTATCCATCACTTCTAGTTTTACTTTGCTTAGAACTTTAGTAGATGGCTCATCTGTTTGCTCTCTTTCTTTTATCTCTTCCTCTCCTTTTTGTTTTTCTTCTTCCTTTTCTTTTTCTTCTTCTTTCTTTTCTTCTTTTTCATATGTTAATCCTTAATCAATACTTCTTCTTGTTGATTGGGAGGAGTGTTGCTACAAAGTGTTTCAACTTCTTGTGTGCTTACAAATGCCTCTTCAAACTTATCCAAATCCATTTCTGTGGCCACCATAGTGATTTTTCAATTATCAATAAAAATTGAGTCATCCTTGAATGCCTTTGACATGGGTGCAGACTTATCTACCTTTGTGGATGCATCAACTGCATGCGCTAAATCTTGGGGACCTGTCATAGGTACATTAGTAGTCTCTGACTCTTTTAAGACCATTGTGGGTACTTGAGCTATAGGTGCAGTAGATGGGAACATGTGCCTATTCATGAAGACCTTCTCAAATGCTTTCTCTATTTCTTTAGCCACCAGTTCATAGTTTTTGTCCATTATATGTAGGGTCCTTGACTTGGTTATGAGATGTGGCTTTACTAGATCTAACAATAATGAATTTTCTTCTAAAGAGCATACTAGGAGGGTTTCATCTAAGGTATTTTCCCTTATCCTTAGATCCTCTTCAATAGCTTCTCTCTTTAGGAACTCTAAGATGTTCCACACATTATCAAGAATCATAGTCTTTAGTTCTAAGACTATTTTCTTTAACTTCAAAATATGTTTGACAATCATTCCATGAATCTTCGACTTGTCAATTTCACTATAATTCTCATAGAACTTCCCTAATTGATCTTTTATGCCTTCATCAATGATTCTTGTACTCAACACACTAAGAATAGGTTTGAAACTTACTTCAGGAGGTGCTTGAGTATTCTTTTTGTTCCTTGTTACTCGCGAGGATGGATTACCTATGCTAATCTCTTTCTTCCTCTTAGGCATTTCCTTATACTCAGGAGGAATAGTAATGTCAATTGTTACTATGGGTGTAGAAGGAGTAACATCACTTTTAACCTTCTTATCATCTGTTCTTCCTATTTTCACCTTCTTCAACTTAGGATCCTTAGATTCTGTCTTTACTGCTGCTGCACTCTTTATTTCCAAAGCAATCTTCTCTTCCCTTGCTTTGTCTAAGTCTGCTTGTGATACACCATGGATTCTCAAGATCTCTAAAGTAACCTTGGTAACCTTCCTTTTTGTTGTTGTTTTGTTCAATACTGCGTCCACTTCTCTTGTTTTCTCTTCATAAGTTCCCCATCTAGGTTCATGGGGGTTCTTAGGGGCTGATACCAAAACTTGTGCATATGCTTCTAGGACCTTCTCATGAACCTCATATCCAAGTGGATGAATCCACTTTGTCCTTGGTTCAACAACCTCCATACATGTTGTGTTAATCTCAACCATGAAACAAATAATATCCTTGTATTTTTCAACTATCTTCTTTGGAATTATGTATCTCATCTGCATCTTAGCTCTAAATGTCTTCAACTCCAGTGTCATTTAGTCTTTCAATGTACTCTCAGTACATGCCTTGAGAGATATCTAAATATCTTGGTCTTGTCATGCTTAATGGCCTTAATGTTGTCTATTAACTATGCCCACAAGATCTCACATAGATTAAACTCTCCATTCTCTTTCACAAGTCTTATTGCTACAAGAATTGTGGCTACAGACACACTGTTCACCCTACTGGTGTGTTAGAATCTATATCCCAATATCATGGACATCAATTTGATGTCATCTTTCTCAATAGGCTCTATATTCATTCTGTGCCTATCACTTCTTGACTTGCATGTTTTCTCAACAAGTTTTCTTACATCTTTGCCCCCTGGAAGAATGACACCTATCTTTGAGAGGCCTATCATCTCATGAATTAGGTCACTAGTAATCCTGACTGACACTTTACCTATCCAAAATAGGTCATCATGGATCCTGTTGAGTAGGATATTAATCCATTCTAACTTGTAGAGCTCATATGCAGTAGCATATTCCACTATAGGATGATTATTCCACTGCGCATACTCATCCATGAAGGTTTTATCAGGTTTTAACATTGTTTCCATGTGCACTCTTAATCTATCCAAACCTACTAGTTCCTTTTTGCAATATATGTATGCCCTAATGTCTTCAACATGCATAACACCCATAGGTGTGTAGGAGAATTCCCCTTCTAGGTCATCCAATGTGGATTTGAATGGGTTCCTTTTAAATAAATATATTTTCTTCTCCGCAACATCAAATACAATAGGAGTAGCCATCACTTACTTGTATATCACTTTCTTAATGGTTTCCAAGATCTTTTGAATCGGTGCGATGAACTAGGGTTTCTGTAATTGATCAAATGCACAGCAAGTCACTTGATGAATCAATCTCCAATCCTTCACAATCAAATGCTAGGGTTCTTCTACTCTCCAATCACTCTAAATTTGGATGCAATGAGAGATTTAAAACTTCTATGTACTTTAAAGTATGAATTATGCCATTAATGCTTGTCGCGTAAACCAGGCTATCACTAAAAATTTTTAACTTTCATTTTGCAAACAATCAGCTAGTGCACTCTTACACATAGGTTCTACTAATCTCAAAAATCTTAAGTCCAAAGGAACATACTCTGAGGGTGAGTATACCAGCCACATAGGGGTCTAGAGCTAAATTAGCTCCCCCTATGACCCTAAGGTCCATTCATCTAGATGTAGAGGGTGCATCCACTATGGATGCATACAATACATTCTCATCAACCTTATCCTTCTTTGCTTTTGACCAAATCAAGCTCACATCCTCTGAAGCTTTCACAAACTTGACTTCTCCTTCAGGATCCAATACTGGTTCTTCAGGCTTTTTAGGGCTTTCCTGACCTTGTGTCCTTGATTTAGAAAACTTTGAGATCTGTCTAGCCTTGTTACAAGAGTGAAAAATGACTGGAGGTCTTATATTCCTCGGTGCATTGACATGAGTCACCATTTTACATTGTCTAGTTGAGTGACCATTATAGTTACATATCTGACATGTAACATTATGAGAAATTCTTACATTTGATTGATTCTGATTTCTCTGATTATACTGAGTCCTATTCTTCTAACTTATTTTGCAATTTATAGCTCTATGACCAAATTTATTGCATGAATAATAGTAACCATTGAAAGGTCTTACCTCTGTACAGTTCCTCGCTATGTGTCCATGATTGTTACATGCATAACAAGTTCTATCTACTAGCTTGCACTCATTCTTGGATGGTTCAATATGATCTTTAGTTTAACTTCTAGTCTCCTTAGCATCTGAGGTGTCTTCTAGTGCTTTCATTCTTGCTCGCATGTTGTCAATCTGATTTTGTGCTTCATTGTATCCAATGCAGCTAGTATCTCCTTTAAGTCTTTTTGCATACAATTGAGATTCTATTAGATCATAACTGGTGTGTAATTTATCAATGTGATTCTTTGCCTCTTTTAATTCAGATTCCAAGCTTTCTTTACTGTTTCTTAGATCCAAAATTTCCATGTTTTCTTGCCTCAATTCTTCATTCAGTTGAAGGTTCTCTTTGATCTGTTCATTATAGACATCTTGGTTGTTGGTCAACTTGTCATCCAATTCTTCAATCTATTCTTTCAAGGATGAATTTTCTTCATTAAGCTTCTTGATCATTATCCCTAAATCACTGGCAGAGCATTCTTTCAAATCCTTTCTTAGCCTTTTGATGATTATTGAGAATCACTAAATTTTTCCTTTAGTTCTTCAATTACTTTTTTAGATGTTTCATTTCTACTTTTTCCATGATCTCCTCAAGTGGTTAAACTTATTTTTTGAGGACCAGAGCTCTGATACCAATTGTTAGGAATGGGAACACTGAGAGGGGGGGGGGGGGGGGGTGGGGGTGAATCAGTGTTCACTATATTTTATCTTTTTACTTAATCTCAAATTGAACTTAAATACTTAAGTACCGAAATGAACATCCACATAAACATGAAATATGAAATCAAGACATAACACCAATATGGTTACAGGGAAACCCAAATAGGTAAAAACCCCAGTGGGAATTGACACCCACTAATATTTTTTACTAGTATTTTATGATCCTTGTTAGAAGATCCTTAACCCTGTTAGGAGTTTATTTACAATGTATTAAGTATAGTAGACCTTGTCAAGGGTCAGACCCTGTTAGGAGTCTTTTACAATAAACCTTGTTAGGGGTGTGGATGCACTATCCTACAACTCACTACTCAAGTGGTGAAGGTTGCAACCTTATGATCATAGATACACACTATATCTTCTGGATGAACTATCATGGTGACACTGCTTGTCTAATTAGTTCCTTTGATGCGCTGATGCTTTGACCTCTTGCAAAGCTCTAATACATCTTATCAATTCTTCACACACTTCTACTCTGCTTATCTCAACTCTTTTTCAAATCTCATGCTAATTACAATGGGCACATCTCATATTTATATGTGCATACAAAACAAATAACTAGGTCATCCCTTTAAATGATTACATATAATGCTTCCAATTGAATTGGCTCAAGCATGTTTACAAACAAACATAATTACATGTTAGAAACCTAATTACAATAGGTGCATAGCCTTTACAAAATAAGAATATAACCACAAATCAAAATGCCAACAGTCGGCTGCTTACTCTATTCTTCTCTGGCACATACTGGCTTTGTAACTTCAACTGTCTATAACTTTTTCATACTTGCATATCTGATCATACACTCATAGAATAAGCATGAATATACTCTAACCAACTTATCTACTAGGGTGCATACCATAACTCAATCGTACGCATGTGCGCTAATGCTATGAGCTTCAGGTACTCTGTACATTGTCTAGTCTTCAACACTTAGCCAATTTCTAATCTTCTCATCAAGTGCACTGACTCCAAAACACTATATGACTTTGTTGCCATAATGACAACACTATATCAAGTCATATACACTAGTATAGCCAACTTTCCAATATTACATGCTTATACTGATGTCGATTGGGCAAGGAACATTGATGACATGAAGAGTACTAGCAAAGGTCATTTTCCCTTGGGGAAAGGTTGGTTTCATGGTAAAGTAAAAAGAAATATTTTATAGCTCAATCTATTGTTGAATCTGAGTATGTTGTTGCTTCTATTAATTGCACTCAAATTGTCTAGATGAAACAAATGCTGAAAGATATTGGGACAGCTTTTGTTGAAGTTGTGGTTATCCATTGTGATAACACTAGTATAGTGAATATGTCAAAGAATCATGTGATGCATTCTAAAACTAAGAATATTTCTATTCAATATCACTTCTTGAGAGACAAAGTAGCAGAGAAAGAAATAAGATAGGAATACATTAGTGTTGGTGTAATTAAGTATTTATTACACTTTACTTAAGTTTACTTAGGATAATGCATTGCATAGTAGTTTGTCTTTGAGACACTTAGGAGTTTGCATTTCATTTTAGCACATGGTTAGGAGAATCTCCACTTTAGGTGTCATCACATACCTCTTTGTTTGTGAGATCCACCTTTAGTGCTCTTATCACATTATCATCCTAATCCAATGCACATACTTTATTGCATATTGGAGGATGATCCACCTTTGGTGGACATGTGATTCCACCTTGTGTGGGTGATATCTTATCATCTCCTTATCATGTAGTCTTATTGCATTGCCTATATATTTAGGCACTCCTACATTGTAAAATCAATCATCTATCTATCTATTATTCATTATTTGATCATTTGATCATATCATATTTGTCTCTCTTGTGCTATCTCTTGAGCTTCTAGATCTTGGTTTCTATTCTTTGCCTTAGGCAAATTCTTACATGGTATCAGAGCCATAGGAGTTTCATTTGTATAGCCTATTTTGAGAGATTTTTATTGCAGGTCAAAATTGGAGCTTGCTGGTGCAAATCAGAGGTTGGAATCACATTGAGGAGGTCCAAAAACCCCTAAATCAAATTTTGTTTCATCCAAATCAGACATCTGAAGCCAAATCTAGAGCCATTTGAATTTTCAAGGTTCGACGGCGGTGATTCAGAAAAAATAATTTCAGAGGCAATTTTCAAATAGCGATATCTCAGTCATCCGGACTCCTTTTTCAGAGCAATTTTTTTTGTTTTGGGGTAGAATTTCATGATCTACACAATGGTGTAGGTGATTTCTGATTTCTATTTCTAATATTTTCTGAAAATTGCAAATCTAGATTTTTACAACTTTAGAGGCTTCGTTCGGGTTCATATGGACACATTTTCAAGTGCTATTTTTTTTGAAAGTGCATGAATTTTTGTCTACTTTCCAGATCTGGTATCAGTTTGGAAAAATTTTAGGTAGACATAGTACTTTCAAAAAGTGGTCTATTTTGGCCTATTGTGGCACTTGTAATTGATCAGATCCTTTAGTGATCTGTTGTCCTATCTTCTTAAGTCTGCTATAGCTTCATATTTTCTATTGTAATCATCAAAATCAGAAGTCCACTTTGATCAATATTGTTAAGTGGCAATTGTACATGCACTAGTTATAAAGTGCCAAAATCATCATTTTGGGGGGGGTTCTTTGATTGAGTGAATTGGGGGGGTGTCTTGTGTGTTGGTGTCTCTCTTTTTGTGCTCTTTTCATTTCTGCATCATGGGTTCAATTGCAAAATTAACTCCACATAACTATGCTACATGGAAAGATAATGTATGGAGCAAGTTAATGGTTCAAGGTTTAAATCCTTATGTGGATGGTACAATTAAAAAACCCGCTACTGATGATACTACTGCAATAGATAAATGGTCACGAAGAAATTATCAAGCTTTAGGAGTCTTAAGAGAGAATATGTCTCAAGCAATAATGTATCACATCAAAAACATAAATGATGCTAAAGAAGCATGGGAAAAACTTGAAGAATTGTTTGGTAAAGTGGATGAGGAAATGGGATTCAAAATTGAGACTGATCTCCTCAAATTAGATCCTAGGAACTTTGACACAATTCAAGATTATCTCACCAAAGTCAATGACTATAGAGCACAACTTGATGATTGTGGTAATCCCATAAAGGATGCGAAGTTGGTCAGTCACTTGTTGAATCATCTTCCTCCTGAATATGCAGCTTTTGTTTCAAGTTACAATACTCACAAGTTGACTATGGGAAGTGCCTTCATTAAGCCTTCATTTGAGTCATTTTCAAAAATGTTGGTCTTAGAACAAACAAAATTGATAAGTATGGGGATTCTCAAGTCTTCAACTTCCAAGGCATTGGTGGCTAATCATGAGAGTCAAGGCAATCAAAGTCAAAAGAAGAAGAAGAATTGGAAGTCTAAGTCTCAACAAGAAGGCACAACATCAACTTCCACACAACATGCAACCTCTACATCACCTCAAAAAGGTGAATCTTCAAAGAAGGAGAAGTGGTTTTGTGCATATTGCAAAAAGGATGGACATGAAGAACACTTGTGTTATAAGAAGGACATTGATGAATTGAAGAATCTTCTTGCCAAAAACAACATCAAATTGCCTTCTAGGATGTCTACCTCAACCTCTTCTTCACCAAATTCAGAAAAAGATAAAGGAAAGGGTCACGCATTTGTCACTCAAAAAGGACACACTTTATCTGCTTCTTCAAGTCATGATTCAGGTAGATGGCTTCTAGATTCAGGGGCTTCTCATCACATGGCTTCTTCACAGTCCATGTTTTCATCATTTGAGCCTTGTAAAGGTCCACCTATTTTGATGGGCAATCACACTTACATGAATGTACTTGGGAAAGGAAGTATTGAAGTTAAGGATGGACATTTCAATGATGTGTTGTGTGTTCCACACTTGACCAATAACCTTCTTTCTATCTATCAAATCACAAATGGTGCTACAAAGAAGACTGTGGAATTTACACCTGATTTAGTTTTCATCAAGGACTTAGAGAGTGGAGTAGTTATTGCTACTGGGATAGTGGATCACTCTTCTCGGTTGTACTCCTTTGCAAATTTTGTTCCTCTTGATGATAGTGATTCTTCAGACAGTGAGTCTTCAGCATATGATGATTACAATGATGATTCAGATTTTGAGGAGAGTTTTGGCTACTTGAACTTGGGTATTCTCACTCATGATCAAGTTCTTGAGCCTTCTATTTCATCTCCTCCTATTGATATTACTTCTACTCTTGCGCCTGATGATGCTTGCATTCACATAGATTCAACTTCAGTGCAACAAGATATTCATTGTCTTCCAGACTTGGTTCCATGGGATGACTACTTGACAGACATTGCAGGTTTGTTTGTGGAGTCCTATACTTTAGATTTGGGAGACTTCATTGATGGCATTCATCTTCTCTTTGTTGAAGATGATCCTTCTTCAATTGTTGCGAGGGAACATGCTAACCCTCATATTCATTCTCTACTTGATCATTCTTTTGAGGGTGACATGATTGTGGATACTTTGATACAACAGTTGGAGGAGGTCACTTTATCTTTAGAGGAGATACTTGGGTCTTTGGTACATGTTCTACAATCATCCTCAGTTGATCCTGATTTGTCTTTTTCAGCAGAGTGGCTTAGTACACATGATTTGGAGGAGGCACCTTTCAGCTTTGACATGGGGACACTTGAGCAGGTTTCAGAGATTCCATACATTTTGAGGTTTCTTCCTAGAGATTGGGGAGGCAGCTTCACCTATACACCTTTGGTCTTGTTTCTTCCTAAGGGGAGGAATGTTGTTCTACACTCATGGAGCAGTTTCTACATCGAGCCTGGAGCATCTACCATTGGTGTTCATTCTACATTGAGGGGGGGCTACTTGGTCTCTCTTCCACTACTTCTATCTTATGGGGGGGATATTTTCCTCACATGAGGTCTTCTCTCTCATATTCTATTATTGTATTCATCTCTCTTTTTGGGGGAGGGTTTTTCCCATGAGGTTTTCCCTCTTTCTCCACTTTATGAGAGATTGCATTGTTCTTGCATCTTGTACATGGGTACCTAACATGGCCTAGTAGCTGGGACCCATCTTGCATTGTGAGCTTAAGTGCATTCCCCTAAGTTACACTTAAGGGGGGTGTTGGTGTAATTAAATATTTATTACACTTTACTTAAGTTTACTTAGGATAATGCATTGCATAGTAGTTTGTCTTTGAGACACTTAGGAGTTTGCATTTCATTTTAGCACATGGTTAGGAGAATCTCCACTTTAGGTGTCATCACATACCTCTTTGTTTGTGAGATCCACCTTTAGTGCTCTTATCACATTATCATCCTAATCCAATGCACATACTTTATTGCATATTGGAGGATGATCCACCTTTGGTGGACATGTGATTCCACCTTGTGTGGGTGATATCTTATCATCTCCTTATCATGTAGTCTTATTGCATTGCCTATATATTTAGGCACTCCTACATTGTAAAATCAATCATCTATCTATCTATTATTCATTATTTGATCATTTGATCATATCATATTTGTCTCTCTTGTGCTATCTCTTGAGCTTCTAGATCTTGGTTTCTATTCTTTGCCTTAGGCAAATTCTTACAATTAGCACAAAGGAACATATATAGCATAAATCTTTACAAAACCATTACCAAAAGATGCCTTTGAATATCTCAGAGGTATGCTTGGGGTATAGACACCTCCTAGTGAGAATTAAATGATGTAGGGATGCATCAGTCCAAAAATTTTTAGATCTCTTTCATGTTCTGGACTTGATGTATGGATCTACTCCTCAGGGGGAGTGATCATTGGAGACTTACACCATACATTTGGGTGATTTAGCACCTAGTTGATAAAGATAGTTGGTGACTTGTGGCATCCTTTGCCATTGTTGTCAAAGGGGGAGAGTTACTATGAGAAAATCCCTAAAGGGGAGAGATACTGTATGAGGAAGAATTCACTATTTATGTTGAGGACAATGAGAGAGTATTTTTGGGTTGATGGATTTTCCCATATGTTTCCATCAATGCCAAAGGGGGAGATTGTTGGATATTACTGATGCATTTAATATGTTTAATCACTACACAAAATCACTGTTTGAATTGGTTACTAATGTTGTTTTCATTCATGTTTTGTCACTGATGTCAACATATGTTTCTATAAAGAAAACAAACTAATTATTACAGTGTACAGATATAATACGGATTATTCAGAATAAGAAAACACATATTTGTGTATAGGGAAGTATTTTGATCTTATATATAAGGTCACATGATGTAATAATTCATATTGGTTAAGCTACAAAAGATTTGGTGAAGACTAGTTACTAGACTGTGATAGTGGAAGTTGACAGAGTTAGTCTCTGAGTTTTGAGTGCATCTTGTAAAAGATGTGGATTTAGTATATGCGAGCTTAAGGAATGTCAGATAACATATTAAGGCATTTTTTGTGATCTTAGCAAGTTGTGGGAAGCTTGATGATGTCAATAGCGGTGTATGTTCTAGAGGAGACCTACTTGGGGGCTGACTTTAGAATTATAGCATGTATTTTGAATAGTGAGCATGGATTATGGATGTCAGACCTTAATTGTTGAAATATAACTATTGTATACTTGTTATAGATATCATGTGTATCTTAGTAAAGGGTTATGTAATTATTTGTATATTGGGAAAGCCTAATTGGCTGACCTGATCATTTATTTGTAGTAGGGTATATATGTAAGATCTTTTCTTTTGAAAAGGTAGAAGTATGGAAGTGAGATGTAAAAGAGAATTGTGGAAGATGCGAGCTTGTATCTGCTAGATGTAGAGCAGAGGATAGTCTATATACTTAATTGAAACTAGTCAAGAAAAGATAATTGCTATCAAATAGTTCACAAGGATTGTGTATTTCCTCATATACACTTGTGTTGCAAACAGTGAGTTTTGGAGGTGGACTTAACCTTCCTTGGGCAGCGAGCCTACTCTTTTCTTTGACTCCTAATAGGGTCTATCCTTTAATAGGGATTGTGTACTGTAATGTTTTAATAAGTTCCTAATAGGCCTAGATCTTTTAACAAGGATACAATAATCTTATTACATTATTTATGGGTGCTAATTCCCACTGAGGTTTTACCTTTAACAGGGTTTCCTTGACAACAAAATATTGTGTTATTGTGTTGGCATTTACTATGTTATCATTTGATTGTGTGAAGTTACTATTCAGAGTTCAAGTTTAATAATCTTTCTCATAAATGATTCACCCCCCCTCTCAGTTGTGTTGGTGGACTATTATTCCTAATAGGATCCTGTTGACTTTAGTATTCAAGTCTAAACATAGAAATATGATCTCTTGACCAAGTCAAACTTGGACATGGTTCCCCTCAGTCATATTTATTTATACATGACCTTTGACTATAACTGCTAATTCTTAGTTACCCTAGTTGACTTGAGGTTAGTTTAGAAAACTTTTGATTGTTGTATTTTGTTCAATTTTCGGGCATGAGACCTTTGCTAGTATAGATTTTCTGATAGTGCCAACAGAGAGAGATATAAATCATAGTTATTGCATGAAATCTCACATTGTAGAAGATGAAAGAATCATGGGGTTTGGAAAAAGCAATAGCACAAGCCAAAATGGTCAAGGAGTCTATTGTTTGAAAGAGAGTGAAACAACCCAAAATCTTGAGAGTTAATCCAAAATCACCCATTTGATTGAAAAAATTATTTTCCTTCTCTCCATTCTTAATTCTTTGCTAAACTTGATACATTCATGCCTTAAGCTATAATCATGGAGATTGGAAATCTACTTATCATTAGATGTTGATCCAAAAAGTCCAGCAATCTCAAAATCAACATTCTTCTCTAGAACATACTCAAAAGTTTCTTTTTGAAAGCCAATTTTATAACTTTTTTTTTATGCTTAAGATAAATCAACACGAACATTCCACTGACTCAAAAGATCACTCTCATTTTTACACATAACTTGCAAATCACTCATGTATGGCATGGACCCAATATTTTGAGGATTGATGAGTGTGTACTAAATAGGAACAACTTTCTCTCTTGTGATTCAGAAAGTGATCCTTCCTTCTTGACTTTATCAAGATAATTATTTTATTGATCTTCCAATAAGATAACTTATTATATGCTGAATTCCACATCTTCCACTTGAATGGTGGATTTCTCAAAGGTTTTCTTCCTTTCACTTCCATGTAATCTAGAGTGTTTTTCCTTCTTTAACATTTCCTTCATTTCCAAAGCCTTGGAATTAGTCTTTTCTTTCTTTATTGACCTTCTTAGGTAGTTATAAAGGCCCTTTTTGTTCAAATATCTAACTTCAAGTAATTCTAAGTAACCATCAATAGAAACTTTGTTGTTGAGTTAATCAGGTGATTCTTGATATATTTAAGTATTTTGGTGGCCTTAAATTCATAATTCATTCTTCCTTTTGTATTCTTATTAGTTCCTCTTGAACAAGAATTATATCCCTCTTTTGTAAGAACCTAGGCAAAAAAGAATTGGGTGTGGGATTGATCAACACCATTTTTTTTTAACAAATATAAGTTTCATTTGGATTCTGATGACCATACAAACATGTACCAATGACGATGTTGTACATCCAATAGTACCTTCATTGGCATATTTCACCTGGTTTGCATCAAAATTCTAACAACCATGCAAACATAAACTAATGGTGATGCTATACATTTGACAACACATTTGTCAAAAATAGTTTGTCTAATTAGCATCATAATTTTGACAACCGTGCAAACATAAATGGATGAAAATGCTATATATTTGACAACACATTCATCAAAATAGTTCATATGATTATCGTCAGAATTCTGACCACCATGAAAAATAAATCAATGAGGATAGGGTCAAAAATGTGACCTAAATTCTCCAAAAGTAGACCCGTGTTGTCTGACATCATTGTTGTCACAATTGTGATGACCATGGATATGTCAAATTTTCTGACTAAAATTTTTTGACAACTATTTTGGTTGGAAGTTTGACTAATGGAGGTCAAATTTTTGACTAATGACCATAAAAAATTGGACCCAAATGTACTAGTAATTGAACAAAAAATATGCCCATTTAGGCCTTCACATTATCTCAAGTTCAAGGATTACATTAAATTATCTATCCATGTGTTGACTTACACTTAAGGGACATATACTTGATTACAAACACTAATCTAGATACATCTTGGATGATAACCTCTAAAAGAATAACTACTAAGAGTTATCATTGAGATATTCCCAACAAAGGAAATGCCATAATATATACAAGTTCACAAACCACAAGTTAGATAGAAAATATCACATCCCTAAAGGCGGGAAAACATAACATGTGCAAACTAGGACAAGACCCAAATCTAGAAGAACACCTCCATATTGATATAGCATGAAGTGTGATCACACAAGGAGGTTAGTCATGAGCATAATATCATTGACAAATTCACCAATTATATTTTCAATCCACAGAAAAGCTCTACAAGATTGGGAACCTCAAATATAGTCGTTAGCATGAAGAATAAATAGGTATAAAACCAAAATCTAATAAATCTCCATAGAGACAAAATGGATCAAGATGCAAAACCAGAAATAAATTCCACATAGTGTCCTAGAACATGGTAGAAGGTTTGCACAATCCAAATTGCCATCTAACATTGCTACGCATATTGGAACAAATCTTCCATCCTATTATATGACTGTCTAGTATTTTTGTGCGTACTAGTGCTATCAAAATCTCTCACCTGATTCTACAACTATCTATCCTTTTCTACTCATACTAGCATGATCTAAATTTTCCCTATCATACAACTATTTAACATTTCCTACTCATACTAGCACAAATAAAATTTCCCTTTTGTATGGCTATCTAGCATAGCACAATTTTATACTCATACGTACATAGCATTTATGGTCAATATTTATGATCTATATGTAATCTCTATCAACTTTTTCATCTAGCATATTTTTATATAGCTCACATGCTACAATGCAATCTTGTGAAGGTTCAAGTCTTTTCCCTAAGGGCAACTCCACACAAGTCTTTTCCCTAAGGGCAACTCCATGTGGAGAGAAGACTTTCCTTCCCTAGGTCTCTCTCTCTCTCTCTCTCTCTCTACTCTATCTTTCATTCCACTATTGATATGCTTGATAAAGTGGGGGAAATATGTAATATCATAAATTAAACCCCATACAATTCTTCATCGCATAATACTTTTTCTTTGGCAAAATATAAAAATTCCATCTAAGATTTCATATCACCTCACCCACCTTGTCATCTCCCTTGTCTAGATTCTTGTCTGCACAACTTATATTTGGTTCAAGATGCATGTACATCATGAAGATGTCCACACAACACACACTCATCCCATAAATCTATAGAACTATAGGTGGCCATTAAACATTAAAAATATTATTTTTGGTAGTGTAACACCTCTCTTCATAGCCCATTAACATTAGGAATTCTCTAACCATATTTAATCTCAATTGTGTTGCCTCACTTTCCCCCTCTTAGACACTTTTGAACTCTCTTGCTCATTTTGAATCTTTCTCATCATATTTCCATTCATTCAAACTAATTTCTTTAGATGTCAAGCCACATTGTTGACAACTTCTATTTTATCTTGTTCTTTGTATTACAGCTTCAATGCTCTTCTTCTCACACACAAGATTGCTCTCACCTTCATTCCATCAAGATCCATCTTTGTGGCTTTTATGGGTAGTAATCCCACTCTCACATACTTTATTTCAATTTGGCATATCATAGTACTTATCATTTTCTATCTTGATAGTATTATTTTTTATTTTATTAATTTATCATATATCGTATCTTAGTTATCTGTAGAAGTAAAAAGACAAAAATGGGGATCTAACTTTGGCAGGCGTCTAAATCAATAGCCCAACACTTTTCCTTCCCATCTTGTGTGCATATTTTGGATGAGATCATGTAATCAACTTTAGATTTTTTTACCTCCTCTTATGAGGTTTTGTTTCTCTTTTCTCTCTTTAAGAATAGCTGTCTTATCTTATCCTTTACATTTTGTAATTCATACATGTATTGATTTTAATTTTGTTAGAATATTATTAGCTCTTGTACAATTTTAGTTTTGAAATATATACTCTATCTATATGGGATGCAATCATGACATGTTGGCATTGCAAACCCATGTTGTAGTCCTAAGATTACGCAAGCATCCAAGATAGTGAGCTAGCAGATTTCACCAATTAATATTGTGTATTTCATTCATTTCCAATAGCTAAAACATTTTTATTAGCTCATAAATTAGAGTTATCTCTTTTTATTTATTTTTCATTCATAGTTCTATTTTATTTGGTTAATTAATTGATCACCCTAACTTACTAGAGCACTAGTTTAGTGAGGTGGCACAAGGGCCGATTTGTTCCTTGAGATTTGATAAATCCTCGAGGGTGGAAAATTCCCTTCTCTATAGATTCATATGGAATTTTGGGGACCAAAAAGGTATTTGGCATCTTTTTGATATCCCATCTTGGTGCACATGCGTTAGCACATTCTACTAAATGTTAATTCTTTTCTTTCAAATTTAAGGTTCTATCATCTATAAATTTGTTATCTGGACTCTCAATTTTTTCCCTTAATTTATTTTGTGGAAACCTCTTTTACTAAATTGAATTTGAGATTATTTTATCAATTATTAGGTCCCCTTAGGTGTTCTTTCCCCTTTAAAGCTTTGTGTCAAGTCTCTTCTTAATGAAAAAATGTGAATGTCAAACCTTAAACTTCAACCTCTTCAATAAGCTCAATAAGTTCGATGAGTTCAATAGGTTCAGTGTTCACAAGTCATGCTCAAGTCTTTTGTTTTTGGTATAGGAGTTAGAAAAAAGTAAAATGTTGAACTGATTGAACTTGAACCTTTCAAGAGTTTAATGATTTCAACAAGCTCAACGGGTTCAAGTTTCAATCAATGTCAATCTTGTCATTCCTTTTCATCTCTTTTTCATCCTCACTTGATCTTGAGCTTCTAAAAGATTCAATGAATAGAAAAGATGAACCTTGAACGTCTCACATAAGTTAATTTGGTTCAAATTATCAAAGGGTTCATAGATCATTTAAAGGTGGAAGATGAAGCAAAATTTATTGGAAAGGAAGCAACCGATTAAAGGGAATATTCTAGGGCATGTCATGAAATATGAATTTTTCTTTAAAAAAATTCTAAGAGGTGGATGGTAATGATTGCTTGATAAGATTGAATGAAAAATGTAAAAGAAATTAATTCTCACATTAGGGGAAGTGTATTATGCATTAATTTAACATGAGCAAGAGGATTGAGTAATTATTCTCCAAGATTTTATTCTTCTTAAAGAAGTGATTTAAGGCTCATGTGATGACTAAAGGGGAATAATTTGGTAGATTGAAGAGATGACACAAGAGGTAATAAAGGTTTTCTCATGTTTGGAATTACAAGAGATTCATATTGACAAAGGTGAGTTCCAGTGATCTTTCCCCATTTTTGGTACAATTTCAGAAGTATTTGTTTTATTTGAAGAATTTATGTCATTGGTTCAAATTGGTTTGTAATTGAAATCATGAGAAATACTTTCACATTTTTTCAAAATAGCTCAAGTCTAGTTTGTTCCTCCCCTAAATACGGAGGTACATCTCTAGTGTATTATGACTTAGAATATTTTACAGAGAGAGATAGGAACCTTGAAAAATCCTCTTTCATGGAAAAGATTGTTGAAAGTGGTCTTGTCAAAGTCACTACATTCCCCATAACAATATTGTGTCTTGAGCAGGTTCGTGAAGGCATAAATAGTTATGATTCCCACCACAGGTGTATTAGGAAAGTAAATGGAGATGTTTTGGTATCTACTAATAGAGAAAGTATTGCATTCATTTTGAAAATCCCTGAGAAAGAAACCTATTCAGATTATACCATTGCATTGTTTGTGTCTTTCTTTACAGAGAAAAAAAACAAGGTATAGGAGTGTCATAGCCAAAAATTGGTTAGTGAAATTTTAGAGAGGTGGTTCTAGGTTACCTAAACCTCTCACCAGAGAACACGTGAAACCACATTTGAGAGATTTAGATGTGCTATTACATAGGGTTAAATGTTCAAATCAAGATTTCTTTTTCAAACATTAGATGTGTTTCTTTATTCAGATCATATTACAAGGTACTTAATTTTTCTATTGGGGAGAGATAACTGTAGAAGATATTCATGATTAGTTGAACAATGGCCTCATGGGAAATTGATGTTTATATATGGCCTCAAATCTCTTTTATTGTCTAGCATGTACTAGAGAGTGGGTGGGTTGGAACCACAAGCCTTACACAAAAGGCATAAATATTTATGAGTATTATCCCTACCTACAAGAAAGAATATGCTTTGAGAAATATAGAAGAGTCAATGATGTTTTCATAGGCATTATAGTTCATATTTTGGTAGGGAACCCAAACAAGAGGATGTTTGAAGAAGTCATGCAGATAACTTAAGTATTTATGAAAGCTTTTTCATTCAATTCCCATATTTTACCTATATTAGAGTAGGAGGATTTGAGGGTGAGCCAATGAAGGTTACCAAGTATTCCCTAGATTATTTTGTGCTGGTTGAACTATGTAGAAAGCTTGCTCATGTGAGTAAGACATTTCCACCTAAGAAGGAACCATGGATCTCTTGTTCTATTGATCTTAGACTATGTGAATTTAGATTAGTCTTAGATGCCCTGAATTTAGAGGTGGATTTGGTGAAGTTTAATTTCCAATATTATAAAGCAAGACCAAATATTGATAACAAAGGATTTTCTAGAGATTAGCTAGATTTAGGGGGACAATTTCTACTAATGCCTCATATGGAAGATTACTGGGAGAATTGTCTAGATGAAATGGAGGTAAGAATAAACATTTGGAGCATGTTCTCCTTGCAAAAAATTATTACCTTGGGTTTGAAAATTGATATTAGTGGTGTGAAAGAAGATGAGAATACCTTGATGGACCCTCAATATGAACAAATCAAACAACATGCACTCCCATAGGTAGATTGGACTGGAATAGAGAAAGATCAGATTTAAATAAGAATGTTCCATGTGATAAGGAGAATAAAGAAGTTGCAAAGAGAGAAGAAATTAAAAAAAGTTCAAACTGATGAAAAGATATCATTAAAGTTGATCTGTAAATCTATTAGAATAACTGAGAGGGGGGTGAATCAGTTATCCACAGTCCCAAATCAAAATGTATAACCAAAAACAATTTACTTAAACTTCTACAGCTTGGTAACATAAAATACTATTATGTCTATGCTTTTACCGATTACCAGTCAATAACTTATAATGATTACCGATCAAATCCAATATGCCATATGTAAAGTATGACAATCAAACAATCACCACAATCAACACATAACACAAAATATTTAATGTGGAAACCCTGTTAAGGGAAAAACCACCTGGGACTGGCAACCCAAAAATTGTTCACTCTTATGAAGTGAGGTCGGTGAAGACCCAACCTTGTTAAAGGTTACAAAATACACTATAAGGTGTGACCTTGTTAGAGGATTTAAAATTAACCGTTATCATCCAACCAACATTCACTATGGGGTTAACAGGATAACAAATGTACATTCTATGAATGACATTACAAGACTTTCAAGTCCACTCTGTTAAGAGATTTATCTGATTACAATGGTTAAACTATAATAGTAGGTGATCTGATTACAATACAACTTCTATTGCAGATGTTTAGATCTATATTATGCTCATTCAAATCCTCTGATCAATATATCAATTCTATTTCAACAATAATCAATGACTTACTGTCTCTCAGTAATAGCTTTCTGACACTCGGTAATCTCATAGTTTGGTTCTCCTTAACCAGTCTGATTAGGCATGCATGAATCTTGTTCACACAATAATTTTGCAGTCTCCTTCCTCTGGCATAAGTTTCATATTGAAACCCTAGTCTCTTAAATAGACATGTAAACTATTTTCTTTTCATCCATCAGATTTTGCCGCATATTCTCCTTCATCCATTTTGCTGCTTAAACCTTCCTCAGCTGATGTGTCAGTAAAAAATTTTGTTTTCATCCTTTAGATCTTCCTTGAATTTTGTTAGCTGTTGATCTTCGTAACAAACATTATCTCCAAATTTGTAATCATACACTTTACAGCTCATCAACTTCCATCAGCTAAACTAATAATTTAGTTCTTTTTTTCCTACTCGGTTAACAAAGAAATGTGTCAGTGAACACAAGCTCAGATTATACCGTTCTCGGTATACACTACACTTCTCAGTGTATACTATGATGCTTCATCAACCAACCGCATTGCTTTGTGTCTTTCAACTCTTTTCCTCATCATAGATGAATGAAACATAATCAAGTCAATAACATAAGGTCATAGAATCATCAATAACTTACCCAATGTATTCCTTATCCTCATCTATCATATACATCTTTCTCATGTAGATATTTCTATTCTTCATCTCTTTTTCTCCTTTCTACAAATGTTTAGGTATTGTAACTTACAAGATAAGTGTTGTCAAAACTAGTTGACATCAATGACAACATATTACTGATTTAATCATCTTACATATCTAATCAACAAATTGGTGATCTCTAATCACTGATCTTCAATTAGGTTCTAAATCAGTTGTAGTTCATCAATCTCTCCCTTTGGCATTGATGGAAACACAAGAAATATGAAGTGTACCATACACATACCAAACATGTATTCTACAACTCTGTGTACAAATGTTGTAACTCGGTACAAGCTCTCCTTAGCTTAATATGTTTAATCACTATGTTACTTAATAGCATTTCAAGTGCAGACTATCTTCTATAGATATGATCTTTTTAGCTCTCAGATTCCTTCTTTTGTTCTCAGTAACTGATCTTCAATGCTCTCCCTTACTTTTAGTTCTCTCCCTTTGATAGTTGTTCCAGTGTTCTTCTTGGTTCATATTGTTTCATATTGTTTATCTCTCCCTTTGACAACAATACCAAAGAAACATAGAAACATACAATTCTGTAGTAGCCATGTAACTCTCTGTTGTCTGGTGCATTCTTTGCATCTCTGTATATTGTTATGTCAATCTGTTCCAGTTCTTCAAAATTTCCCAACTTTAGACATGATCCAAAGTGTGAACTATGCTACATAAACATGAATGATCTTCTGATAAGATTAGGCTAATGCAACATCCAGATCACATTAGTGACCGGTAGATAGGGGACATGTTGAAGTTGATAAAAAACAACCCACAGCTCCCAAGAACACCTGCACGCAAACACCTATCATAGAAAGAGAGAGAAGCAAAAAACTATGGAGGCCTGAATGCATTGATCCACAAGAGAGGAGAAATCCTTGATGTGCAAAAACAAAATTTGCAATCAATAATGAAATGTCAGAAAATGTTAGAAAGTGTTATGAGATCAATTCTTATAAAAGGAGATCAGAAAACCTAAAAAGGTAAAACTCTAGGTTGCATAATAATAATTAATAAAGATAATTAATTATTATATGCTTAAAGTTTAGCTTAAGTCAAAAGAGGTAATAAGTGACTTAATAATTAAATCAATATGATTCAATTAATAAGCAAACACTTTATTACTCTAACACCCCCCCTTAAGATAAACTTTGGGAGAAGCTAAAAACCTAGAAACAACAACTAAAAGAAAATGGGTCTCGGCAACAAAGGCTTGATCAGGTACCCAAGTACAAAAGAGAGTCTCTACAAAGTGGAGAAATAGAGAAAACCACATGGGAAAAACTCTACTCCAAAAAGAGACAAAGACTAGTATGAAGGACTAAAGAAGCCTCCAAAACTAGGAATGTTCTAGAAAATAGGAACAAAGATGAACATGTAGAACATCATTGAAGCATGAAACTACAAACTCTATCAAGAAGAAACTAATGATCAAAAGATCCTCCACAAAAATATGACCAGGTAGAGAAGACTGTAATCTACATGAGTGCCCTTAAATAACACTACTCGAATTAGGAGGCAAACAAAGGCAAACACCTGAACTCAAAGATATAGATGACATAAACACCAAAATCCTGAAGAGCTAATCAATGAAAGTTGGAAGAGTGCATCCAAAAATAGGAAAGAAAATAGTGTCTATATGGTAAATGATCCATCTCACTAGAATGCATAGGTACCCAGCCATTGCAACCACCTAGTACATAGGATCAAATACTAAATACATAACTTAGACTATTTAACCAAGGAAATAGTAGAACCAATAGTAGAAACCCCCCCATACTGCTGACAAGGGAGTAATGACAGGTACACTGAAAAGATCATCCAATATAAACTACATGATGAAGATGAATCTAAAACATTGAATGTGTAGAGAGAGTACAAAAACAAATAAAGATACCTAAGGCTAATGTCATTGGAGGAACAATCACATGACAAAAGATGGAAAATAAAGGCAAACATCAAAACCCCCCTAACACTTTATAAAGGAGTGTGAGTACAAAGAGCACAAACATGTGCAAGATCCCATACATGCAATAGAATGACACTTTATCTCAGTGCGTATGCATAAAAGAATGCTACAAAAGTGAATTATACACTACTCAAAGAAGATCAAAGGTTGCTGAAACAAAAGAATAGCCTAAGACGAGCCATCCCTTAAAGGAAAGAGATCCCAAGACTTGAAACAACAAAGATATCCACTAGAATGCAAAAAAGAAAGAATCTGAATAAAATAAACTTGGAGAAAAATCTAGAAAAATTATTCACAACACTAAAAATCTCTCTGAACAAGCTTTTCAATGATATATCATTTTCTGAAAATGGAGTCCGGATGTGCAAGATACAGCTCCCGAAGTGTAGAACTAAAGATCTGGCTTTGATAGAGAAAAATACCATTAGAAAAATAAAACCAAAAAAAAAAACCTCTAGATCTGGAAAGAGCTCGGAGTCAACTTTTCAAAAATATCTTGTTTTCCAAATTTTGACACCGTATGCTCAAGATATGAGCAAAAAACCAACAGTTGTGCTGGAGGACCCAAAGAAGGTGTCTGGAAGGATCTGAGGATGGGTGATGTTAGAAAAAAGATAGAATCACACATAAAACCATCAGATCTGATAAAATCTCAGAAAGAGCTTTTTAACAATATCTCATTTGCTGAAAATGGAGCCTGGATGCAAGAGAAACGGATCCTAGAATGTAGGAGGTTTGAAATGCCACAATCACAGAGAACATCTGACTTTGACAACAAAAAATGACATCAAAATGACAACATAAAAAAACCATACCAACAAAAATGGATTGGGATTGGAACCAGCTTTCTGATGATATATCGTATGCCCAATTACAATCCCAAATGCCTGAGATATTCATAAAAATTCACAGGTACCTCCAAAAAACTCAAAAAAGAGCAAACCCCTAGTGACATCAGCAAACTCCGAGCCTTAATTTGATGGCCAAATGGCTGTCATGGCTCAAATCCATCGAGGGCTAAAGAGGAAAGGGCCTGGTCACATGGGTAACCAAGGGGCAAAGAAAGGGGCACTAGGGCTTGGGGGATGGTCCCCCATATGACTAGGAGCTCAACGGAAGGGGGTTGGGTGCAGGCGGTGAGGCACCGTGGTGATTGCGTGATTGGCAGTTACCATCGGTAGTCATGTTGGGGACCGTACAGTCAGTGGCTACATCAATGTAGACACTACATGGTGACTATCAATAGTGGCATGGTGGAGCTCGGGTGGCTGGCCGACCCCAAATTTTTTTTTTTTTGTTGTGATTGCCGTACAGCCTCGGAGTATGTGCTAGGGTTGTACGACCCTAGTATGGAAATTTTTTTTGCGTCAGAGGCCAACTTGTCAAAAATGGACAAGTCTTATATGATTTTTAACTAGCTTGGGCCTTTCAGTCACAATCATGAGGTCTGTTTGGGCCAGAATTGCTCCAAAAAATAGTGATAGCCTCGGGATCCATGTCGGGGCCGATTGCAAATTTTTTTCTCACAAATTCTAACTTTGTCCAAATTGGACAAAATTTATATGGATCTTAGGGTTTTTGGATGCTTTGAATGCAATCGTGAGGTCCTTTTGAAGCCAAGATGACCAAAAAATTAGGTCCCCTAGATCTGACAGGAAACCCTTTGAAAATGCAGATCTTACGAACACGACCGAATCTCTCATAAAGAGGATAGGGGCAAGCAGATCTGAAGCTCTGATACCATGTTGAAGTTGATGAAAAACAACCCATAGCTCCCAAGAAAACCTATATGCAAACTCCTGTCACAGAAAGAGAGAGAAGAAAATAGCTATGGAGGCCCCCTTAAGATAAACTTTGGGAGAAGCTAAAAACCTAGAAAGAACAACTGAAAGCAAATGGGTCCCAGCAACAAAGGCTTGATCAAGTACCCAAGTACAAAAGAGAGTCTCTACAAAGTGGAGAAATAAAGAAAACCACATGGGAAAAACTCTACTCCAAAAAGAGACCAAGACTAGTCTGAAGGACGAAAGAAGCCTCCAAAACTAGGAATGTTCTAGAAAATAGGAACAAGGATGAACATGTACAACATCACTGAAGCATGAAACTACAAACTCTATCGAGAAGAAACTAATGATCTGAAGATCCTCCATAGAAATATGACTCAGTAGAGAAGATTGTAATTTGCATGAGTTCCCTCAAATAACACTACTCGAATCAGGAGGCAAACAAATGCAAACACCTGAACTCAAAGATATGGATGACATAAACACCAAAAGCCTAAAGAGATGATCAATCAAAGCTGGAAGAGTGCATCCAAAAATAGGAAAGAAAAGAGTGTCTATATGGTAACTGATCCATCTCACTGGAATGCATAGGTACATAGCCACTGCAACTACATAGTACATAGGATCAAATATTGAATACATAGCTCACACTATCAAACCAAGGAAGTAGTAGAACCAATAGTAGAAACCCCCCCATACTACTGACAAGGGAGTAATGATAGGTACATTGAAAAGATCATCAAATATGAACTGCATGATGAAGAAGAATCTGGAACATTGAATGTGCAAAGAGAGTACAAACACATATAGAGATACCTAAGGCTAATGTTGTTGGAGGAATGCTCACATGACAAAAGAAGATGGAAAACATAGGCAAACATCAAAACCCTCTTGGTACTTTATAATGGAGTGCGAGTACAAAGAGCACAAACATGTGCAAGATCCCATACATGTAATAGAATGGCACTTTATCTCAGTGCATGTGCATAAAAGAATGCTACAAAGGTGAAGTATACATTGCTCAAAGAAGATCGAAGGCTTCTAAAACAAAATAACAACCTAAGACGAGCCATCCCTCAAAGGGAAGAGATCCCAAGACATATAACAACCAAGATATCCACCAAACTGTAGAAAAGAAAGAATCTGAATAAAATGAACCTGGAGCAAAATTTGGAAAAATGACTCATAGCACTGAAAAGCTCTCTGAACAAGCTTTCCAATGATATATCATTTTCCAAAAACGGAGTCCGGATGCACAAGGTAGAGCTCCCAGAGTGAAAAACTAAAGATCTAGCTTTGATAGAGAAAAAAACCATCAGATCTAATAAAATTTTATAAAGAGCTTTCTGGCAATATCTCATTTGCCGAAAATGGAGCCCAGATGCAAGAGAAACAGATCCTGGAATGCAGGAGGTCTGAAATGCCAAGATCATAGAGAACATCTGACTTTGATAGAAAAAAATAGCATCAAAATAAAAAAATCACAAAACCATACCAGAAAATTCAGATTGGGCTTGGAAATAGCTTTCCAATGGTATATCGCTTGAAAGAAACGGAGCCCAGATGAGAAAGATAGAAGCCGATAACCAATAGGTAGTGTCGAAGGGAAGGAAAAATAGAAGCCTCGAATTTGAATGACTGGTCCAAAAATTAGAGGAAAAAAATCCAAAATCTAAAACACTAGAAAGATGCACCTCTAAACCAGCTTTCCAATGGTATCTCATTTTCTAAAAAATGAGACCGTATGCCTGAGATATGCCCAAAATAGCATAGGAGGGCTGAGATGCAAGAGCACAAAAACACCTCTACCTTTGAATACAATAAATGCAGCATTAATGGAAAAATCAGGTAACCACTCCAGCAAAAACACATCCACCTCAAAATTACCTTTCCGGCAATATCTCATTCTCTCAATTTTGATCCCGGATGCCCAAGATATGCTCAAAAAAAGAACTCCCTGTCTGAATTGCCTTCACCATGCAACAAAGCCAAAAAAATATTTAACTGCTTGACTGTTAGCGGTTTGGCCCTAATCATGTGGATTGGCCGATGGTTACCCTAGAAGTCACCATAGCCCGCCAGGTGGTAACTGCGGTGGTGACCACGGGATCACCACGGGCTGTCAGCAGTTAAGTCGGTGATGAGCGCGGGAGGTTGCATGGTGGCACCCGGGTGGCTGCTCGGTGGTGGAACAGCCCAAATTTTTATTTTTTTATTTTTTTTTGAAATCACCCTATAGCATTGGGATGCATGCCATCCGTACAACCTGGTATGCCAAAAAAATTTGCCTTTGAGGCCAACTTGTCAAAAAATGACAAGTTTTATATGAATTTTGACTATCTCGGACCTTCCAGATGCAATTGTGAGGTCCATTTGGGCCAAAAGTGATCCAAAAAATAGTGATCACCTCGGGATCCATGCTGAGGTCGATTGCAAATTTTTTTTCTCATAGATTCCAACTTTGTCCAAATTGGACAAACTTTATATGGATCTTGGGGTTCTTGGATGCTCTGAACACAACCATGAGGCCCGTTTGAAGCCAAGATGACCATAAAAATAGGTCCCCCTAGATCTGATAGGAAACCCTCTCTAAAAATTCCAATCTAACGAACATAATTGAATCTCTCAGGAAGAGGATAGGGGCAAGTAGATTTGAAGCTCTGATACCATATTGAAGTTGATGAAAAATAATCCATAGCTCGCAAGAACACCTACACGCAAACACCTGTCATAGAAAGAGAGAAGAAGCAAACAGCTATGGAGGCCTTAACACATTGATCCATGAGAGAGGAGAAATCCTTGATGTGCAAAAACAAAGGTTGCAATCAATAATAAAATGTCAGAAAAGGTTACAAAGTGTTATGAGATCAATCCTTATAAAAGATTAGAAAACCTAAAAAGGTAAAACCCTAGGTTGCATAATAATAATTAATAAAACAATTAATTATCATATGCCTAAAGTTTAGCTTAAGTAGAAAGAGGTAATAAGTGACTGAATAATTAAATCAATATGATTCAATTAATCAGTAAACACTTTATTACTCTAACAAGATGGACCCCAAGTCTAGTCGTTAAGTATTCAAATGTATCCTTTGGTAGAGGCTTTGTAAATATGTCTGCAAGTTGCTCTTTAGATGTAACAAATTCTAGCTTCACTTGCTTCTCCTATACTTGTTCTCTTAAGTAGTGAAGCTTAATAGATATGTGCTTTATTTTAGAGTGCATCACTAGATTCTTTGAAATGTTTATAGCACTAGTGTTGCCACAATATATAATCACCGACTCAGTGATTACCTCATTCATACCTTCCAACACTTGCTTGATATATGCAATATTTGAATAGTTTGTTGCAGAAAAACATACTCTACTTCGGCTTTAGACTAAGAAATGAAAGATTGCTTCTTACTTGTCCATGTAATAAGTCTTTCACCAAAGAAAAATGCTCCTCCGGTGGTGATTTTTCTATCATCCACATTTCCAGCCCAATCAGCATTGGTGTAGACTTTGAGTTCAAACTTGCCTTCCTTAGGATACCATAATCCATAGTCATTTGTTTTCTTCAGGTATCTTAAGATTCTCTTTGTAGAAACCATGTGTGACTCCCTAGGATTTGTAGAAAATCTTGCAACAATCGCAACAGCATGTGCTATATCTGGTCTATTGTGAACTACATACATCAATTTACCAATCATTGATTGGTATAGTGTCTGATTTACCTCTATAGTTTCATCTTCCTTAGTCAGTTTACATCTAGTAGCCATTGGTGTTCCAATAGGTTTAACATCTTCCATGCCAAATGTTCTCAATACTTCCTTGATATATTTGGATTGTGTGATGAATATACCATCATTCTGCTGAATCACTTATAAGCCTAGAAAGAACTTAATCTCTCCAAACATAGACATTTCAAACTCTTTTCTCATTTCATCAGAAAATGATTTATAGATGTGATCTTGTGCTCCAAATATTATGTCATCAACAAATATTTTAGCAATCAAGATATTATCATCTGAATCTCCTTTCATAAATAGATTGCTATTCTCACTAGTTCTAACAAATGCAATACTCAACAAATAATTATGCAGCCTTTCATACTAGGCTCTCGGTGCTTGCTTCAAACCATATAAAGCTTTATGTAATCTACATACCATATATTTCTTGTTTGGATCCACAAAACCTTCTAGTTGTTCTATGTAGACTTCTTCTTTAAGTATCCCATTCAGAAAAGCTAATTTAACATCCATTTGATAAACCTTGAACTTTTTGTGTGCAACATATGAAAGTAGCATTTTGAATCCTTCTAATCTAGCAACAGGTACAAAGGTTTCACCATAATCAATTCCCTCCTACTATGCATATCCCTTGCATACCAATCTAGCTTTATTCCTTGTTACCTCTCCATTTTCATTCAGCTTATTTTTGAATATCCACTTAGTACTGATAACATTCTTATCTTTAGGTCTGGGTACTAAAGTCCATGTTTTGTTTTTCTCTATCTGTTCAATTTCTTCTTTTATTGCATTAACCCATTCTTCATTTTCCAATGCAACTTTAACATTCTTCGGTTCATATTCACAAACTAAACATGTACCTTGTCTTGTCTTACTCCTTGTCATCATTCTAGCTTGTCTATCTCCAATTATTTGTCTCAGGATGATGTCTCCTGACAAATCTTGCTAGTACTTAATCTCTTCTCTGTTGTTCATCCTGTGTAGGTTTATTTGCTTGCTCTGTAGGTCCTTCCCGCTCGTTGGTTTCTCTTTCTTGTTCCTCAGTATTGTTTTCTTGCTGACCGGTTGTCATAGTTTGTAGCTTCGGTAGATACTTTGGCTCAATGTAAGTGAATCTACCATAGTCTTCCAGTTCCTTTCTACTTTCTTCTACATTCTTGTCATCAAACTCATCAACCTGAACATTAGTACTTTCAATCATTTTATTTGTAACTTTATTTAGACACTTGTATGCTTTTCTTTTACCAGAATATCCAAGAAATATCCCTTCATCACCTTTTGAGTCAAACTTCCCATTTCTTTCATCTTTTAAAATAAAGCATTTACTTCCAAAAATTATGAAATAACTTACAGTGGTTTTGTGTCCAAACCGTAACTCATAGGGTGTTTTGTTAGTGTCCTTTAGTTGTACTTGGTTATGAACATAAACATCTATGCTAACAACCTCTCTCTAGTATGTATGAGCTACATTCTTCTCTATCATCAATGTCCTTGTGCAGTCAACAATTGACCTATTCCTCCTTTCAGCAATGCCATTCTGTCGAGGCATCCTTGGTGCAGAGACCTATCTTTTAATACCATGCTCATTACAAAAGTTAGTAAATTCATCAGAGATAAATTCACCTCCTCTATTCGATCTTAAGCATTTCAATACTTTACTAGTCTCTTTCTCTACTTTTTCTTTATACCACTTGAACATCTTGAATGCCTTAGATTTTTCTTTTAGAAACATAACAGTCATTAATCTAGTATAATCATCAACAAAAAGAATAAAATATCTATTTCCATTATAACTTTGAGTTCTCATAGGACCACATAGGTCGGTATGAACCAACTCAAGTATCTTCTTTGTTGAATAATCTTTGCTTTTGAAACTAGATTTGGTCATTTTACCTTTCTGACATTCATGACACATAACATGATCAGAATTTGATAAGTTAGGCAGACCTCTAACTCTTTTCTTTTTACTGATCTTAATCATGTTATAAAAATTTATATGACATAACCTTTTATGCCACAACCAAGCATCTTCATTTTTCATCATCAAGCAAGAAGACTCATCATTATCAAGATAAAACAAATTACCTTTTGATTGTGCTCCAGTTACAACTAGTCTTCCTCCATCATCAAATATTTTTACTTTCTTGCTCTCAAAAGAATCTCGGTGACCTAAATTGTTCAGTTGTGCCACACTTAGCAAATTATAGTTCAGTTCTTCTACCCAATAAGCATTTTCACATTTTATTCTATCATTTATCATCAGGATCCTTTACCTCTAACCATACAGGGTGTGTCATTACCTATTTTAATAGATCCTCCATTGTATTGCTCAAGATCAAATTTTTCATCATCACCAGTCATGTGATGTGTACAACCACTATTTATGATCCATGTATCATTTTTATTAAATTTAGAAATCAGTGTTGTTTCTACATGCTTTTCTTCTTCCTCAAAATCATCCTTCATAGAAACAAATACAACTTCTACATCATCATCTGAATCAGTGTCATAATCATCTTCTTCAACAATGTAACATACCTTTTACCTTTATCACTATTGTCTCGATTGTCTTTGTTGTAGTGTCGGTAGCTTCTATTGTTCCTTCTCCCATAGCTTCATTCACTAGATCAGTCTTTGTTTCTATCCTCTTCCTTCTTGTTTGGACATCTAGCAACAATGTGACCAACTTCTTTATAGTTAAAGCATGCAAAAGGTAACTTACACTTCTATCTACCTTTACCTTTAGGTGACCTTCTGGCCATAAGATCTTCAAGTTCATCAAGCTCATCATCAATATTGCTATCATTATCATCATGTTTACTACTAGACTTACCAATCTTTAGAGAAGTCATGAAAGCAGACTCAATAGTTGATACAACACTATTATCATAACTGTTAAGCTCAAATGTAGTAATTTTACCAATCAGATTGTCAAGAGTGAGAGTATTACCATGTATAGATCTCATTTCATGGATTGTAGCTATTCTGATTGCATAAATCGGTAATAAGGTTCTAAGGATTTTTCTTAACACAGTGTCCTCATCAATAACACCATTAGATCCTCTTATTGCATTAACAACTTCCTTTATTTGATTTGTATACTGCACTATGTTTTCACCTTCATCTTCATATCATCAAATTGTCCTCTTAAGCTCTCAGCTCTGGCTCTTTTGGCATTTACATCACCACTATAAACTTGAGCAAGTTTATCCTGTTACAAGTAGTAGTTGCCATTGCACCAAAAGATTGACCTGTTAATGCCTGATACAACCACTAGACTTATAGAAGACACAGGAGACTATTAAACCATATCACAAATCCTGAAGGGAGCGCTGAACATTTTTCCAACAATCTCCCCCTCAGCATTACCCGAGGGTTTTAAGGATTCGAACTTGTGACCAAGCTCTGATACCACTTGTTACAAGTAGTAGTTATTGTTGCACCAAAAGATCAACTTGTTAATGCTTGATACAACCACTAGACTTATAGAAGACACAAGAGGCTGTTAAACCATGTCACGAATCCTAAGGGGAGCACTGAACATTTTTACAACATATCCCACATTTTCTTAGTAGTAGTACATCCTTTGATATCTTCAAATTCTACATCATTTAGAGCAACATCAATCTCCATTATGGTGACATTATTCTCATGTCTGTCTCTTAACTGATCAAGGGTCAAAGGTCTAGTGGGCGGTGCAAGGTAGCCATTCTCCATTAGAGTGAGGGTAGAATTCCCAATTCTAGATACATGCAGCTTCATCCTGCTTTACAATATTGTGAAGTTATCCTTGTTTAGCTTTGGCACTTCCCTCTTATACATTTTGAGATCTTTGTGCTGAAGTCCTTAAAACTCTATTCCAAGCAACCAATGAGCTTTGATACCAATTGTTAGAATAAATGAGGGGGGGGGGGTAAATCATTTATCCATAGTCCCAAATCAAAATGTATAACCAAAAATAATTTACTTTAACTTCTGCAACTTGGTAACATAAAATACTATTTTGTCTGTGCTTTTACCGATTACCAGTCAATAATTTATAATGATTACTGATCAAATCCAATATACAATATGTAAAGTATGACAATCAAACAATCACCATAATCAACACATAACACAAAATATTTAATGTGGAAACCCTGTTAAGGGAAAAACCACCTCGGACCGGCAACCCAAAAATTGTTCACTCTTCTAAAGTGAGGTCAGTGAAGACCCAACCTTGTTAAAGGTTACAAAACACACTGTAAGGTGTGACCTTATTAGAGGATTTAATACTAACCATTATCGTCCAACCATCATTCACTATGGGGTTGACAGGATAACAAATGTACATTCTATGAATGACATTACAAGACTTTCAAGTCCACTCTATTAAGAGATTTATCTGATTACAATAGTTAAACTATAACAGTAGGTGATCTGATTACAATACAACTTCTATTGAAGATGTTTAGATCTATATTATGCTCATTTAAATCCTCTGATCAATATATCAATTTTGTTTCAACAATAATCAATGACTTACTATATCTTAGTAATAGCTTTCTAACACTTGGTAATCTCTGCAGTTCGGTTCTCCTTAACTAGTTTGATCAGGCATGTATGAAGCTTGTTCACATGATAATTCTCTAGTCTCCTTCCTCCAACATAAGTTTCATATTGAAACCCTAGTCTCTTAAATACACATGTAAACTATTTTCTTTTCATCCATCAGATTTTTCTGCTTATTCTTCTTCGTCCATTTTTCCACTTAGACCTTCCTCGACTGATGTGTCAGTAACATGTTTTGTTTTCATCCTTTAGATGTTCCTTGAATTTTTTTAGCTGTTAATCTTCGTAACAAACATTATCTCCAACTCCATAATCATACACTTTACAAATCATCAACTTCCATAGGCTAAACTAATCATTTTGTTCTTTTGTTCCTGCTTGGTTAACAAAGAAATGTGTCGGTGAACACAAGCTTAGTTTATACTATGCTCGGTATACACTACACTGCTTGGTGTATACTATGATGCTTCATCAACTGACCACACTGCTTTGTGTCTTTCAACTCTTTTCCTCATCATAGATGAATGCAACATAATCAAGTCAATAATATAAGGTCATAGACACATTAATAAGTTACCCAATGTATTCCTTATCCTCATCTATGATATACATCTTTCTCATGTAGATATTTCTATTCTTCATCTCTTTTTCTCCTTTCTACAAATGTTTAGGTATTGTAACTTACAAGATAAGTGCTGTCAAAACTAGTTGACATCAATGATAACATATTATTGATTTAATCATCTTACATATCTTATCAGCAACTCAGTGATCTCTAATCACTGATCTTCAATTAGGTTCTAAATCAGTTGTAGTTCATCAAAATCTTCATCCTTTGTTTATTGTTCCAATAAAGATGTTAAAACTTGTGATGTAGGTACAAATAAAAATAATTCCAATGGGTATGTTACCAACAAAGAGCCCAAGAGTGTCAAAGTGGTTAGCTCTTCTATTAGAACCACTAGGGTTAGAGATAAGGGCATGAGAAGAGAAAGATCTATTGAAAAGATAGTTATAGACTTGGACTCAGGTGAAGAGTTTGACAAAGAAATGGCTGATCAAAATACTAATTCCAAAAAAGAAGGTACAAAGTATCAAATAGAAGAATGCATTGATCTTGGTGATATAATGAACCTTGTTGATTCAATGGTTGTAGTTCACTGAACTCCAAAATAGTCTTCCCCTAGAAAAGAGACTTCTGATGCTACTCCCAAATGGATGGAAACCATGGTTAGAAAGAAATGGAACATAGTCCCAGTTTCTCTCCCACTAGATGATATGGTTAGAAAATGCTCAGGGAAAACCCCCAAAGCTATGAAATTGAAGGTTACCTCTACAGTGGATATTGTTTTAAAAAGATGGAAATGGGTTGTTGAAGTGGCTAAGACACTAACACAATATGAAATTAAAGAACCTAATATTAAATACTTTGTAGTAGAGAAGGTAGACTTGGGAGTTGTATCCATGACAAAAGATAATCTTCACTTTGTAGTTTCTACCAAGAAAATATTGAATAGGTCCTATAAAAATGAGAAGGATAAGTGGGAGATGAAAAAATGATAAAGACAATGGAAGAATATATGTAGATGCTATTCAAAATCATAATTCATATCCAATTACTCAAGAACCCATGTCCATCAACCAATCAAACATTCCTGACCAAAATTCAATGGGGAAAAATGATACTGGATGTATTTGATAGTTGGCTAGGAGTGATTCAAGAAGGGAACAAGTACATTAAAGACTCCAAGAAAGTCTAAAAAAATTCCACTATAGCCATCAGTGAGTTAGAAATACAATCCCTAGCATGGGAAAGAGAAGAAACGAAATGGGTAATGATAATATCCCAAATGACTGAAATCTAGAAGTACGAGATTACCAATTTTTTGTTAGAAAAATATGCTAAGAATATTGATGATGGTACCATGTACACTTAAAAAAGGCACATCAAATGAAGGAATTCAATAATGAAACAAGGGAGGGCAGAGTTTACTACACTGAAGGAGGATCTAAGTGATCTCACCCAATCCTTACTAGATAATGTTCGGTGTATTAAGGTAACATATGTGCGAGAATATGGCATCATGGAGAGGGACATGGATGCTCTATTCAAGACCTTTAGGGCCCATTTGGTAGCGCACCATTTCTAGCATTTGCTTGGAATTGGCATTTGTTATTGCCCATTTCGTCGAATCCTCAGTTTGGCAGTGCAATATGAAAATGGAATAGGAATGTGTTAATGCTCATTTTGGTTCAAAATGAGCATTAACATCTTCCATTTGAAAAGGTGGAATTGGCATTTGAAATTGGAATTTGAATGGAGGGAAAGCAAATTTTTAAATTTTTCATCTCTACACTTAATTTTTTAATTTTTTATTTGTGTGGGGGGATTTTATTTATTTGGGTGGTTTGTAACTTTGTTGTTTATTCAATTTTTTTCGAAAAAAATTCAAATTTTTTGCCGAATTTTTTTTCGAATTTTTTGATGATTTTTTTTGTCAAATTTTTTTTTAAAAAAATGATTTTTTTTTTAAAATTTTTTTTCTCAAATTTATTTTCTAAATTTTTAATCGAATTTTGGTTACAATGATTGTAACTTGGTTGCCTGCCACCAACTTTGGCTGCCTAAAATAGTCGATTACATTTTAAATTCAATTCCATTAATAAAAATGAATTATTAAATTTAAAAACATTAAAATAATTAAATAAAAAATAAAATAAAAATCATACTCAAATTCCAATTCCAGTTTCAAAAAGTGGAACGAAACGGTCAAGACATAATCTAGAAATGAAAAACCGGATTATCAAATCCATGATTTGACCATTTTCAGCATTTGGTCAAATTCATCATTTCCTAATTCCCGCTACCAAACGGGCCCTTAGAGAGGAAATCAAAGAAGTAAAGGAAATGAAAACACTAGTGGTGCATGACTTTTCAAGGATAACTATAATTGAATCCTTGATTTATGTATGCTTGGGTCACTTACCAAGATGAGCAGTAAAGGTAACCGAAGTTAAAATGGACAAAGATATATGGAAATAAAGAATTGTACATGTCGCCATTCTTAATTTCTAAGAACTTTAGGAGTTTTTTAATGCATACAAGGAATGGAAGGTGACCCATACCCCTCCTAGTCATCAAGACCAATCAACAGGTGTCTAAAGTGTCTATTCAGCCTTAGATGTGCTACCACATTTTCTTAGTTTTATAATCTAGTTTATGGCAGTCATTTCCTTTTCTTCAGTTATCTTAGACAGTTTCAAAAGCTATATGATACTATGTACTAAGGTAAAATAAACTCCATGGTTTAAAATAGCTGGTTAGCATGGTTATATATAGGTGATCTAAAGATAGAAAAAGGGTTCAAATCTTTTTCTTCAGTAGACTATATTTCACTTTTTGCAATATTTCCAAAAGAAACTTTTTATCTTTGAAAGAAAAGGAAGACAATTATTTTAGAAAATTTAGATCTGTACGTCTGAATTTTTTAGGACAAAGTTTCTATGTGAATTTTGCTCAAGTTGCTAAATCTTCCTTTACTTTTGGATTACATATATATATGTTTAAGGATTTGTTACATTATCTATTGAAGTTAGAATGAGTATATTATGTTTATGATAAATAGAATCTGTGCATTCTATAAACAAGCAATTTGTTAAGAAGTGAGTTTTGTATTCATTGCATGTTGATGAGTAAAAATTAGGAAACCCTTATATATTTTATGGTTAAAAGTATATTTGAATGTTAGTTTAGTTTTCATTCATTGAAAACCTTAAAAGGGAGTTGTACCTTCAAAATTTAGAGGGGAATTATTTATAATTTACCCAACTATCGATAATGGATTTGTGTTTTAATAAAAGGGGATAGAGTCAAAATTGTTTTTTCATCAAAAGAAAAGTCTATTAGCCAACATATTTTGGCGACTCTATTGGGGATCAAATAGGAAAGATACTTTAAACAATTGACTTGACATGGGATATAATGGTTTTACTCCATGAGAATATTTTTCCTATTTCACAGCCCAACTTAGGCTTTCAAGGCAACCAAGAAGATATTATCAGTTCATTAAATATTGTAGCCTAGCACACAAGAAGGAGTCCAAAAGACCATAGGAGAAAAATTTTAGTGTTAGAAAGAGAGGAGGATTTATCTGCTAACTTAAGGTTTATTCTGCTGAGACAAATAAGAAGACACGAAAGAAATGCAAATAGATACTAGACAATAAACCAAGCTCCTGAAGTTCTAGGAAATGGAGAATAGTTGAGGAGCCAATAGATGATTGAATCTTTATTGGATTAACATTCTTGAGTTTCAAATATTTACAAGATCCTAATGGAGAGAGGGACTGGTCGATCCTATTTTTGAACCATTACAACATTTGAGTTTTTCACCTAATCTTTCTCATACTAGATGGTCCAGAAGTAGACCCCCACCTCCTCCAAAGTATTTCACATCTCCTACTTTTCAAGCCCTAACCTTTCATAGAAAAATCCTCCATATTGTTATTAATATCATACATTTAGTTAATCTAGTGACCCAACCTTGGGGCACAACCATAGGACCTCTGAACTTGGGAACCTAGTTAAATGCCTTACCAAAGGGAGCAATGGATAATTTACCAAAATTCAATGGAGATGGTAAGACATCCATAGATGAACACTTGAATGCCTTTAATGTATCATGTGGAGTGCTTGGTGTTCAACATCAAGATGTAGCTAGCAGAATTTTTTTACAAACCTTAAAAGATGTTGCGATGGAGTGGTTTTATCACTTGCCCAATGCTTCCATTGAAAATTAGAATGGCATGAGAATGAAATTCGACAATAGGTTCAAAAGTGTTGAAGATGAGCATTCTGTCTTGGCTCAACTAAACCAGTTAAAGAAGGAAATGCATGAACCAATGAGGTATTATGTAGAAAAGTATAATAATATTGTTAATAAGATCATAGTTTCTTAAAGGCCTATGATTGAGAGCCATAAGTATTTCTTTCTAAATTATATGCCACCCGATATTGGTGTCCATCTTAGAAGAAACAAGGTAGCTGATTTGGTAGAAGCGCATACACAAGAAATCAAACTGGAAGGTGACATCATCACATCTAGTAAATGGAGAAAGGAAGTTCAGAATCCTAATGCCCAAGCATCAACCTCTTCTAATCCTATAGTCCAAAGGCTAGTCAATGATATGATTTCCTTGAAAAGATAGATGTCGAAGGTGAGTACATCATATCCATAACCCTATGAAGATATTGATAGGAAGTAGTTTAGTCAATAGAATAAGTAGCTTCCTCCAACATAGCTGAGAATAGCTATTGATCCCCCCCTAGGTAAAGGTAACATGTGTGCTTTCCACTTGACTATAGAACATGACAAGAGTTCCTGGCCTGAGATGATCATGTATGCTCAAATGACCACCATGGAGGATACATTGGGAGAAGCCATAGAAGATGAAAATAATCTAGAGGAACTTGGAAACTTTGGAAATTAATTCTTTGAATATGATTCTGACTCAGAGAGAGGAGGTGATATATTAGTGACTCTAGAAGATCCTTTATGCACTGTAATTATTATAGGCCAAATAAATTTTAGAACCCCAAATAATTTAGCCTCCTAGGAAACTCCTGCAAATAATAAGGAGCTTGGTGTTCAAAATCCCAACATGGGTTCAATTGGCTCAAAAACTCCTAAGGTGCAAGAAATTTGTATCCCAACTCTCCTTTTGATATTCTAGAATTTTGTAAGTCTTCCAGAATTCAAATATCTCCTATAGAATATTTAATATTGAATCCTAAAGATCTTGATAAATTGGTGAAGTATGTTCATGGAGAACGCCCTCAAATACAACCTAGCAACTAGCAATTTGTAAATAGTGAGTCTCCCATTTCTCAATTATTTTCTTACCCTCTTGAAGTACCCTCACCTCAAGATGAGTCATTTGTAAATGCATCAAATGATACCTCTTCTATTGATTGTGCAAATCCTAATCCATTTTATGTCTCCTTATTTTTCAATGGTCACAAACTTAGTATTTGTATAATTGATTCTAGTGCTTCCAATAATATCATGTTGTCCCCTGAGGCTAAGTCCTTAGGCCTGACTCTCACCAAGACTTATAGAAAATGTTATTTGATGGATAGAAAACAAGTCCCCTTACTTGGACAAATAAAACATGCACAAGTGGCTCTTACAGCCTTCCCTGATAAGAAGTTAAAATTTACTATGTTGGTGGCAGATATCCCTACTAGCTATGGTATGATTTTGAAAACCTTTTACAGAGACCTAGGAGGAGATATCAAGATGGATTGGTCAAAAGACAAAATTCCCGTAGGAAAATAGAAAGTAAAATTGGAACCTGAAACAAAGCAAGGGTTTTATCTCGACCAAAATGTCCAACTAATCCTCTGCTATGCTTCTCCTTGATGAGATTATCCCTCATAGAGCTTTGTGGAATCCACAAATGACTCCCTCTAAATAGCATATCATCTTGGATGATAAAATCCAGCCATTTTGTCCTATCTAGAGTAACAGGTTCTTTACAAGCTTTCCAAGCTTCACCAAAATTGGGATCCTCTGGATACAAATTCTTGAGTTCCTTGAACCCAACCACCTCAATCTACATCTTTGTCAGCAATAGTTGCCTTCTGCTAAATGCATCTACAACCCTATTAGACTTTCCACTTCTATGTTTCAAAAAAAATGTATAACTCTGCAAAAACTCAACCCATTTCAAATGTCTTTGATTCAAATTTCCTTGACTATTCAAATATTGCAAAGCTTGATGATCAGTATAAAAAATAAACTCTTTAGGAAGTAGATAGTGTCTCTGCTTCTTCAATGCCTGAACTATAGCATAAAATTCCTGATCATAAACATAATATTTTTTCTTGGCATCATTTAACTTCTCACTAAAATAAGCAATAGGTTTACCTTCTTGGCTCATAACAGCTCCTATTGCAGTACCAATAGCATCACAGTCTACTTGAAACACCTTATTAAAATCTGGAAGTGCTAAAATAGGTTGTTCTGTAACTTTTTGTTTCAACAATTGAAAACTCTTTTCTGCCCCATTAGTCCACTTAAACTCTTTTCTATCCCCTCTCATTGTTTCAGTCAAGGGACCACAAATACTGCTAAAATTTTTGATAAACTTTCTGTAAAAGCTAGCCAAACCATGAAAAGACCTTACCTTAGTAGCACTCCTTGGAGTAGGCCATTCAAGGATAGCTTGTACTTTCTCTAGGTCCATTTTTAGACCTTCTGCTGAAACTACAAATCCCAAATACACTAACTCTTTCTTCACAAAACTGAACTTCTTCAAATTAATCAACAATTTCTCATCTCTCAGCTTCTCAAACACCATACTAATATGCATCATATGTTCCTCCAATGTCTTGCTAAAGATCAAAATATCATCTAGGTAAACAATGACAAACTTACACAAAAATTCTTTTAGAACCTCATTCATGAGCCGCATGAAAGTGCTCGGTGCATTGGTTAGCCCAAAAGGCATGACTAACCACTCATACAGTCCTTCCTTTATCTTGAAGGTAGTCTTCCATTCATCTCATCTGATCTGAATCTGGTGATATCCACTCTTCAAGTCTATGTTTGAGAAATACACAACTCCACTCAAACAATCCATAATATCATCCATTCGTGGCAATGGAAATCTATAGTTGATTGTGATCTTGTTTATTGCTCTGAAATCTGTACACATCCTCCATTCACCATTCTTCTTTCATGCTAATACTGTTGGTACAACACATGGACTCAGGCTCTCCCAAATCAATCCCTTCTGTAACAACTCATGTACTTGTCTGTTCAACTCTTCATTTTTTGTTGATGTCATTCTGTGTGCTGCCTTGTTTGGCAAACTAGCTCCTGGAATCAAATCCATCTGATGACTGATCTTCCTTACTAGTGGTAATCCATTAGGTACATTATTAGATACAATATCTTGAAACTCATTCAACAAATCTACAACCTCTACAGGTACATCCTCTACTTCTTCTTTACCAGCTTTTGGAATTAAAACAAAACACACATGCTCATGCCTCATACCATTTAGGAATTTTCTTCCATCAACAAATGTTATTCTTGCATTATGACATACCTTTTCTTCGGTCTCCTTCAATGGCTTTAGCTTATGTCACACTCCATCCTTTGTTAGGGAATAGGTATTTGCATGACCATCATGTACAACACATCTGTCAAACTACCACGGTCTACCCAACAACATATGACATGCATCCATAGATATGATATCACATAGTACCTCATCTTGGTACCCGTTGATCTTGAACTTTACCAGGCATTATTCACTGACCATGACCTTGTGGTCATCCTGCACCTAGGTAATCTGATATGGATGTGGGTGTTTCTATCTTTTGAGCTTCAACTTTGTCACCATCTCTTTTGACACCAAATTGTCAGTGCTTCCACTATCAATAATCACATCACAACATTTTCCCTCACACTTGCATCGAGTGTGAAATAGGCTTCTCCTTTGTTCAGGTTCATTCTCACCACTCAGCAGGACTCTTTTATTGATCAACATTTCTCCTCTTTCAGCATCTTCAAAATTTGAGGATCTGACATCTTCATCTACATGTGCCACCCTGGCTTGGCCTTCATTCCTCCTATCCCTCCTCCCTTGGCGTTGAGGACATTCAAATGCCCTATGACCTTCTTCTCCATAATGAAAATATGTTCCATGGAAGCCTCCTCTTCCTGAACCTTGTCCTCTTCCTCTTCCTCTCTGATCTCTATTATTCTGATCTTGGAAATGATTGGAATTGTTTCCTCTCTAATTTTGACTCCTACTAGCCTCATCCTTCTTTTTCAGATCTTCATTTCGGCCTCCATATGACCATCCACTAGATCATCCACCATGACCTCTTCCATTTTGTCTGCTCTCAAACTTCTTGTTTAGCTTTTCCTTGACTTTTAGGGAAAACTAGTATGCCTCTTCAATACTGTTCATTCGAACCAAATTCAGCTCCTCCTAAATGCTGGGCCTCAACCCAGTAAGGTAATGAGAAACTTTCTCCTTATCAACTTCTGCATGGCCTGTTCAGATGAGGATTCGATAGAACTCCTTTGTATACTCCTGAATAGATCATCCCGCTTGCTTCAAACTTTGCATTTTCTTTAGTAGGTCAAGCTCATAATCAACAGGGATGAACTATCGCTTCAATTTATGCACCATCTGATCCCATCTTGTGATTTTATCTTTCCCTCTTCTATTTCACTCCAATTGAATCTCTTGCCACTAGATCTTCGCATGACCTTTCAGTCTGGCCTTTGTGAATCTGACCCTATCAGGATCCTCAATATCTTCATACTCAAAATATTCTTCACATTCATTGATCCAATCGATCAATTCTTCCGGGTTAAGATTTCCTGAAAATGCAAGAATCTCAATCTTAGGTCTTTTTTTGATCTTGGAAATGGCTTAAAAAGTCTTTCTTCCTCCTGGTTCACAACTTTGACTTCTCCTTTTTGATCTTCTTCTTTGGCTTCATCCTCGCTTTCATCTCTGACATTAACATTCATTCCTCTATGAATCTCCTGTTGCAATGCTTACACTTGTCTCTGGAGTGCTCTAACCTTAGGTGTTACAACACCAGCTCTTCCACCACATTCCCTTTGTGGAGGCATTTTCATGATGCGTGCTGAAACCCTAACCACGGTCTTGGTGTAAACTACTTCACAGTCGGTGATCTGTTTACACACTCAAGAACTCCTGCTCTGATACCACTTGATGAAGGGTGCTCCCCTTAATACCACAAACACATAACAGAAACAGAGAAACAACAACAACAATACGCAAGAATAGAAAATTGGCTTCTTATTATCTCCACAAATGTGAAATTATAAACTTTCAAAAGTACAATATGAAAAGCCACATGGGCATTCCCTTACAATATTCTATAGGACAAAGCCTCGAATCAATACCTAGATCTACTATCCAGAACTACCATAGACAACACTACGGGCCTTCTATGTATAGGCATCTTTCCATCGCTCGAGAAGGTTCTAGAAATTTAGCCCTAAGGGCCGACCAAACTTAGAATAATTTTATTTTTCAATTTATTACATCAAAGTCAGCTCAAAATAACTTTTGAAACCCAAACAGAAATTTTGAAAGAAAATTATTTTTTGCCATTGTAGGTGGCCTGACTTTCAGAGACCATAACTCATCACCAGTTGACCTGATTGGCTATTATAACCCTATTTCGAAAATGCCACGAAGTTCTCTACAGGCTTGACTAGTGCAAGCGCGTATCACCCAAATTTTTGACCTCATCCGAGGCCTCTAAAGCCTTCAAAATTGAGTTCAAAGTTTTTGTACCCTGAGCCAATACCAAAAATCTTCAATATCTTCAAAACTAGACCTGATCTAGCCATGAAACTTTGTTGGCAGGCTGATATGACTGAGATGAACCTCCACATGTAAAATTAGAACATTCCTAGATTTATGACCAACTTACTAAAAATAGCAAGTTCCCATAAATAGAAACTCTGCACAAGATAGCCCTTATTGAATACAAAAAACAAAAATATTTTTGGGTGATGCAAGATTGCTCTTACACCCAGGATGCTCCTGTATCAGACACCCGAGGTAATTTGAGAAGTGACCTCGTCACATCTCAGGTTTGTAGAGGAATACCAAGGCAGTTAACCTCCTCCTTTGTTAGCCATGATGAATCTTCAATAGGTCATCCTTTCCACTTGACTAGATATTCTTCATATGTCCCATTCCTTGTGCTTCTGCCAACATGACTATCCAGTATATCCTTAATCTCTTTGGTATCTAAACTAGTTGCTGGAATACTCCACTGTGCTACTAGAACCTCATCTTCAACACCTCCCTCATTATACTCTGTCAAATCTAAAATGTTAAACACTGGTGAAATATTTAGCTCAATAGGCAATTCTACCTCATATGCATTTTCTGAATCATGTTTCTTCAGTATTTTACATGGCCCAAACTTCTTCATTTTCAATTTGTTATATGTACCAACTTGAAATCTTTCCTTCCGCAAATGAACCATGACTTCATCTCCAACTTGAAATTCTTTATGCCTCCTTTTCTCATCTACCTTAGCCTTATACTGCGCATTCATCTTGGTAATGTGCTTCCTCACCTCCTCATGGATGTTCTTCAAGTATTTTGCAAAATCCTCAGCTTTAGCACTACTTATTTCTCCTTTATCTATCTTTCTCAACTCAGATGCATTTCTTGGACTACTCCCATATACAATCTGGAATGGTGATCTACCAGTGCTCCTATTGACTGAATTATTGTATGCAAATTTTGCCTGTGGTAAAATCAAATCCCATCATGTTGGCTTATCTCCAACCAAAAATCTCAGCAAATTTCCCAAACAACTATTCACCACCTCTGTCTATCCATCAGTCTGTGGATGATGTGATGAACTGAACTTCAAATCTATCTTCAACTTCTTCCATAATGTATGGTAGAAATATCCAATGAACTTAGTGTCTCTATTTGAAACTATGGTCTTTGACAAACCATGTAGTCTCCCTACTTCTCTGAAAAACAATTTTGCTATATGAACATCATCATTAGTCTTCTTGCAGGGAATGAAATGTGCCATCTTCGAAAATCTATCAACCACCACAAAAATTGAATCATGTACCCGCTGTGTCCTTGGTAAACCAAGAACAAAGCCCATACTGATATCCTCCCAAGGCTTCTCTAGTATAGGTAATGGCTGATACAACCCTATATTCTGCTTCACTCCCTTCACCATCTGACATACTCTCAAACTCTATACAAAATTCTTGACATCTTGCTGCAATTGTGGCCAATAATAATTTTCACTAACCAAAGCAAGGGTTTTATCTCAACCAAAATGTCTAGCCAATCCTCCACTATGCTTCTCCTTGATGAGATTCTCCCTCATAGAGCTTCATGGAATGCACAACTGACTCCCTCTGAATAGCATATCATCCTGGATGATAAAATCCAGCCATTTTGTCTTGTCTAGAGTAACAGGTTCTTTACAAGTTTTCCAAGCTTCACCAAAATTGGGATCCTCTGGATACAAATTCTTGAGTTCCTTGAACCCAACCACCTCAATCTACATCTTTGTCAGCAATAGTTGCCTTCTGCTAAGTGCATCTGCAACCCTGTTAGACTTTCCACTTCTATGTTTCAAAATAAATGTATAACTCTGCAAAAACTCAACCCATTTCAAATGTCTTTGATTCAACTTTCCTTGACTATTCAAATATTACAAAGCTTGATGATCAGTATATAAAACAAAATCTTTAGGAAGTAGATAGTGTCTCCACTTCTTTAATGCCTGAACTATAGCATAAAATTCCTGATCATAAACAAAATATTTTCTCTTGGCATCATTTAACTTCTCACTAAAATAAGCAATAGGTTTACCTTCTTGGCTCATAACAGCTCCTATTGCAGTACCACTAGCATCACAGTCTACTTGAAACACCTTATTAAAATCTGGAAGTGCTAAAACAGGTTGTTCTGTAACTTTTTGTTTCAACAATTGAAAACTCTTTTCTGCGCCATTAGTCCACTTAAACTCTTTTCTATCCCCTCTCATTGTTTCAGTCAAGGGACCATAAATACTGCTAAAATTTCTTATAAAATTTTTGTAAAAGCTAGCCAAACCATGAAAAGACCTTACCTCAGTAGCACTCCTTGGAGTAGGCCATTCAAGGATAGCTTGTACTTTCTCTAGGTCCATTTTTAGACCTTCTGCTGAAACTACAAATCCCAAATACACTAACTCTTTCTTCACAAAACTGCACTTCTGCAAATTAATCAACAATTTCTCATCTCTCAGCTTCTCAAACACCATACTAATATGCATCATATGTTCCTCCAATGTCTTGCTAAAGATCAAAATATCATCTAGGTAAACAATAACAAACTTACCCAAAAATTCTTTTAGAACCTCGTTCATGAGCCGCATGAAAGTGCTTGGTGCATTGGTTAGCCCAAAAGGCATGACTAACCACTCATACAGTCCTTCCTTTGTCTTGAAAGTAGTCTTCCATTCATCTCCTTCTCTGATCCGAATCTGGTGATATCCACTCTTCAAGTCTATCTTTGAGAAATACACAACTCTCCTCAAACAATCCATAATATCATCCATTCATGGCAATAGAAATCTATAGTTGATTGTGATCTTGTTTATTGCTCTGGAATCTGTACACATCCTCCATTCTCCATTCTTCTTTGGTGCTAATACTGCTGGTACAACACATGGACTCAGGCTCTTCTAAATCAATCCCTTATGTAACAACTCATGTACTTGTCTGTTCAACTCTTCACTTTCTACTGGTGTCATTCTGTGTACTACCTTGTTTGGAAAACTGGCTCCTGGAATCAAATCCATCTAATGACTGATCTTCCTTACCAGTGGTAATCCATTAGGTACATTATTAGATATAATATCCTGAAACTCATTCAAAAAATCTACAACCTCTATAGGTACATCCTCTACTTCTTCTTTACCAGCTTTTGGAATTAAAACAAAACACACATGCTCATGCCTCATACCATCTAGGAATTTTCTTCCATCAACAAATGTTATTCTTGCATTACTGCATACCTTTTCTTTGGTCTCCTTCAATGGCTTTAGCTTATGTCGCACTTCATCCTTTGTTAGGGAATAGGTATTTGCATGACCATCATGTATAGCACATCTGTCAAACTGCCACGGTCTACCCAACAACATATGACATGCATCCATAGATATGATATCACATAGTACCTCATCTTAGTACCCGCCGATCGTGAACTTTACCAGGCATTGTTCACTGACCATGACCTTGTGGTCATCCTATACCCAAGCGATCTGATATGGATGTAGGTGTTTCTATCTCTTGAGCTTCAACTTTGTCACCATCTCTTTTTACACCAAATTTTCAGCACTTCCACTATCAATAATCACATCACAACATTTTCCCTCACACTTGCATCGAGTGCGAAATAGGCTCCTCCTTTGTTCAAGTTCATTCTCACCACTCAGCAGGACTCTTCTATTGATCAACATTTCTCCTCTTTTAGCATCTTCAAAATTTGAGGATCTGGCATCTTCATCTACATGTGCCACTCTGGCTTGGCCTTCATTCCTCCTATCCATCCTCCCTTGGCGTTGAGGACATTCAAATGCCCTATGACCTTCTTCTCCATAATGAAAACATGTTCCATAGAAGCCTCCTCTTCTTGAACCTTGTCCTCTTCCTCTTCCTCTCTGATCTCTATTATTCTGATCTTGGAAATGATTGGAATTGTTTCCTCTCTAATTTTGACTGCTACTGGCCTCATCCTTCTTTTTCAGATCTTCATTTTGGCCTCCATATGACCGTCCACCAGATCATCCACCACGACCTCTTCCATTTTGTCTACTCTCAAACTTCTTGTTCAACTTTTCCTCCACTTTTAGGGCAAACTGGTATGCCTCTTCAATACTGTTCATTCGAACCAAATTCAGCTCCTCCTAAATGCTGGGCCTCAACCCATTAAGGTAATGAGCAACTTTCTCCTTATCAGCTTCCGCATGGCCTGTTCTGATGAGGATTTGATAGAACTCCTCTGTATACTCCTGAATAGATCATCCCACTTGCTTCAAACTTTGCATTTTCTTTAGTAGGTCAATCTCATAATCAATAGGGATGAACTGTCACTTTAATTTATCCACCATCTGATCCCATCTTGTGATTTTATCTTTCCCTCTTCTATTTCACTCCAATTGAATCTCTAGCCACCAGATCAAGCACCCATCAACCAAATTTTTGACCTCTTCTGGGGCCTCTAAAGCCTTCAAAACTGAGTTCAAAGTTTCTGTACCCTGCGCCAATACTGAAAATCTTCAATATCTTCAAAACTAGACCTGATCTAGCCATGAAACTTTGCTAGCAAGCTGATATGACTGAGATGAACCTCCACATGTAAAATTAGAACATTCTGAGATTTATGACCAACTTACTAAAAATAACAAGTTCCCATAAATAGAAGCTCTACACAAGATAGCCCTTATTGAATACAAAAATAGAAATATTTTTGGGTGATGCAAGATTGCTCTTACACCCTGGATGCTCCTGCATCATGTCCCCATTTAGATAGAAGTTGAGGAATTACAACTTGAGGGTTGCAAAATCCCAGATTTCAAATATTGTTCTTGTGTGAAATAAAAATGGTGAAATAAGGATTTGTGTAGACTTTAGGAACTTAAATCAGGCTAGTTTGAAGGATAAATATGCCTTATCGGTGATGGATCACATATTGCAGATAGTGGAAGGCTCAAAGATGATGTTAATTCTAGATGGATTCTTGGGATATAATCAAATAAGCACGGCTAAGGAGGATCAGCACCAAATAGATTTTATAACCCCATGGGGAACCTTGGCATATAATCTAATGCCATTTGGTTTGTTTAATTATGGGGCCACCTTCCAAAGAGCTATGAACTCCTCATTTAGAGACTTGAAAGATAAGATCATTGTTATCTATCTAGATGAATTGATCAACTTTTCTAAAAGAAGGAAGAACCATCTGAAAGACCTGAAGGTCATGTTACAGTGGTGTAGAGACCAAGGAATTTCTTTGAACCCCAAGAAATCAATATTCTATGTGATGGAGGGAAAATTACTTGGGCACTTGGTCTCTAAAGATGACATCAAGATTGACCTCAAACAAGTAAGAGAAATCCAAAAACTAAGTTTTCCTTCAAATAGAAGCAGAGTTAAGTTCTTCTTTGGACAAGTAAATTTTCTTAGATGATTTTTTCTCAATTTTACTGAAACTATGAAGCATATAGTGGGCTTATTGAGTAAAAAGCAAGTGACAGGCTTCTAAAAAGGCCATCTTTCTAAGATCTTTTTAAGTAGTTTATTTTCAAGCAGACATGAACTTATATATATATATCTATGTATGTATGTATGTATGTATGTATATGTGAAGACATGAAGTAGAACTGTGGATGGTTTAAAGAAATGATATATTTTCTTGAATTAATGGATAGGAATGGTATAATGCAATAGTTATATGTGCTAATGAATGTTACCTTGCCTATGCTATGCTTTTGGGTAGTTTCCTTCCTCTAGCCATAGGTTTTGAAAGAGTATTAATTAAGAACTTTGCACTTTCTTCCTAATATTAATGACGAGGATATATATGTGTGGAAGTTTGTATGTGCATTAATTATTTTGTAGGTATTTATCATGGGCATTCAAGGATCGACATTGTGGTGCTGGAATAGTCAAAGCCAACCATTGTTGCAAGATCTTTGCAAGCAAGGCAAGTCAAATATTATTTCTTGTTGCATGCAGTGCACAGATTTAGTACCCTCAATGTGCTATATTCTGGGAAGATGTATTCTTGATTAATGCTATTTCTGTTCTAAAACTTTATGAATTTGTAATGATCCTCATTTATGGAGTGATCTTAGATTTAGGAGGTAGTTGTAGTTTTCCTTCATATAAATGATTGTTGTAACACTTTGGAGTTTGTCAAAATTCAAAATAGAACTATTGTCATAGTGATACTATTTTACTTTCAATCAAGTGTACTCATTTTCCATGAATAAATAGAATGCATAGTTTGAGTTTAAATCTTTTATCTTGATTGTGTTTTCCATTCACTCATCCAAGGGGACCCACTTGGTGAGTGAATTGCTTTGTTAGAGTAGAATTCATTTTCATGTTTGTTTAGAAGTGAAGTAGAACTTTGTTGTTGCTACAGCCACTGGTAATAGACCTAGTAGATTGTTCCTGCAGCATAGGTGGTTAGAGTAACTCCTACTTGTGATTACTTGTTTTGCTAGATTAATTCATTTATTGGTTTTAGCATAGTTTTCCTGAAGCTCAAAGCACTTGAATTTCATAGAGTAGTCATAAGATTGGGAGAGTTTGAAGCATATACTTTGTGAATGCCATTCCAAGTTTACGTCCCTAGTCAATAATTAAATGAGACTAAATAATCCATTTAGCAACCATTTAGGGTGTCCAATCCTGAAATAGGCAATCCATTACCATAGGTTTCTAATACCATTATTTGGCCAAACATTTCTGGCATCGTTTCTAGGGATGGTGTTAATTTAAACTTATCCTAGTGTTTATATTCTCAATTTCAATAATCTAGACCTTAGTTGTAAGTATTTTATGCATAGACAAAGAGACCACCTTTGGAGATTCCTTACTTGTAATAACCAAGTTGAACCATTTGATATTTTTAATCCTGAACCTGAGGAACCCCAAAATGAGAACAAAGAAGAAGAACCCTTTGAAAAACCATTTGGTGATGCTCAAGAACAAATATCCTCACCGTTGTCCTCTAAAGGATCACTACATTTGAATGACCTTTTTGTTGAACCTGACTATCAAGACAACCCATTTTCCCTTGTTATCTATCAGCCACCATGACCAGGTCCTCCTCCAAGAATGATTCAACCTACATTTCCTTTCCCTATCCCCACTCAGTATGGCAATCATAATCTAAAGAACATACCCTCCTCTGTGCTTCCTAAATTTTATGGCCTTATTATCAAGGACCCTAAGACCTTCCTGTTTGAATTTGACATGGTCTATGGGAGCTATGATTACACAACTGATGCCCACAAGCTAAAGGTGTTACCATCCACTCTCAAGGAGGCTACTCTAAGATGGTTCATGGGGTTGGGTGCCAATGCTATAGTAGATTGTGATGCAATGAGAAATTTATTTCTTTCTAAGTATAAGGAATACTATAGGGGACGTGACATGAAAGGGGATTACATTTTTAAAATGTCACAAAAGGAAGGTGAGACCTTGGAAGACTATGTCTCAAGGTTTATGTTCAATTTGCAGTGCAACAAACAACATCAGTTGAATGAGGAGTCGCAAAAACACCTTTTCTTAAAAGGTGTAAATGATGGAAGTATTGAGTCCCTATACCTTATGGTAGGAGGAGACATTACTTAGAAGAACTGGGCTGATGTAAAGAACATATGTTTGAACTATTCAAGGGCTACTATGAAAAAAGGTAGGGGACTGAGAGACCTACCACATAAGTCCAATGGTTTGGGGGTTTCTAAAATAGAGTTTTCCAATCTTCTGTCTGACTTCAAGCAAGACATCATCAATGATGTTACCACTCAGTTAGATAGCATGCAAGCAAGTAGAAAGAAGGACGAGGCAGACACTGTGCTGGCTGAATTCTACTCTCATTACAGAGAAGAGAAGAGAAATTATAGGTGTGAAATAGTTGCATTTGTGGATACTAACTCGATGTCCACCGAGTTAAAAGCTATAGATGAGGAGAATGGAGAAGTTTTTTATGTTTCTCAAAGGTGACCATGGGCTCAGAGACAAGGTATGCCTCCAGACACCTTGAATAATTTTGGTTATAATAATAACAATAGTAGTCAATGGCTAAACCATGCCCCTCAAAATTCTACCCCTCAAGGATAGAATTAGAGTTATAACTAGTCTAGCCAACATCCATAGTATAACCAAGCCTATCAACAACAACCTCCATTTAACCCATGCCAACAACAATTCAACCCATATCAGCAGCCACAACAACATAACCAATGGAAATCACATGGTAACTGACAACAACAACCTCACTGGGGACCCAATTAGCCCAATTAGTAGCAAGTTATTATGCCTCCACCTCAGCAGCAAGCTATTATGCCTCCACCTCCTATAGCCAATGATAACCCTCATAAGCCAACACAACTTCCTACACAACCAACTCCAAATCCTAACAATAAGCAACAAGCTTATTCCCTGCAAGTAAATGATATTCATCTCAGATCAGGAACTACATTTCCTACACCTAAGGAGCCTATAATAACTAAAGTTTCTATTACTAAGAACATACCTGTGAGCCAAACTACTAATGTCCCACTTGTTCCTCAAATTGCACTAGTATTGAAAAATCCCTCTTATCCACAAAGACTGGCCCAATCAACACCTCCAAAAGAAAATCCCATAGTAGCTGATTTAATTGATCAACTTAAGCAAATGATAGTTCAAATTGTATTATTGGATTCCCTTAAAGAAGTCCCCATTTATAATAAGGAAACCAAAGAAGCCTATATTAAACAAGCGGGAAGGAAGAGGAAAGAACCTGACACTGTCCATGTTCTTGGGTAGCTTTCTGATCTCATGTTAAGCAAAGTTTTATTGTCTAAGTACTCTAATCTAGGAAGCCCAGTGGTCACTATTCATATTAATGGTATACAAATATAGAATGTCTTGATTGACCTAGGAGCATCCATCAATGTCATGAATAAGGAAGTTTTGCTTAGGCTTAGCATTATTGGTTTAAGGGATACACCTACAGTACTCCACTTAGCTGATAATTCCACTGTAAAACAAGATGGCATGGTAGAAGACATTATTGTAACACTAGATTCCTTGGATTACCCTTCAAATTTCATAGTCTTGTCCCCCAAAGCCACTCTAGGAGGATATCTATTAATCCTAGGATGACCTTGCCTAGCCATAGATGATGCTTGCATTGCATTTCGCTTAGGAAAAATGACCATATAAGATGGGATAAATACCAAGAAACTAACTCTGTATTCTCCAGCCAAACCCCAAGTAGGTCTTGACCAAGTTATCTGGCCATATTTAGGTGATGCTACCCTTGAAGAACACTCAATACAATAGCTTATGGTTATTGAAAGAGATCCATTTATGGTGTCACAAGAAGAATATGACATACTAGCAGCAATTCTCACTAACCAATATGGCTCTGAAGCATCTTCTTGTGCTATCCCTAACTATTCCCTCCAAACCATACTACCCAAGTAGACCTCACCTCAGTCTCCTACAACATTTGATTATCTCCATACCTTGTTACCCCATGAGATACAATCACCATCATTTATAGAAATTACGATGCTAGATAAAGTAAAAAGAGTTGAAATTTCCTTAGGTAAGGAGTTACATGTTGTTGGTGTCCAAAATGATGCTTATGCTCTAATAGGCTACCAATGTACCTTGAGACTGATATTAGGAATGGTTAGTTCCAAGTGTAGGAGCTCTACAAGGCAACTGGACCAACTATAGGGACTTAATATGCCCTCTTCTACTTCTGGCTCTGCAAAACCAAGGCAGGTGCACCTAACCTAGTATAAAATATACTTCATACACCAAGAACTAGGTTTGAATAACAGATAATAGGATAGTAAGAAAGTACTAAGTGTTAACCACACACTCATTGACTCTCCATTACTATGGGCAGAACCACATACAACCAAATACTCAAAACTTAAAAGGATGGTTCTTAACTTATGCTTTTGGGATCATAACAACAACAATCAGTATTTGTTGATAAAGAGATAATCATTTAGGCCAGTGCCTCATCCATTGGGCAAGATCTCCTAAAACATGAATGCTACACACACCAGACAATAGCTGAGATTCCAAGCCATAAACACACCTACAATCCCCTTTACTACTTATGAGATATCCTTACATAGACAATAAGATAGATCTATGTCCCATCTAAAGCATCATTTCATCTAATCCTGGATTAGAACTCAAGAATGGATACATATACATAAAACAATATGCAGAGGACTAGAAAGTTCAGAATCTATCTAAGTTGACACAAAGGAGAGATAAGAGTCATGTACTTGTATTAAGTATGAAGAATCCTTCAGTGTAAATAATCAATCTAGAGGAGTCAAGCTTGCAAATTACAACTTAGACCTACAACTTTTTCTCTATCATCAACAAAATACCGAATGCAAAAGTGTTACAATCTTGGATCTAGGACTAGGAACACTTCAGAACTTCGAAGCTGGAACCCTTATAAAGTCAAAATTTCAACTATTTATACCACTGGTTACCTTGGAATCCTAAACCAGTAGGATGCAACAAGCTACGGGTAACCAGGGTTAGGATTTCAACTACCCAACCAATCAGAACCAATCAAGAATTTACTACAGGGGCAGGGAACCAAGCAACCTAAAAAAAAAATCTCTAGTAGATGAAAATCTACGAGCTCAGCATAGTACACCAAGGAATGCCATGAAAATTGGTCAAATCGACCACCTGCAAATAGCTTCTCAAGGTCAAAAACATACTCCACCAGGTACAAAATCATCATGCAGCCAACCACATAGACCCTCGGGCCAGATCGCAACACCTACCGCCATCAAACCAACAAGAAATTTGCCCAAAAAGAATTAAAACAAGTACTTCTTGTCACTGCAAACCCTCAGAAAATTTGAAATTTGAACTGCAACGGCTAATCGACAAAATTTAAAAAGTGGTCGTCGATCTCTTTCTTTTCCCGGCAAATCAGGTGGTTATACTTAATTCATAACAATTGCGGGCCCCTCAAAAAGTCAATAGCCCCATCACCAGTCAGTAACCAACCAGAAAAGAGCACATCGGCAGCACTGGCACCGTGGACCCACCTGTAACCCTGCAACTGTGATGCCAAATAGTGGTCACATGATCACATAGCCTAGAAAAGGGCTATGTGAACATGCAACAAGCCTCCACGTCACCCCAGTTCACCGCTCCACCAGCCCCACTTTATCTGGCAAACCGGCGATTATAGTTTGTCTCTCCGTCGCAGTAAGAAAATCATTTTTGCCAAATACCTTAGCGACCTCGCGATAATGCCATCCTTTGCTAAATCTATCTGGAGATCCCACAACCAAAGAAACCCTTTTAACTCCGCCACTAAACACTTATCCATCCACTAAAAAGACTGAAGAAAATAATTCGGGCCCGCAAGGAAGGATTGACGGTTGTCTTAAATTTGGATAGCTCTGACAAAAGCTATGAGATCTTACCCCATTCGTTGATCTTCTCACATCTCAGGGCCCATGACACATCAGAAAATCAGGTCCCATCGACGGCTCCAACTCATCCCCCGCAGATACGTGTCAACTAGTCGCATGATCGCATAGCCAAAAATTGGGCTATGCAATCATGCGACAGCCAACCAAAGGCCGCCACATGACTAGCAACAGGACCACACCCGAAGAGGCCTTTCCCTTTAAAAGCTTTGAAGAACTGGGCCCACCATTATGCGATCACGTGACTAAGGCAAGGAAAACCGCTAGCTAGGTCACCAGATGTTAAGGGCTTAACCACCAGAATTAGGAGACTTGGAGATAACCGTGAGTCGCCAGATCGCGGAATGAGAACTTAGCCACCATGCAACTGAACATCATTAAGAACTAGGACCCACACGGATAGGTGGCAAGTGGTCGCATGATCGCATGTTAGAAAACTCTGACATGCGGCCATGCGACAACCAATTAGTGAAGAGCTCACAGACCTAGACCCACATCACGCCCATTCAAGAAAATTGAATGACTGTCGCAAAAGTGCAAAGGATAAACATCGTGCATCTTCACCATGCGAACATACGACAACCACCAGTCTTGTCCGAGCTTTAACCACACTGGGAAACTGAGAAGAACTGGGCCCACCAACCAATCTACCACCTCACCACCACAGAGACGCATCAACTGGTTGCATGATCGCATGCCACGGAATTGGACCTTGCGATCATGCGACAAAGCCATATGACTGCCAAGCATTCAGCGACTACGCAAATAACCGCCCGCCAGGTCGTGAGATGCTAGCCAATAACCGCCAAACATGAAGAGATTACATGACAACACAGTCGTGTGATCTCTGAATAAAAGATGTAACTACTAGGAGATTTGGAGAATTTGTGACACAACCAAGTAAGGACTGGGTCCCACCAATCGATCGCACTTGCGCACATAGGAAACGCTGGCAAACAAGAAACTATGAGGTCGAAAACACACAGGGTTTATGGCACCAAAAGATAAGCACATAAAAGCTGGAAGACACAAGGTCAAAAACAATGAATTTTTTCACACAGATCGAAAACATCATGGATTTTCAAAAACATTGTGGGTTTTTGACACTTAGGTAGATTTTGAAATTTATTTCCTGCAGACCCTAAAACTTGAATATCTCCCTGGGTTTTGCATTTCAGGAGATGCGATCAGAGTTGGAGCAAGGTGACACAATAAACTACCAGGGGCTAAGGGCACACACCATGAAACACTATGGATCTTCTTTGCAAGTTAAAACTATGTAGCAGGGTGGCAAGACAACTTAACAAAGCTTTTGCAGGGAACATACCATTTTCACACGATTTTGCACTGACAGGAAAATGGACTAACACATGTCAATAAGAATCTCACTATACCTTAGATGTCTAGTCTTCTCAAACTTTTACAAGAAAGTCAGCAAGTCCATGGGACTATAATGATATGAAGGGGTTAGACCCTAAACTTTGTACTCATAGAATCTACATAAGCCTTGAGTGCAAGCCAATTAGACAAGCCTAGAGAAGAATTAATACTACTTTGAGAGATATAGTGAAGACAGAGTTACAAAAACTCCTTAGTACCAGTTTCATATATCCTATTTTTGACAGCTAGTGGGTTTCTTCTCTAGTGATTATCCCAAAGAAAGGGGATAAATGGAGAGTTTGTGTAGACTATAGAGAGCTCAATAAAGCTACTAAAAAGGATCACTTTCTATTACCTTTCATTGACCAAGTGCTTGATAATCTTGCTGGTAAAAAGTATTTTTCATTTCTATATGGCTTTAGTGGATATAACCAGATCCAAATATCACTAGAAGATTAAGATAAGACAATGTTCACCTGTCCTTGGGGAACATTTGCTTATTTAGTCTTTCCATTTGGATTGTGCAATGAACCTGCTACTTTCTAGAGAGCAGAACTTGGTATCTTTTCTAACATTTCTACAAACTGTGTTGAAATATATGTGGATGACTTCACTACACATGGATCTACATTTGAGGAAGCACAAGCTAACTTGGAGAAGCTTCTCAAGAGATACTAGGAATACAACCTCTCCCTTAATAGTGAAAAGTGTTACATGATGATGGAGGAGGGAGTTGTCTTAGGACACTACCTTTCATCCTTTGGTATCTAGATTGATCCTGCAAAAATTGCAGTCATCAGCACACTTCCAACACCAGTCAAGTAGAAAGATATCAGGATTTTTCTTGGCCATGCTAGTTACTACAAGAGATTCATCAAATAATTCCAAATTGCAACACCTTTATACAACCTATTGAAGAAGGAAGCATAGTTTGAATGGACAGATGATTGTGAAGTGTCATTTCAGTAGCTGAAAGATGTTCTGACAAAAACACCTATTCTCAAAGGACTTGATTAGAACCTATTATTTCGCATCCACACTGATGCATTTGACTATGTCATTGGAGAAATCTTAGGAAAAAAGGAAGGTATAGTTGAGCATGCTATTTATTATATTAGTAAAAACTTGCAAGGTGTTGAACTAAACTATACTGTCACTAAAAAAGAATTGCTAGAGGTAGTATATGCTCTCAACAAATTGAGGCACTGCATCACTAGTTATGAAGTATTTGTATATACTAATCATTCAGCCATCAAATACTTGATGAACAAGCCTACCATCACTGGAAGACTAGCCTGATGGTTACTCCTTATGTAGGAATTTGATGTGAAGATCATTGATAAACTACGCAAAGAAAATGTGGTGGCTGATTTCTTATCTAGATTGCAAGTACTAGATGATCATGTAGCAATTGATGATAGCTTACTTGATGAGCACCTATTTTATATTGATTCTTTCAATTCATGGTATGCAAACATAGAAAACTACCTTGCTACAAGAAGGACACCACCTTATTTCTCACCTAAGGAGTGCTGACTTTTGGTTGAGAAAAGTTTTAACTTCTCATGGATCTCAGGCTTGATGTTTTACACAGGTCCTGACCAGGTCACCAGAAGATGTGTTTGGGAAGATGGGACTTATGACATTCTAAGGGCATGTCATGATGACTCATGTGGAGGCCATTTTGTAGCAAAGAGGACAACATACAAAGTTTTGACAATAGGATACTAGTGGCCTACTTTACATAAGGATATAGTAAAACATACAAGGCACTATGATAGATGCCAGCATATGGGGTGCCCAAAAAAGTCAGATGAAATGCCTTGTAGCCTTAGGTGGTGGTGACACCATTTGACAAATGGGGTATTGATTTTGTTGGACACATTGAGCCATCTTCTCATGGAAAGTCGTATATATTAGTATGTACTAACTATGCCACAAAGTGGGTCAAAGATAAAGCCATGAGGAATGCCAGGGATCACAAAGTAGCTGAATTTCTCTATGAATATATCTTCACCAGATTTGGAGTACCTCAGGAGATAGTCACAGATCAAGGTGTATAGTTTACCTCTAATCTCATCTCAAAATTGATGCATGAATATATGGTAAGAAATGGAAAATCTTCACCATATCATTCTTAGGCCAATGGCTAGGTAGAGATAACTAATCAGGAGATAGAAACCATTCTAGCAAAGATAGTTGTTGTTCACAAGAAAGACTGGGCTAACGGCCTTCCTGAAGCCATTTGGGCTTATCAAAAAACATGGAAAACCATAATTGGGTTTACTCCTTTTGAGCTAGTCTATGGTAAATATGCATCCATACCTATAGAGTTCCAACATAAGACTCTCAGAATAGCCTTGGAACTAGATGTTGACCTTACCAAAGCACAAGAGGACCAATTATTACAACTGAATGGGTTGGATGAATATAGGAAATCTGCACTCCACAACACTAAGTTGATCCAGCAACAATGGAAAAAGTGGCACGGAAAATTCATCAAAGAAAAGAAATTTTTAGTTGGTGATTAGGCACTATTATATGACTCTAGATACAAACACACACCAGGAAAATTTCAGACATGGTGGCTTGGGCCCTATGAGATAGTCTCAGTGTTTGATAATGGAGAAGTTTAGCCATCTACCATTGATCCTGTGTGGTTCAAACTACTTGTCAATGAACACAGACTAAAGCTCTACAATAAACCAGTCAATTGTGAGGAGTTCCTGACAACAGTTCCAACACAATGATGACACACTTGCTCCTGCAATAGAAGCATCTAGGTCTCCTACCCAGATTTATGCACATCCTTGATTCCCATCAAGGACTCCATAATAAATATTTCACATTGTGTGAAATTATTTCTCCGTAATAAATTCCATCTCACCTTCTCTCTCACCCACTTTTCCATACCATCGCATCACTCCATCAATGCAGGTTACCTTTTTAGAACACTATTCCTGGAGCACTTCCTAGGTCTATGCCACAACTTTCGTACATATTTTATTTAATCCATTATTTATTAGGAATACGTGTCATTTTAAATTTTTACTCTTGCACGACCTGGCCTGGGAGGACCCACGCCTTTAAGTTAGTTGGGGGGAGGGAAATATTCTATTTTTCAAACTTCAAATTAGCATGTAAAGATGAATTTCTTATCTTTTCAAGATGATCACCGTCATGTGTTAATCAACCTATCATTCTGTGATTGCATCATCATGCTTGTAAGGAATTAAAGATATTAAAAGCTGAAGTTTAACTTTGAATGATATTTTTTGCGATGTGTTCGGGGTGGAAGGCCTTGACACGAGCAAAAATATTATGAGATTTGATGCATTAAAACAAGTGAAAATATTTTTAGGGTCTTCCTCTGGAATATTAACATGAAGATGTCTTTTTGGGGTTGGCCAATTCATTTAGGGAGCTTTTATCTATTGACTCGATGACAGTAGCAATGACAAGACTAGTGTATGCTAGAGTCTATGTCAATATTAATCAAAAGGTAGATCTCCCAGAAGTTATCACTATCAACTCTAAGCTAGGAAAACATATTCAAGAGGTGGAGTTTGAATCCCTTCTCTTTGCTTGCTTCACATGCAAAAATTCAGAGCACTGGGCAAAACATTACCCTTTAAAACCTAAGGAAAAGCCTAAAAAGAAAGATCCAAGAGCTAAATGGAGAGAGAAAAATGGAACTTCCTCTACTCTTCCCAATCCTCCTAAGCCATCAAAGGGAGAAAAATCACAAGAAGTATCAAAAGATAATCCTTCTAAGCTATTAGAGGGAGACAATTCCCAAGAAGTGTCAAAAGAGGATCATTCCTGAGCTCAGGAGTAGGAGAATCCAAACCAAGCCATAGATCAAGAGAAAAAGGTGGAAAATGTTGCCCCTTCTATTACTATTAGCTCCTTAAATGGGGAGAAGGAAACCCAGCCCCAAGTTGTTCCTCAGGAAGGCTGTAATGAAATGGAATCCTCAAGCCCAACAATAGACATGCAAGAAGAGAAGGGTAACTCCTCTGTCACCTCGGGGAAAGGAGACAATGTGATGGGAAAATCAGAATTAGACCCACCCATTATTGAACAGGTGACCTCCATTGCCAATGGGAATTGTAGCAAATGTTGGTCAGAAGTTAGTGAGGAGGACATTCAAAAAGAGCATCTGGATGAATTCTCTCCTATCTTAGAACTGCAGAAGTCACCATGGTCTAAGGTGATAAATAATAAGAAAATCAAAAAGCTCTCCAAGAAAGGAGGTTCGAACCTAAAAGCTCCAGAATCAGGGAAAAAGTTAGAAAATACTCCCCTGGGAGGAGTCCAGACCAGAAGGAAGAAAGATGATGTTGGCTCTCCTCAAGGGGGAAGAGGTAGACCCTCTCATAAAATTACAAGAGAGTTAGAAGCAAAATAGAATATAGTAGATGGTAAACAATCTACTATTCGAGAAATCTTCTCCCCAACCCTTTAAATGAAGATTATGTCATGGAATATAAGAGGTCTCAATAGTCCTCATAAACAAGATGTTCTTAGAAACATCATTAGAGATATCAAACCTAATATTATGCTTATTCAAGAAACAAAGATGGCCAGAGAGAAAGTTGAAAAGATTAATCCCTTTAAGAATGGTAGTAGCATTGGTAGTGACTCTGATGGTGCTTCCGGAGGGGTTGTTATCTTTTGGAACAACTCTATTGTTAACTATACGAAGCTCCTTGTTGAGAAGAGTATTATCCTTGTCTAAGTCAAACACCTTAAAGCTGATTGCTCTTGGAATCTGATGAATATCTATGCTCCAAATACTAAAAATAGCAGGTTGAGATTTTGGAAAAGACTAAAAGAAATCAGAAACAATTTACAAGATTCTAGTTGGATGGTAATGGGAGATTTCAACACTCCATTGTAGGCTGATGATTAAATGGGTGGGGTTCCCTCTCAAGTTGATAGCAGAATGGATCTCATGGTGTATATTAATGACAAATATTTCATTGATATGGAGCTAGAAGGGATATCCTATACCTGGTCGAATAGAAGAACTGGTGTTGATCTCATCCAGGTGAAACTTGACATAACCCTTTTATCTCTCGATTGGCTCTCTAAATTTTCCTACTCTTTATCTTCTACCATTAGGACAGGGTCTGATCATTTCCCTATTATTTTTAATGCTAATATTTTGAATGGAAAAAAGAATATCTTGTTTCACTTTTAGAAGATGTGGTTAGCCCATCCTAGCTTGAAGGACTATATCTTCAATTGGTGGAACTTTAATAAGGAAGGTAGTGCTATGTATAGAATAGCTAAAAAGCTGAGTAATGTTAAGACAAATGTTAAAATCTAGAATAAGGAAGTCTTTAGAGATATTTTCAAGGCCAAAAGTAACAACAAGGAAGAAATCAAGGTCATTCAGGAGACTTTTCAAAAAGAGGGTTTCTCTGAGGATCATAGAAAAGCTGAGAATGTGTTGGTGGCTAAGTATCATAATATTATATCTAAAGAGGAATCTTTTTGGAGACAGAGATCCAGAGCCCTTTGGCTTAAAAATGGGGATAGAAATACTAGATTCTTCCATATGACTACTAGGAAACACAAAGCTATAAACATAATTTCCTCTCTTATTTTGAATGACAAGACTATGGCTAAGGAAGAAGACATTAGAAAGGAAATTCTTTGGTCCTTCTCCCTCCTCCTTTCTAAAGAGGACAACCTTGATTTATAGAGTCAACAAGAAATCCTTTCTGCTATTCCTTTCATTATTGATAGAGGCTCAAACTCTAGACTTAAAGCTATTCCAAAAGATAAGGAAATCAGAGATGCTATTTTTTCCTTTGAAGGTGATAAGTCTCTAGGTCTTGATGGCTTCCCCCTCTTCTTCTTCTAGTAGTTTTGGGAGATCATTGGTCAAGATGTTCTGAACACTGTTAAAGAATTCTTTGGAACTAAAGCTCTTCTTAGAGAACTCAATGCCACTTTTCTGGTCCTCATTCCTAAAAATTCTAGAGCTAATATGGTTGATTCTTTCAGACCCACCAGCCTTTGTAATGGGATATATAAGATCATAGCCAAAGTCATAACTACTAGATTTATCGACTTGCTGCCTTCTATCATTTCTCCTTAGTAGAATGGGTTTATGTCAGGGAGAGAAATCCTTGATTCCATTATGGTGGCCCATGAGAATATTCTCTCCCTTGAAGCTACCAAGAAACAAGGTTTTCTTATGAAACTAGATTTAGGTAAAGCCTATGACAGGGTCGATTGGTAGTTTCTTCAGAAAGTTTTAAGCAGTTTTGGTTTTGATTTGGGGGTCCTCAAAATTATAGATAAGCTAGTTTCTACTATCTCCTCCTCTATTATTTTGAATGGAGGATCCTCAAACTTCTTCAAACCTTCTAGGGGTCTAAGGCAGGGGGACCCTATTTCCCCAATCCTGTTTGCCATTTTGGTAGAGGGTCTGGGAAGATATATCTCTAAACTTGTTAATGAAGGAAGCATCACTAGCCTTCAACCTTCTTTGGTCAGGCCCTCCTGCTCCCATGGGAAATTTGTTGATGATACTCTTTTCATGGGAGAAGCTATTGTCAAAGAAGCTAGGAATCTTAAAAAAGCCCTAACTATCTACACCTTGACCATGGGACAACTTATCAATTGGAATAAGAGCTTCATGTTTTTCATCAATAGCCCCCCTGAGAGATAGGCTAAGATCTCCAAAATTCTTGGTTGCAACATTGGTACTCTCCCCTCTTCCTATTTGGGTCTCCCTCTTTGCTCCAAACCCCCTGACAGCTTTTGAAATCTAATTGTTGATAGATTGAATAGGAAATTGGCTGGTTGGAAAGGTGCCCTTCTCAGCAGTTCTGGCAAGCTTCAACTTTTAAAGTCTACTCTACAAAATCTTCCCGTGTATGCCTTGAGTCTTTTTAAGATTCCTCACAAGTTTGCGGTGGTGCTTGAAACTATCCAAAAAAGGTTTTTATGGACTAGTGTTGAAGATAAAAAAAGACTAAGTCTAGTTGCTTGGGATAAAGTTTGCAAACCTAAGAACAAAGGGGGTTTGGGTCTAAGACCTATCAAGCTTGTCAATAAAGCCCTCCTAGCTAAGCAAGTTTGGAGAGTCTATGGGGACAAAAAGTAATGGAATGGAATCATTAGAAGAAAATACCTCTTTAACTCTAATCATCTGGAGGACCTCTTAAACAAAGATGTCAGGGTGAATGGCTCTTACATTTGGAATAGCCTCTGCTCCTCCATTGATTTTATAAGAGAAGGGATAAGGTGGAATCTGGGAGATGAGACCAAAATTGACTTCTAGGATGATCTTGGGATCCAATAAGTCCCCTTGTCTGAGAAGAAAGAATGGAAGGATATCATAACTCAAGCTAAAGCTACTTTTGAATTCAAAGTCTCTGACTACTGGCATAACAACACCTAGAAGCACCTTGCTAGCTTTGATAGAAGACTATCCCCTCTTATGATTGAGCTGCAGTCCTAGTTCAAAAAGGAAAATCATTCTAATAAAATTATGTGGAATCCTTCTTCTAATGGTGAGTTTTTAGTGGCCTCTGCCTCCACCCATTTCTTCTCTAAGGAAGTTAAGTCACAGTGTTCTTATGTCTGGTATAAATTCCTCACCCCTAAGATTAACTTTTTCTATTGGATTCTCTTCCAGAATAAGCCCCTTACTCTTGACAATTTAGCAAAAAGAGGTTTCTTTTATGTTAATAGATGCTTTCTTTGTATGGAACAAGCTAAATCCTATGATCACCTCATGCTCCACTGTAATTTTACTTGAAGGGTTTGGAATATGGTTTTTCAAAATTGGAATTTGTGTTCACTCTTTCCTAACTCTTGGTAGGACTTTGTGATTCAATGGAGATGCCCCATTGATAATGATCTTGCTAGAGAATTTTGGAATCTTATCCCACCTCATTTGTGCTGGTGTATCTGGAAGGAAAGAAATAACAGAATCTTCAAAGAGAAATATGCTAAACCTGACATCATTTATAAAAATATCATCTGAGCTCTTAAGGAAAACTTCATCAACACCATAAAAAATAGCAAGAGCAAGCTCAGGGAATGTCTCTCAGATGTTGACTGGACTAACTGGAAGTTTCCTCTTCATAATTCTCACATTCTCTCTCCTAGAGATAGCTTGGTCTAGATTGCTCCTTTTGGTTGGGTTAAAGCTAATTTTGATGGGGCCTCCAAAGGTAATCTGGGTGTCTCGAGGGGAGGTGGTATCATCAAAGATATTAATGGTAACTATTTGGGTGCTATTTTAGTCCCCTTAGGATCCGAAACCAATCACAGGGTAGAGGCTTTGGCTGCCCTCAATACTATCTTGTTGGTGGAAGAATTAGGTTTCAAAAGAGTCTGGCTGGAAGGTGATTCTTTAAATATAATAAATAATATTAAAGGTATCAATACCCCCTCCTGGACTATTGGACATATCATATCCAAAATTAATATCATTATTCAATCCTTTGAGTCATTCTACATTTCTCACAACTACCGGGAAACTAATCAGGTTGTTGATGGCCTTGCTAATATTGGAGCCAAAAGTGAGAGAATTAAAAAATGGTATGGTAATACTATCAGTAATGATGCTATAATCTTGTCTATTAATTATGAAAAAACTAGACAAAAGGAAGGAGTCATTAATAGTAACATTAATGATACTTGATAAATCAAATTAGCTTGGGGTGATTTTGGAGGTCATTCAAAATATTGCCAAGTACATATCTAAGATGTGAAATTATTTTCCCATTATGAAAGCTCAAAATTTGATGTGCTTTGTCATCATTATCAGTAATTGCTACCAGTTCACACATGTGAACAGGGGTGAGAACCAAATTAATAGCATTTATATGCTTAAGAGCCATAATATCGATAGCACTGTTTTGTCTAAGCATAATCAGCAGACTCTTCTTCCTATGAAAAAAGACCAGGGTGATTGTTCAGCCATGGGTGGTGACCTCAGAAGAGAAGAGCTAGCAGAATGCAAGTGGAAGAAGGACAAGGACATCTAGAGTTTTTTGAAGAAAGGCCATGTCCACCGGTATATTTAGAGACTTCATGGCTTTGATAATGAAGTGTCCAAAGCCTTTGCGGATGGGTGGGATAAGGGCATGGTGAATCTGGCTGGCAAGTCCTTTAGCCTCAGCCTTGAGCTTCTTTTTGAAATCACTTGTCTTCCTCTGGATGGTATGAAGTACTCAAAGGAGATCAAGGTTGGAACCAAAGCTTACCAGACATTTCCTATCATTGACGAGGAGAGGGCTATCATGGTTAAAGGTAAGAAAGACTATGTGGATATGGATAATATTAAAAAAAATTAGGGTTCTATCATTAAGGTCATGATGGAGTATTTCACTCCTAAAGGGAGATTTTATAGGGTTTATAACTACCATTTTGTCTTAGCTAATCATTTTAGGTATGACAAAAGGATTTCCTTTCCCTATTTTCTCCTGTGTTCACTCAACCAAAGTATTTCTGAATATAGAGTGAAGAATTTCCCTATTCTTCATGTTGGGCTTATTCTCCTTATAGCTGATTATGTGAGAGACCATATTCCTGATCCTATCCCTGCCCAGGTCAAAAAAAGGAAGATTATGGGTTCTCCATCCAGGAAAAACAAAAATAAGAAAGCCTTCCCTTCCTCTGAGCTTGCTACTTCTGGGCCCAAGGATGGCTTGGAGCCTGCTAAGGATACTTTTGAGGATAATGCCCCTATTACTACTAAGAACAATGTGGATCCCCCTGTGAGTCCTACCATTTTGGAGCCTATTTCTATAGTCTTTCCTGATATTGATCCTGAGGCTAGTGATAATACCCATGTGGGTCATAATGATGTGTCCAATTCCACCACCCAGATCCCTGAGGAGAATGAGATAGAGAACCCTAATGTCACTACTAGCACTATTAAGGGTGATTTCAAGGATGAACAAGATAACCTTAATAGTGGGGAGAAGCCCAACCCTACTTTGAAAACTAGCAAAGCTAATGGTAAAGATAATACTGTGTATGAGGCTGAGGTTGAGGGAAATAAAGAAAAAGATGCTGATACCAATGTTACTGATAGTGATGTTAATGATTCGGGTAAAAATAGCTTCAGGGTTATGGAGGAGGAAAATCTGGATTCCCATGACTCCCCTAGCTCTAGGAAGGAGAATAAGAAGGATGGCAGTGAGAGAAGTTTTGGCAGCAAAAGGTCCCACCCTCTTCAGGATGACCTTAGAGAGATGGATTTGCAGGTTAAGATACCTATTATTATGACCCCTCTTCAAATTGCTAAGAACAAGTCTATCTATAGCTACAATCTGGATAAGTGGGTGCAGAATGATCTAGTTGAGCTAAAGAACAGATGTACCAAATTGGAAAACAAGAAAACCATGCTTGAGGAAATCACTGATAATCTCAGGAAGGAGAATGCTCCCAATGCTAAAGCTTGTGTTTTTTATTATGGTACAGAGTTGGATGAAAAAATTAAAAAATCTATTGAGATAGCCATGGTTCCCATTCAAGAGAAGACAAGTAAGAATGAAGCTATGTTGAAGAATTTGCTTGGTCTAGAAAATTCAAGAATGAAGTCTACTTTGGAGAAGCTGAACATGCTAAGAAAAATGTTAGAAGGGAACAAAGAGGGCCCTCTGATCGACAACATTGATCTCACTGGTCCCAGTCAACAGATGGGATTGGCTACCAGAACAAGGTCCAATACCAAAAAGAAACTCAACGTTGAAGATCAGGACATTCTGAGGCTGAAAGATAATATCAAGACTATGTAGGCTCAGCTGGAGGACTCTGAGGGCTTCTTGAAGACTTTGTCTTGATCTTGGTGTTGGTGGTCTTTTTCTCTATTTTATTTCTAGCTCTTTTTGCTTTTTGTTGTGTAGGTGGTATTGAATATCTAGGATATGTCCCTTTCTAGTCTGCTCCTTTTTTGGGTAGCTAGTTGTTCTTATGGTCTTCCATGCTTATCTCTCTAGTTATTTGTTAAATTGTTTTAGGGCCCCTTCAAAACCTATTTTTACCATAATAAAAAACAAGTGAAAATATTATTAGATTTCATGCATTAAAATATTTTAATTACTTGAAGTGAATAGCATTTTGTACGCCGCCTTTTCGCCTGCAACATCCTGAGTCTGTAACACTTTGAATCTTGATTTTCCATTATTGTGTTTCAATTTCCATTGTTGTGTTTTTGTGAAAACAACAAACTTCTACAAAACTTTTCTATTCATAACAATTGGGGGGAGATCTCCAAAGGCATGAGCCAGTTGATCATAGAGTTTTACTAGGTTACGCGTCTTGCTATGAGATGTTCAGAAGGAAAGGTCAGTTGGACTACTACTCAAGTCTCAAAGATTTTGATGAAGAAGTTGTTCTGTAGTTTCTAAGCACTTTGAAGGATGGGTTTGTAGTGGTCAAAGGATTAAGAATTGAATTCACATAGGATATTGTAGCAGAAGTGACTGGGTTGCCATAGGAAGGCGAGCAGTGGACTAAGGACCTTGAATTGCATGTGGCTAGGGCTCAGTTCACCTTGCATGGTGATCCCCAATCAGACATTGATAAGAAGCAAGGTACTTCTAGGGTGTCATTACCCATGGATTTTATTTAGCCAGCTACATTCATCATTCAGTACTTTACCTATGAAGGGCATTACAAGTATCTACATGGGTTGCATTTAAAAATCCTGAGTCATCTTCGACATGATAATAGACCGGAAAATTTACCCAACTTCCTATTTAATATTGTGAAAAATCAAGCTTCCTTAGTACAATTAGGAAAATATCAATCTATTTCACATCATTTCTTGATAAAATTAGTTTTAGAAAGGGAATTAAATAAGCAATTGATTGGGACTTGGGATGAGTTTTTGCAAATGAATGAAATAGAACCTAGGATGGTCGACCCTAGAGGCTAGGGAATTAGGAGAAGAGAAAATATAGCCTCTAGGTTTGTAAAGTAATTCAAAGGATAGAAAATATTCCTGAAGCTTCCCCTTCCGCTCCTAAACCATCCAGGAAGAGAACTTGTAATGTTGATGCTTCCACTTCCAGAAGAAAGAGAAATAAAAATAAGGAAACTGTTGATGTCCCTAAAACCCCATCATTTGTAAAGATGAGGTCTACCTCTAAATGAGATAAGGACAAAACCCTAGAGACAAAAGAAGAAGTGCATGACTTTCTATAAATAACAAAGATGTTGAGTCTCCCATTCCAACTGTTAACCTAGAATCCTCTGAGTCCTTGGAGAAATCCTCTTCTGAGGAAATGTTTCAAGAAAATGTAGTTAGTGATACTGAGTTCAACAACCAGAATCTAGAAGCAAAAGTTAACCCTTGTGTTGACTACATACTTATTGATAGTGATGAAGATTCTAAGGAGGTCGAGGAGTTTGTTGAAAACTCTACTAGGGTAGATATTCCTAATGACTCAGAAGGTTCTCCTTCTGAGGAATACCCTGAATTTGGTAAAGATATTATTGAAGAAGTATTAGAGTAACTCAATCCAAATGGATTAGATACACTGGCTAGGGTAGTAGCTGAATCTAGTGAGAAGGGAAATGTAGTAACAACCCTTGTTGTGTGGAGAGGAGAATCCTCTACATTTGAAAACATAGTGAAAACCCCTCACCTAGCATCTGGATGGTCTGATATACTCAATCAGGAACCCTTGCCACCTCTTGACTTGTCTACACCCCTGATTGCAAGGTTAAATTTATACCAACAATTGTTGTGGGAGAGAGCATAGTGGAAAAAAGAAAAGGAAAAACTAAAATGTACTATTGATGAACAAGGCCACCAATTATAATAGAAAATAGATTAGGTTGAGGTTTTAAAGAGAAGGATTGATCAAATAATAGAGCTAATTCTAGAACTCATGGCGTGTAGATCATCGTCTCTGGTGTACGAACTGTTCCTTAAGGAACAATTCATTAATTTTAAATTGACAAGAATTGTGGAAGGGCTCAATCCTTCTATCTCAACACCTCATGAGTTCTTTGATGCATTTCATTCAGCTCCCATGTCCCTAAAGAACTTATTGTGTGAGTTTAATTTACATAACTTGGTTGTGCTAGATGATATGGATTGGAATTCACTCCTTTATGTAGGAGATGTGCAATTAAGAGTAGTTATGTCCTGGATGCAGAATGAGATAAGCAGGGAGCACCAAGTTGCACCTTATAGGAATAATGAGATGACAACTCCTTTGCTCATGAGGCATGAGGTTCAACATTCCAGCCTAACATTTCTTGACTGGCTTTTTTTTACAGTAAACCCAAGTAGAGCTAATAAAGTGTATCCATTAAGAGAGAAAGCTTATGCAGATTGGGATCAACATTCAGTTCATGATATTGCAGCAGCAATTAGTGCTTCTAGGTGGAGGTGGATCAGAATGTCACATGATCTGAAGGCTAGGGAACCCCACTGTTGACACCGAAAATTTCAAGTTCTAAATAGGCAAAACATCAGGGAAGTATAATCTTCATTTTTATTTTTAAGTAATTTCCCTATGTTAAAAAATTAAAACAATTTAAAAAGGGCATAAATACTTGTCATTATTATATGTTCATGAAATAAGTTGTTAGTTATTTTATTTTAATAAATTTAATGCATGTATATTTTGAGATAAAATAATTATAAAAAATAATAAATGATAAGGTGGTTAAGTAAAAAAGGTGGTGAGAGGCAGTTGAACCCTCAACCTCTCAAGCCAACCTTTTTTCCTACCTACCTACCCTCTTGCCCTCTAACTAGTTAGTCTATTACTATTCTTTGAGAGGATTTGGAAGAGGAACTAATTTATTTACATCTTCATGTACAGGTGAAAAATCAACACAAATTTCTCATTCAAGGAGTATTTCTTTCCTTAGTAATTTTAAATTAAAAAATGAAATATTTCTTTCCTATGTGTTATTGATTTTAGGAAAAAGGAGTGGGGAGAGGGAGTTGAACACTTGACCTCTCGACCCACCCTTTCTTCCTATCCTAACTACTCGACCTACCCTAACCAATTATCCTATGCTATTCCTTGAGAATATGGGTAGAAATTAAGGGATAAATTTTAGAATGTTTTATTTCCTTTTAATAATTTAGAAATAAATTATTAGGATAATAAAGTGTAATTGAGTTTCTCTTGCATGATGTTTTTAAAGGATTTTATATTTTACGTGATTTGAATTTTACTAATGTGATCCTTTTTAAATTTAATTTCTAATTTACCCTCATAAACCCTAAAGTGAAAAGTGTAAATTCATGTTAGAAAAGATTACTATGTCATAAAGTTTGAAATTATTTTAATTAGCATAAATCTTTAATTTTCAATTACCTAAATGTAATCTTGTATTTTACCCTATCGTAATTTTAATTTTAAAAAATCAAGCTATTAGGGTTATTTGACTTTAACTTTTCCATTTTGCAAATGCTAAATAAATGATTTGTAAATGTATGCATATTAGGGTTTTTGTTTGGAATGTGAAATTATTTTATTTGGAAGACTCTATGCATTTTTATAAAATGGTTGTAAGATCATTTTTTTTACATTAGAAATATTTATAACATTAGGGTTGTTATTTTGCAACAAAATCAATACACTTCCCTATGTAAATTATTTCATATATTGTGATATTAGGGTAAGTGCTCCTCTTTTTTAGGGTGAGTTCTAAATCTTTTTACCCTAATGTTTAAGGAATATTTCTTTATGTAATTTATATTGTCTTATGTTGGTGAAAGGGTATTTTTTAAATGAATGCATTATGGTTAATGTATTAATTTTTTAAAATTTAAGATAAGAAATTATATTCTTTTTTATTGATGTTATATCATAGATAGCATTTCTTTATGTTTTGATAAATAAAGTGAATACCTATGATTAATTATTTAATCTTATTGGTATTTTATTTTATTTATTAAATGCATTGTGTAAGTTATGTCATAATTTTATTTGATATATTATTAATTAATAAATAAATAATTTTAAATAGTGATCTTTATGAAAGCCTAAAACATTATTAGATATAATGATTTTAATTTTACATTTTATTAAAGGATTATCTAATGTTAGATGTTTTTGTGCAAGAAATAAATAGATGGATTATTATGCACAATACCTGAAGCTATAACAAATGGTATTTGTTATACGGGAAATGTTTTTCCCTACAAACCATTTATATAGTTAATGTGTAATTTTTAGGGTTAGTTTTAGGGATTAGGTTCAGTGAAAAGGTATGTCTTTTCAAAAGAAAAATTTGAATAATGTGGGTAAGTGCACAAAGATGGGGGACCAAAAAGATGCCACTTTTCTTTTTGGTCCCCCATCATGCATAGTGCGTATGCACTAAAGGGCGTGCACCCTATAGCGTGCACACCCTATGGATTGGGTTGCCCAGCCTTAGGCTTGGGCAATCCAAACCAAAGTGCGTACATGCTATAGGGCGCACACACTTTGGAAAACACTTTTTAGTGTTTTTCAAAGTGCATGCACCCTATAGCGTGCACACACTTTGAAAAAGCCTTATTAAAGCTTGCTAAAGGTTTGAAATGTCATTTTTCTTTCTTCAAACCCACGTTTTCAGCTAAGGAGGGCTTCCAAAGAATGCACACACTATTCTTTTGGCTTGTGAACTAATTTTTTTCATTCACCCATCCATCAAATGGATCCACGATGTCATCAAGTTTGATTCAGAAGAAGAGGTAAGTGTTTTTACAGCCCATGCCTCTTATTTGTTTTAAAATTTCAGTTTTGTTGCAATTTATTTTGTCAAAATTTATTTTTGTTTAAATTTGTTGTGTAATGAAGATTTTAAAATGTAATTTTTTTAATTGCCAGGAAGAAATAATCTCCCTCAACCAAACTCTCCACCAAACCCTTCGTCTCCTCATGAAGAACCGAATGAAGAAAGAAATGAAGAAAATGAACCTCAATTGCCTCCACCAATTGAGAAACCTCCTCTTGGAACACAAAAAAATTTGATGAACCAAATTGAAAGAGGGCAAAAAGGATTAGAATCTTTAATTAATAGGTTAAAAGATTTTCATGGTACAAATCTTGGAAGGGAAAGACTTGCAAAATCATTGGAAGCAATCTTGACCCACGTAAGCACGGTTAGAGGGAAAATTAATTTATGGTGGGATAAAAGAGAAGAACAAAAATAATATTATGCAAATAAATTATGTTATGCGGACATTAAAAAGAAAGAAATCACAAAAGATGACATTTGAAAGCTATTTTAAAAACCAGGGGACACAGATACTCTTAGAACTACAACAAAGAGGTTCCCAATTCATTGGTGCATAAATGAAGATATTAAAAACAATTTTTAGGAGAGATGGTGGATGGTCTTTGATTTTCCTCCTTGTAACAATCATGAGGTTCCTATATATTTCTTGAGGAAACTCTATTGCGAGTTTGTACTCAAGGAGGTGCCAAATTATTTTAACATTCTGGATTCTCAGGGTAGAGGAGGGGGGTCATCATTTGATCGAGCAGGGGGACATCATGACCCTAACACACCTAGATTTGATATTGGCAAGCCACATGTGGATCATGTTAGTATTCCTTCCGTTGTGAAGGAACATGTAGAGGCAGATACACTAGGCACGATTAGTGCTCTGACACAAACTCTCATTCAGTGTGCCACTCCTTTAGTTGAGGGTGACCATGGTCAATCCCTGAGGGGGAATATTTGTTGGTCATGTGGATGCTTGTGCACATTTGTTACTAGAAAGAGAGAGGAAGAGGATTATGGAATGATGACTGATAGCTTTCCAAATACAACATTTGGCATTGACACATGAGTAAATATTTCCAAGTTCATTAAATTGCTTTGATCATATTTCATTTATAAAAGAATAACTATTTAATTTAGTATCTATTGATTATGATGAAAATTCAGGGCAAGAGTGTCAGTGGTGGTGGTGGTCGTAGTGCAAGTGGTAATGATCCTAATGTCCCCTTTTATACATCGTCGTCAATTCCACAAGTATGTATTGAATAAAACATTTTAATTAACACATTTGATTATTATGTAATTATATGAATAATTGTATCCTAACTTGTTGTGCATGTGCATTAGACATTCACTAGTGGACCATCGACGTTCACAACAGATAGCAAAGGGCATCGTGCAAATTTCATTGAGGTATCTTTATTTGCATATTAATTTGATTTACTTGATTATATTTAATTAATGAATGAATGACTAAATTACTAGACAAATTATGATCAAAATCCAGAGGCACGATGATTACATTCTTTCACCTGGGTTTGTGAGGTCACCATTGAGTCCACAAGTATACATGTAATAATGCATTATAATTAACATGTCATTAGTATGCTCTTATAGGAATGGTTATCTTATAATTTTCCATGTACATGTGCACTAGTTGAATGTTGGAGCTTCGACTTCGACACCGCACACCGGAGGACGCGGTGGAACGTTCACAGAGGTATCATTTAATCATTAGTAGGGTTGTAAAAAATATATGTAATCTTGATAACTGCATAATTTACTTTTTTTGTTTTATTTTTAGCTTTTGACATCAGAGACTCCTTCTGTCTATGATACTTTGGATCGCGGAGTAGCTGCAGCAGTAGCTAGTTCTGAAGCACTGACTAAGGAATGAAAGAGATCACTTAACTTTAATTGTTATTTTAATAGTTTGTATTGAATTTTATAATGTGTTGGAATGATTTTAGCACCCCTATTTTAAACTTTTAAATCAGGCCCACAATCCATTAAATGCATGTGTTGTAAAGTTGGTCCTCCTGTTGAACTACAAATCTTGAACTATTTTAGTTCAAAGTTCAAGGTTCAACCATCAGGTGTAAATTGTAACAAGCCTTAGGTGGTAGCCAGTCTATTCCTTTTATGATGCTTCATTTCTTTTTAATTGTGATAAGGGGCAGTGCTTCAATTTCAAGTATCCAGAATGATTCAAGATGCTAGGTTCAGGATTCGAAACACAAATTTATCTTTCAACACTGAAATTTCAAGTTTGAGCACTAGAGTTTAAATATCCAAGGTCAAATTATAGATTTGAGTTTGAGTTTGAGGTCAAAACATAAATTTAGAAGTTTAGAATAGTGAGGTAAACAGTTGAAAGATGCTATTTAATGTGGAAAATTGGAGAGTGGAGGTTTTCCTCTTTCTCGAGATCACTAGGTCTCATCTAAGTGACAATGACTTTATAGATAACAAATTCAAAGGAACTGAATATGTAGCAATAACTTGAGGATATAGAGATATTCATAAATCTTATTGAAAGAATATATGAATGGGCTTATCAAATTATAGGGCCCATTCTCATTCTGAATCTTATTTGAATTATCTCTTTCTCAATTAATAGTATGAGAGAATATGTTCCCATTCCTGTAGTACAGAGGCATATCCAAAAGTTTATAAATCTCTCAAGATTGACCTTCCAATCTCATATGTATTTTCATGGAGGTTAAATTTGAAGGGAGAAAGCATTAATTAATTCCCAATTAGTGAAGAATGGTCATAAAGTGCCAAGTTTGAAGCAGAGTGGACTGCATGCGAATTGCTTGATGAAATGCCTACCATTTAAATCCATCTCAAATAGATGGTGAAACCTGTATACACCTAAAAATGGTCACCTAGACTATTAGCCCCTTGCTAGCATTTTTGCTAAATCATAAATTGCTTATTCTTGATCAAATCCTAGTTCTATCATTTATTCGATTATTTTCTATGGGCTAACCATCTTATCCTAAGTCTTTATTTATTAAAAGGAATATTTCCTCCCCTTTTAATAAATAAAAAGCCCCCACTTTTCCTCTTATCCTAAGTTGCACAAATAAAGCATTATTCTTATTTTATAAAAAGAGAAAAAGCACTTTTTGTCTCATATGGACACAAAAGTCAACTCTTATTTTCCTATTGGAGGATACTTGTGCACATGGATTGCTCCTCTTTCAAGCTCCACCGTTGATTAAATCTTTTGCCTCTAAAATCTCCATGGCCCTTTCCTTTTTCATTCCCTATAAAAGGAGAGCTCTCTTCCTCATTTGCACACACAACTTTTTATGCTATTGTTATGCTACAGGTTTTCTAGGTCATCTTGGAGCTTTTGGAGATATTCTTGCATCTAGGGTTTGAAGATTTGGAGCATTGTTGGCATTCATCTTGGATCTTCATCAACACTCTATCTTCTTGTCTTCATTCTTGCATCATCATGGCTTTCTTGCTTCATAGTTAGATTTCATTTCTTGCATAGTAGCTTCATTTTCATGGCATTCTTAGCCTAGATTTCCTTTATGCTTTAGATTAATTCATCTAGTTTAACTAGGAGGCTTTGTAATACTTGCATCTTTCATTTTCATAGCTTAGTTTGCATCTTCATTCTTAGCTAGCTTGCATTGCATTGCATTTCATTTGGCTTCATTGGAGATATTGGCATTCTTGCCCTTGTCTTCATTGAATCTCCCATTGCATGGTTTACTAGCAAGGTTATTGGCTTAATAGCTCTAGCTGAGAGCATTCTTAAAACCCTTGCACTCCATGCCTAGGGAGCTATGGATCGATTTGTGAGGGCTCATTCTTGAGTTTCCTTGCATGTAATGATCCATAGAAGTGTGACACATTTATAGCACACAAAACCTAATCAAGTAGGAGGTTGCATATTCAATATAGACTTTTGAGAAGTATGAATGGTTCAAGTTTTGGTGCAGTGTATTTGAGAGAAGAAGATGTGAAAGTCACTGAGAATAATTTTTCAACAAGTCTGATTTTATGACAGTCATATATACCCTCACAAAGTAGCCTGTAACTTTTGACTGGGATATTATTTTTGACATCACTCTAGTCATAATTTAGATAACTAGGTTCTGGACAACATATCCAAGAATGAGCTTGATCCAATAGTGAAATAAAAAGTTATGCCCCCCACATGGAGACCAATTTTTTCTATCAGAGATATTTTCAGTCCGCCCAACATAACAAATATTTTTATTCTTGGTTAACATAATCAAATGCCACTTGTCTAAATTTCATTTGACATGTTAAGTTATATCATTATAAAATTCAAAATCAATAGCTTATAATGATATCAAATTATCAAAAGAAAAACATTAGAAGTGAATGGAAAATAGTTTCAAGAATTAGTTATGGGATAAAAATGGAAAAGTTACGGGAAGTGAAAGAACAAGATGAAATTTTTCAAGAATTAGTTAACTAGGAAAGGGGCTAAAGATTATTTATTGGAAGATCTTGATGAAGCAGAGGTTCTTCTTTTCCAGTAGTCAGTTGGAAACAGAGAGAGGGAGAACATTTTCTGAATTTTGTATTTACAACAGAGGATTGAAGGAGAATTGATATTTCATTTTTGTTTTTGTAAAGCTGGTCTTTTTGTGCAAAGATATGATGATCAGTTGGTCATTATATTAAGCATCTAAGAATAAATAGATTTTTTATATCTAAATTTGTAGGTTTTGGTGTATGATTTTCTGATTGAAATAAATCTGTGGGTGATTCCAGTTATTCTTAGATGTTGTTTTGCCTCTCTTTTCCAAAATTATAAATGTAATACAAGATGTTAAATTATCCTTTAATTCTTTGTTTTAGGGAGATTAGATGAGCGATCTATTGGTCATTCATTCATTTCTTTCTAAGCTTTTAAATCTATTAATCACATTTTTCCCATGGTGATGGGTAAATGTTAGGCTGCCTTCGTGTCTTCTAGTTAAAGACATATCCAATTGTTTAATTTATTGTAAATCTTTCTAAGAGGGAGCTGTACCTCTCAATTCAAAGGAAGATTATCAATTCAATGATAATCTATCAAACTATTAGTAGCATTTGTACTTTCATTTGGGTATTATGAGTCAGTTTGTGTTGGTATTTTTGAAGTGCTAATCTGTTTACTAACATAATGATATCCATGTATGTATTTTAATTATTATTTTGATCATTTTTGTAGGGACTTATTACTCTAGAACTAGCATGCACCTTCATTGGATGAACATAGTGACTATTTGCTAGCGGTAAGTGAATATTCAATTTTATGTCATTGTATAATTCAATTTTGATGTATATTAGTTATCTCTATCTAATTTTTTTTTTATCAGGTCAAGCTACAGAAGAGTCTAGAAAAGAGGATGAGTGAGCACACTTGGAAGACTACAGCATCCACTGCATCTCCATCGATGTGACGATCGAAGATAGCTCAGGATTTGTTTTCTCCCCTAGTGGGAAAGGACTAGATTAGGGATATAGATTGTATGCCTATATGGCATTAGTAGACATATTTTTTGTATATTGTATAAGTGATACGTTGTAAATCCATTTGGCTTTGAGGAAGCCAGTTTTACTGTATTGAATATATTCAATTTATGACATTATTGGACATATATATTTGACTTCATGCCCTACGAATATTTTTTTATTATGTTTTAGGTATGCAATTCATGTGTTTGGTGTATTGATGTATACTAATTTATGTTTATGTGGATGTCTTATGCTTTGTAAATTTCCCATGCCTTATAGTTATGTGTGTATGTTTATCGATGTATGTTTAACTTGCTGACTATGCTACAAATGCTAGTCACTATCCTCAATAACAATCAATTCCTTGACTGTAATAATAACAAAAGTAATGAAATGAATGCAAAAATGTATAAATATAATATAAGGATTCTTGGGGTACCCTAATGTTGGCAAGAGTTCTTTTATTAATAAGATTACTACAATAGATGTGGATGTGCAACCTTATGCTTTTACAAACTAACTTCTAATTGTCCCCTAACTGACCGATTGTTAATGACAAACACTAGAATACATATTTGCACTCATCCTATTGCTCACCCTAGAGTTGTTGGCATTGTTTGAATGATTGTGTGTGCCAAAAAAGGTTGTCAGTAGCATTTATCTGACCATTCAAAGTTGTTGGAACAAACGGTTCGATGCTACGATCAATGGTTTGAAAGATACGCAATGTTGGCCATTGGAAGTGAGGAACACTGTGAGTTCTAACATCGACCGAGAATGTGTTTCCAAATATAAACAAATTTGAATCTCTAAAAATTGAGATAGGCTTTTGTAGGCCCCAACAACACAATCCTGTAACACCTGACGAATCCATGCTACCTTGCATGAGCTCTGAGATATGACCTTGCTGATTTCATGCTTAAGAGACCTTGAGGGACACTTCGAGCTAGAGTCGTCAGTGGGATTCAAACTACTATGCATGTCGAACAAGGTTTCCCCTAGCATTTACTCAATCATTTGGAGCTGTTGGAATAGATGGTTCGATGCTACGACTAATAGTTGGAAAGATATGCAATGTTGCCTATTTGAACTGAGGAACACTATGAGTTTTGACATCGACCAAGAATGTGTTTCCAAATATAAAAGAACTTGAATCACTGATAACTAAGATAGGCTATTGTAGGCCTCAGCAACATAGTCCCGTAGCATCTGACAGATCGATGTTACTTCACATGAGCTCTGAGATATGACCTCACAAAGATCATTGATTTCATGTTATTGGGACCTTGAGGGACACTTCAGCCCAGAGTCATCGATGGGGTTTGAATGACTGTGTGAACTAAATGAGGTTGCCCCTAGCATTTACCTGATCATTCAGAGTTGTTGGATCAGATGGTTTGGTGCTACGAATGACAGTTGGAAAGATATGCAATGTTGGCTGTTTTCCACTGAGGAACACTATGAGTTCTGACATTGACCGAGAATGTGTTTCCAAATATAAATGAAGTTGAATCTCTAAAAATTGAGATAGACTATTGTAGGTCTCAGTAACATGGTCTCGTAACACCTGATGGATCGATGCTACCTCACATGAGCTCCGAGATATGACCTTGCAAATATCATTGATTTCATGCATTTGGGACCTTGAGGGACACTTCAGCCTGGAGTTGTTGATGGGGTTTGAACAACTATGTGTGTCAAATGAGGTTTCCCCTAGTGTTTACCTAACCAATCAGAGCTCTTGGAATTAATGGTTCGATGCTACGACCGACGGTTTGAAAGATACACAACATTGGCCGTTTGAACTGAGGAACACTTTGAGTTTTGACATCGACTGAGAATGTGTTGCCAAATTTAAATGAAGTTGAATATTTGAAAACTAAGACAAAATTTTGTAGGCCTCAACAACACGGTCTCGTAGCACCTGACGGATCGATTCTACCTCCTACGAGCTTTGAGATATGACCCCGCAAAGATCACTGATTTCATGCTAAAGGGACCTTGAGGGACACTTCAGCATGGAGTCATCGGCTGGGATTGAATGACTATGCATGGTGAATGAGATTGACACTAGGGTTTACCTGGCCATTCAGAGCTATTGGAATAGACGGTTTGATGCTATGACCAACGGTTGGAAAGATATGCAATGTTGGCCATTTGAACTAAGGAACACTTTGAGTTCTGACATTGACCAAGAATGTGTTGCCAAATTTAAATGAACTTGAATCTCTAAAAACTAAGACAATATTTTTTAGGCCCCAACAACATAGTCTTGTAGCACCTGACAGATCCATGCTACCTCACATGAGCTCCGAGATATGACCTCACAAAGAACATTGATTTTATGCATTTGGGACCTTGAGGGAAACTTCAACACAGAGTCATCGGCGGGGTTCGAATGACTGTGCATGGAAAATGAGGTTGCCACTAGGGTTTACCCAGTCATTCTGAGCTATCAGAATAGATGGTTCGATGCTACGCCTGATGGTTGGAAAGATACGCAATGTTGGTCATTTGAACTAAGGAACACTTTGAGTTCTAACATCAACTGAGAATGTGTTTCTAAATTTAAATGAACTTGAATCTCTGAAAATTGAGATAGGATTTTGTAGGCCTTGATAACAAGGTCCTGTAGCACCTGATAGATCGATGCTACCTCACACGAGCTCCAAGATATGACCCTAGAAAGATCACTAATTTCATGGTGAAGGGACCTTGAGTGACACTTTGGCCTAGAGTCATCAATGGGGTTTGAATGACTATGTGTACCGAATGAGGTTTCCCTTAATGTTTACCCAACCATTTGGAGCTGTTAGAACTGACAGTTCGATGCTACGACCAATGGTTTGAAAGATACACAACATTGGCCATTTGAATTGAGGAACAATTTGAGTTCTGACATCGACCGAGAATGTGTTGCCAAATTTAAATAAAGTTGAATATCTAAAAATTGAGATAGGCTTTTATAGGTCCTGACAACACAGTCCTGTAGCATCTGATAGATTGATTCTACCTTGTACGAGCTTTGAGATATGACCTCGTAAAGATCACTGATTTCATGCTAAAGGGACCTTGAGGGACACTTTAGCACAGAGTCATTGGTGGGGATCAAATGACTGTGTGTGCTGAAAGAGGTTTCCCCTAGCATTTATCCAACCATTTGGAGCTATTGGAATTGATGGTTTGATGTTACGATCGACGATTTGAAAGATATGCAACATTGGCCATTTGAACTAAGGAACACTTTGAGTTCTAACATTGATCGAGAATGTGTTGCCAAATTTAAATGAAGTTGAATCTCTAAAAATTGAGATAGGCTTTTGTAGGCCTTGACAACATGGTCCCATAGCACTTGATAGATCAATTCTACTTTGCATGAGCTATGAGATATGACCCCGCAAAGATCACTAATTTCATGCTGAAGGGACCTTGAGGGACACTTCAGCACGAAGTCATCGGCAGGGATCGAATGACTATGCATGGTGAACAAGGTTTCCACTAGGGTTTACCAAGCCATTTAGAGCTTTTGGAATAGATGGTTCGATGCTATGATCGATAGTTGGAAAGATACACAACGTTGGCCATTTGAATGAAGGAACACTTTGAGTTCTGACATCGACCAAGAATGTGTTGCCGAATTTAAATGGACTTGAATCTCTAAAAAATGACATAGGCTTTTGTAGGTCCTGACAACACGGTCTCATAGCACCTAGCAGATCCATGCTACCTTGCACAAGCTATGAGATATGACCCTGCAAAGATCACTAATTTCATGCATTTGGGACCTTGAGGGACACTTTAGCACGGAGTCATCGACAGGGATCGAATGACTGTGAATGGTGAACAAGGTCTCCACTAGGGTTTACCAAGCCATTCAAATCTTTTGGAATAGACGGTTCGATGCTACGATCGACAATTGGAAAGATACGCAACATTGGCCATTTGAACTAAGGAACACTTTGAGTTTTGACATTGACCAAGAATGTGTTGCCAAATTTGAACAAACTTGAATCTTTGAAAATTGAGATAGACTTTTGTAGGCCCCAGCAACATGGTCTTATAGCACCTGATGGATCCATGCTACCTTGTACAAGCTTTGAGATATGACTCTACAAAGATTACTGATTTCATGCATTTGGGACCTTGAGGGACACTTCAGCATAGAGTCGTCGGTGGGGATCAAATGATTGTGCATGGAGAATGAGGTTGCCACTAGGGTTTACCTGGCCATTTGAAGCTATTGGAATAGATGGTTTGATGCTATGATTGATGGTTGGAAAGATACGCAAGGTTGGCCATTTGAACTAAGGAACACTTTGAGTTTTGACATCGACCGAGAATGTGTTGCCAAATTTAAATGAATTTGAATCTCTAAAAACTGAGATAGGCTTTTGTAGGCCCCGACAACATGGTCTCATAGAACTTGATGGATCCATGCTACCTCACATGATCTTTGAGATATGACCCTACAAAGATCACTGATTTCATGCATTTGGGACCTTGAGGGACGCTTTAGCATGGAGTCATTGGCGGGGATTGAATGACTGTGCATGGAAAATGAGGTTGCCACTAGGGTTTACCTGACCATTTAGAGCTATTGGAACAAATGGTTTGATGCTACGACTGTCAGTTGGAAAGATACACAATGTTGGCCATTTGAACTGAGGAACACTTTGAGTTTTGACATCAACTGAGAATGTGTTGCCAAATTTAAATGAAGTTGAATCTGTAAAAACTAAGACAGGCTTTTGTAGGCCCCAGCAACATAGTCCTATAGAAACTAATTGATCCATGCTAAATTGCATGAGCTCTGAGATATGACCCCACAAAGATCATTGATTTCATGCTTAAGGGACCTTGAGGGACACTTCGGCCTAGAGTCATCAGCGGGGATCGAATGACTGTGCATGCCGAATGAGGTTGCCCCTAGAGTTTACCCGGCCATTCGGAGTTGTTGGATGAGATGATTCAATGCTGTGACCAATGGTTGGAAAGATACGCAACATTGGCCATTTGAACTGAGGAACACTTTGAGTTCTGACATCGATTGAGAATGTGTTTCCAAATTTAAATGAAGTTGAATCTCTGAAAACCAAGATAGGCTTTTGTAGGGCCTAGCAACATAGTCTCGTAGCACTTGATAGATCCATGCTACCTAAAATGAGCTTGGAGATATGACCCCACAAAGATCATTGATTTCATGCATTTGGAACCTTGAGGGACACTTCAGCATGGAGTCGTTGGTGGGGATTGAATGAATGTGCATGGAGAACGAGGTTGCCACTAGGGTTTACCCAGCCATTCGGAGCTATTAGAATAGACAGCTTGATGCTACTAGTGACAATTGGAAAGATACACAATGTTGGCCATTTGAACTGAGGAACACTTTGAGTTCTAACATCAACTGAGAATGTGTTGCCAAATTTAAATGAACTTGAATCTATGAAAATTGAGATAGGCTTTTGTAGGCCCTAGTAACACAGTCCCATAGCAACTGATAGATCCATGCTACCTCGCATGAGCTCTGAGATATGAACCCACAAAGATCACTAATTTCATGCTTAAGGGACCTTGAGGGACACTGTAACACAGATAGGGACATTACAGATCCATGCAAGAACCTTTTCTTTGATATTGCTTACTAACCCTTTACAAGAGAAAATGTTTACAAAAATTGGCATGTACTTGCATAAGCACATTATATATTATAGAAATCCCACACAGAAGTAGCTAGCAAGCCACTCAAAAAGTAGTAACTGTTAGCAAGTTGGATAATGTAGATGCTTTAATAAACCACTATCTTCTTTACTCAAGCAACATATGGTTCATCTACTTGACTGGGGCATGTTTGGGAACATACAGTCTCCATTTAAACTCAAGTCTCTAGAAGCAATTATATTTGTCAGTGGAGGAGATACACCCATTGGATCTGCAATAACTTCATGCTCACTAGAATTTCCATTTTTCTTCAATTGGGATACTCTTTCCAAAATTGCATCTACCCTTTTACCAATTTTGGAAATTAATGGGTCTATCTGTGGACCTCAAAGGAGTTGGTCACCTAAATGAGAACCTTGAGATGAATCAGGAACTTCTCTACAAAAGAGATCAGTACCTTGAGAAGCTCTCCACTTGTCAGTTGAGTTAAAACCTTGGACCATAGATGGCTGCCCTTTGTTGTAAAATGAGGAGTGAGACTGCCTTGCCAAAGGTGGCAATGAACTTACATTTCAAGGATAATGCCCAAGTCCCATAAATGCAAGGCCATTGATGAATAGGCATTTATAATAGAAATATTTGTGGTGCTAGAATGAAGTGCATGACCAAATTCTTTACCTGCTAATGAACCAATTTGGGAAATTAATGGGTCTATTTGTTGACCTCGAAGGAGTTGGTCACCTAAACTAGAACCTTGAGATGAATCAAGAACTTCTCTACGAAAGAGATTAGTACCTTGAGAAGCTCTCCACTTGTCAGCTAAATTAAAACCTTGGACCATAGATGGCTGCCCTTTGTTGTAAAATAAGGAGTGAGACTGCCTTGCCAAAGGTGACAATGAACTTACATTTCAAGGATAATGCCCAAGTCCCATAAATGCAAGGCCATTGACGAATAGGCATTTCTAATAGAAATATTTGTGGTGCTAGAATGAAGTGCATGACCAAATTCTTTGCCTGCTAATGAACCAATTTGAGGCTTCATTTCACATTGCTCTATGGATAATTCCACAACACTTGTTACTTCTCTATCTAAATTTTTTGTCAGTGTACATGTGCACTGAAGAGCTTTTGTCACTACTTGAGCTACTAGCAGATGGTGTACTCATCATCATCATCTGACATAGGCTCACACACATATCTTACTTCTTTCCTTTATCACTTTCCCCTTCCTAGCTATTCCTCCTTATCTGTAACTTCTATCATGGGTCCAAGAAGCTCTTCCCACTCTTTCCCATTAACTATGGGCTTTGTCTCTTTGTCCTGAGTAATTGGCATACCTTGGATGGCACCAAGATAACCATTTTCTTCTAAAATGTCCTTTTCTCTCACATTAATCTCTCTATTAAGAAGATTTTCTATATCTTCTTTTGTATATTGAATAGATGTAGCTGCAATCCCATGTTCATCAAGAATATTCCTTGCACTATTGAGTAATATATCATGCAATTCCTTAATAGTTTCATTCTTAACAGAATTCATAACTAGATTTTCCATAGCCAATTTTCTTCTTGATTGTTGCAATATTTTCTCCTCAACTGAACATTTTGTAATCAGTTGATATACAATCACAGTTTTCTCTTGGCCAATCCTATGGGCTCGTGATTGAGCCTGTAGATCCACAAAAGGGTTGAAATCTGGATCTGGTGGAAGAGTAGTATTAGCAAGAATTCATTCACTAACATCTCATCTTTATAACAACTAAATTTGGATTCACTAGAAGCATTAGTTCTAAAAAAAAATTAGTAAAACATACCACATATAATGATTGTGTTGACACTTGGCTGCATCATATAATAAGTTGAAATTAGATAATCATAAAACACTTTGTAAAGTATAGCGTACATATCATATACAACCACATCAAATGAGTTCAGCATCAAGAAATAATTTTTTTTTCAAAGTCTTGTAACTTCTCTATGGCTAGTAGCCAATTGCTTATTCACATATTTTTTGCTTCCTCAATTGGTCAAAAGCTGTAGGATATTCTCTAGGAAACTTTTCATTTTTTCCTGTAGGATGCCTTTGTATACAAATTTTGGAGAATCTATATTAAAGAGTAGGTAAGGATGGCTAAGTTGAGTGTAGAAGAGAGGGAGAGGACTAAATTGAGAGAGTGAAGGTGGAGAACGATAACGACAAAAATATTTCAAGGCTTGTGGAAATATGGAAATTATAATCTTCCTCCCAGAGTAGACATTAATTTTAAGGGTGCATAAGGGTCATGAAATTGGTGCAAGGGTACAGTAGTAGACATTCTAGCCTTTGGAGGGGGGTATTTTATGCATGAATCCATCATAGGATGGTCAAATGATGGTGAATCAACTTTGGTTTCATTTCTATGGTGCTGGGAGATGAGACATTGGGCGAGCCCTAGTTTCTAGGGGGTTTTGGGTCTTAAAGCAGATGGTATGAAAGGAGAGAATGAATTAAATGATTCTCCAAAGCTGAGAAAAGAAAAGAAAGTGATGTTAAAAAGGAAGAGAATAAGAAAAAGAAGAGGAAGAGAAGTGTAGGAAGTTACAAAAGGTTAATATACAAGGTGTTGAAACAAGTGCATCCCTCCAAGGGAATATCCAGTGTTGCCATGGATATCATGGAGAGCTTCATGATTGATATTTTTTATAAGATTATTCCTGAGGCTACTTCTCTACTGAAATATAACAAGATCGTGACATTTTCCTCCAGAGAAATTGAGATTGCTGTCAAGTTTGTTCTGCTTGGAGAGCTGGCTAGGTATGCTGCTTTTGAAGGAAGTAGGGCTGTTACCAAGTTTCCTACTGCTTTGGGTTAGGTTTTGTTGGAAGATTTTAGGTTTTTTGTATGTTGTGTTTATGGAAGGCTTGTTTAGAAGTTGGTTTTGGCTTGGGTTTATGTGTGGAAGTTAATGTTGAACTGGGATCTTAGTGTATGTAAAGAATATATGAATTATGCTATGTATGTTGTGAAAAATATCTGAACTATAAGATTTCTATTATAAAGTTTTTTTAATTAATATGAGAAATATTTTTACAACTCAACTCATTAGGAGCACCGAATGAAAGAGCTAAGTAGAGAAAACCTTCTGGTATTGCCCCAAAAAATAGAAGAGAAAGGTTGTCATTAAATGTTACAAACTTCCTGTTATACATACGGGGTAATGCATGAGCAATTTACAGTCCACCCAATTTATAGTGCTATATAAATTTGACATGTTACAATATTTTGTATCTCCATTTAGTCCAATGAACCAATTGGGTATGTCCTACCCTTGATTGTCTCAAGTATTGCCTCGTGGTCTAACTCACAAACCTTCCAAAGAGTTTTATTTTGTGGTCTTCCCCCATATCTGATTAAGTGGACATTTGATGCAACAATGAGGTTTAATAATGAAGAATCTTTCTGTGTGTCTCCCAATCCTCGAACAACCACAACCTAGGGTTCTTCATAGCATACCGTCTAAACCATGTACCAGTTACAACCACTACTCCTATAGGGTATTCTAATTCTTCACCATTGATAACTGAGTGATCCAATTTCTTTTTTGCCTCAACACAAATAATAATATGTCCCTTCTTCATTGTCTTTAGGTGCAATAATAGCAAAAACATGGCCTGTAATGATATAAACATAATGAGGACATTAGTTTACCGAATATTTATGATAAAGTACTAAATTTGAGATTATTTGCATGTGGAAAATAGAGACCTGGTTGTACTAGATTAGATAAGAAATCAAAGTCAATGGATGATTCCATTTCTGTCGGTTGTAGTGATTCATGGGGATGATAGGAGGCAAATGGACTCAAAATACATGTATACCATTCATCAACCCATTCCTTTGACTCACACCCATCCCAATCTTCATCTACACATGATGAACAAAAGCACACCATATGTCGTGTGTGGATACTCCATGAACCTGCATTACAACTTCTAAAAGAGTGTAGCTCACTCGATCTTGTCAATGTACAATAATCCTCATATGGTGCAATGTTAGTTTCATCCATCAACCAAAAAACCTATGAGGCGTAAACTCACCTTCATTACCTGGATGCATTATAGCATTACACCACTGGACAATACATCCCGCATCTAACAATGTTGCTTTCTCTTTGTACTTTAATTCTTCATGTGCTAAGGCTCTTTTAATACATA